>VDFB02281492.1:839770890-839835856 GCA_007258455.2 Sequoia sempervirens | reverse complement strand
GCATGAGGGAAAAGAAGTTACCATCCATGGAGATCTTGAACCCTTCTCCTATTGCAAAATCCTTGAAGAAAAGTACTATAAAATCCCCCAAGTACCAAAAAATGACGAGGGACCATCTACATCATACATCGATCCCGCCACCCTCGCATCCACTTCTACGACGGAGACACCCACCACTCCTACCATCCCCACCATTTTTGACATTAAGGTCATCATCCAAGATAACGGTTGTGGAAATTACAAGCTCTCTAATAATGCTTTTGTGGCAGGAGAGTTACCATAATCTCCCAGATCACAGGGACATCCATAAATAAATGAAGCCTCCACATCCCAAACATCTCCTAAGGACTATCCCAACTTCACAAGATGGGGAGATCTTGGCCAAGAAGTTATTGAGGTAGATCCATCTCATATGCTATATCAAGATGAAAGACCAATAGCTAATTTACCAATGGATGAAAAAAGCAAGGGTCTGCAAATGGTGCTTGCAATGGGCTATGACAAAAACCAAAGACTTGGGACAAATGACAATGGGCTTATAATACCTATCATTATGGAGACACAAGCGATAAAAAATCTTGGCCTTGGATGTACCCCTCTGAGTATAACCATACGAGGTTGAAGTCCTCTAGTTAGAAGGGTTAATAATCCTCCTCAAGCAACCACAACAGAACTACATTTACCAGTATCTACAGGTTGCATCATAGATAACTTCACATTTGATACAACCAACATTTGTAGTAGTAGTGATGATGAGGACCCCACATCCAATCTACCTAGGCTATTTGAGGATACCACTCTTTGAATGATTAGCACCCTATCTTTTGAATCAGACCACCAAAATCATGAAATTCGCCTAGTATATCCCCAACTCATCGACTATGACCAACAAGGAGCATCAGTTCTTGATACATTCAAAAATGATGAGGTGCTCTCAGAATTCATGGGACTATGAGATAACATTCCATGTGGGGATCAAAAAGCAGGGTTCATAATCAAGCTAGATACACATGCCTATTATGGGGAAACGATTGAATCCCTCAATCACAAAAGTGAAAAATTAAGAATAATATCTAAGTCCTTGAGTGAAAACCATACTGTGGAACTCTGTGACCAGAAAAAAAGTAAAAATAAAGGATGCATCCAATGGTGAAAACCTCTTCGAGGTGCCTAAGGATGGGGGATTCAATCTTCCTTCTAGAGATATTCATCAAGAAAAATCAACATTCCTGGCAGAAAGATGCAATTCGATCAACCTAGGAATAGAGGAAACCCCGCACATCACATTCTATGCAGAATCATTACTATCAGAGGAACAAGAGCTCCTAGTAGCGTTCCTAAGAGAAAGACCAACAAACTTCGCATGGAGCTATGCTAACATACCAAGGCTTGATCCAGAGATTGTGGTTCACCACTTAGCAGTATATCTAGAAGAAAAGCCTGTTAAACAAAAGCTCCAAAAAATCCACCCTTAGATTGCCTTATTAGTCAAAATGGAGCTAAAAAAGCTATTAGATGCGGGATTCATCCAACCGATAGATTATCCAGAGCAGGTGTCAAACTTGGTACCTGTCTCAAAACTTGATGGGGGCATCCGAATCTGCACAGACTTCAGAGACTTGAATAAAGCATGTCCAAAAAATGACTTCCCGCTTCCAAACATTGATATGATTGTCAACATGATAGCTAGACATGAGATGTTGTCACTAGTGGATGGATTCTCAAGGTACAATCAGATCATGATAGCTAAAGAGGACCAACATAAAAAAACTTTCACTTGTCCATGGGGGACTTACTGCTGGAACATGATGCCATTCGGCTTAAAGAACGCATGAGCAACATACCAAAGGGCCATGACATTGAGATTCCATGACATGATTCATAAGATCGTCAAAGATTATGTTGATGACATTCTAGCTAAGTCCAAAAAGAAGAAATATCACATAGCAACCTTAAGTACCATTTTAGATAGGCTGGAAGACTACAAGGTCAGATTAAACCCAACAAAGTGTGTCTTCGGTGTACAATCAGGAAAATTGCTAGGATATATAGTGTCAATGAAAGGTATCAAGGTATATCAAGAAAAGGTAAAAGCAATCCTTGAAATGGAGGCACCAAAAACATTAAAGCAATTGAAGGGTCTCCAAGGTAGGCTCCAATGCATTTGAAGATTCATAGCACAGTTGGCAGATAAACAAAACCCATACTCTCACCTACTTCACAAGGAGGTAGCATACAAATGGGATACCAAGTGTGAAGAGGCATTCAATAAAATCAAAGAATATCTACTCACACCACCAGTCTTAATGCCACCAATCCCAAGAAAACCATTGATCCTCTATGTATCAGCAACAACCCTTGGAGCTCTCCTAGATGAACATGATAAAAATGGAATGGAAAGGGCTATCTATTACATTAGCAGAACAATGGTTGGGCATGAGCTAAAATATTCATTCATAGAGAAAGCATGTATAGTGATAGTCTTTGCAATAAAAAAAATTTACACATCACATGTTGGCACATAGAATAAAACTCATCACCAAAATTGATCCCCTCAAGTACTTATTGTCAAAAGCAATGCTCACAGGAAGAATGGCCAAATGGGTGATGATACTATTAGAATACGACATTGAATATGTGGAGAGGAAAGTAATCAAAGGAAAGGTCATCGCAGACCAACTTGTAGAAGCACCAATCTATTCAAAGAACGCTCTCATTTTAGAGTTTCCAGATGAATCTATTTTCAATCTCAATGTAGCTAACCACTGGAAACTATACTTTTACGGCTCATACACACAACATGGATCAGGAGCCAGTGTCTTCTTTATCACTCCACAAGGGGACTGCATACCAAGGTCTTACAAACTGGCATTTCCCTACACCAATAACATTGTATAATATGAGGCTCTAACTATAGGTCTTAGAATAGTAGTGCAATGGAACATTATATCTCTCAAAGTATACAAAGACTCCCAATTGATAATAAATCAAGTGAATGATGAATACCAGACCAAGGACAACAAGCTCATTGCATACAAGAAATTGGCGGAGACCCTCAAAGAATCCTTCATCAAAATTACATTTGAGCAGATTCCTAGAACCAACAATAGAGCAATAGAAGCCATGGAAACAACTGGATCTTATTGGATATCCCCCACAATGTTCCACAATATGAATTCCTAATAGAGTAGCTTCTCGTGCCCATACTCGAGGTACCAGAATTAGAATTCGCGTGTGAAATCATTGGTCTCGGTGATCCTTGGTACCATGAAATTTATACATACCTTCGAATAGGAGTCATACTTGCCGACCTACCCTCAAACCTAAAATGAACCTTTGTCAAAAAGGCATCTAGATTCGTCATCCTAGGAGATACCCTATATCGTAGGAGCATAGAAGGAATCCTACTATGTTTCCTAAATGCTGAGGAGGAATTGACTGCTCTAATTGAAGTACATAATGGTATTTGTGGTTCACACTTGAGTGGAATGACTATAGCCAAACAATTGTTGAGGATGGGGTATTATTGGCCCACTATGGAAAAAGAAGCACATGACTATACCAGAAGGTGTCTACAATGTCAGCAACATGGGGACCTCATCCATTCTCTAGCTCAAGTGCTTCATCCTATTGTCACACCATGGCCCTTTTCATAGTGGGGACTCAATCTCATTGGAAAATCATGCCCACTTCATCTAACGTCCATAAATTCATCATAACCGCAATGAAGTACTTTACTAAGTGGATGGAAGCCATACCCATGATGTATATAACTGGGAAGCAGATTTCAAAGTTCATCCTAAACTATCTCATTTGCCGCTATGGTGTTCCACAATCCATTATCTCAGATAATGGGACAGCATTCAAGAATCAGGAGGTTCGTGACTTATGCAAAAAATTCAAAATCCAACATCTCTTCTCCACCCCATACTATCTTGGAGGCAATGGCCAATCAAAAGCTACAAACAAGACCATTATGAAAATCCTCAAGAAAACAGTCAATGATGTAGGTCGTGACTGGCATCTGTAGCTTAATCCCACCCTTTGGGCCTATCAAACCAATATCCACACACCCACTGGTGCCACTCCTTTCTCCTTGGTCTATGGATCAGAAGCAATACTCCCCATTGAGATTGAGATCCCATCACTCAGGATATCACTATAAAACCTCATCACAGATGAAGAGTACTGAGTATCAAGATTGAATGAGTTGGATCTACTGGATGAGTGACGTATAGATGCTTTGAATCATTTGCAAGTCTATCAGAATAGACTCAAAAGGAGCTATAATAAGAAAATCAGAAGCAGAACTTTCAAAGTCGGAGAACTGGTGTTAAAGGAGAATCAAAAGAATGTCCCAAACCCAAGCAAGAAAGGAAAATTTGAACCCAATTGGTTGGGACCATTCATTATCACCACAAGTTATAAGTCAAGGGCATATTAGTTATCAACACCCGAAGGGGAACCTATGCAAGAGCCCATGAATAGCTCCCATCGCAAAAAGTTTTATGCCTAAGTCTTTAAAGGTATAGAACCAAAAAATCAAAAAAATCAAAAAAATTCCAAAAAAAAATGGTTACTTTGGTGAGAACCTGGCAAACAGGTGTCTTGGTGACAACAAAAAAATAAAAGCAAAACTTCTTAGAAAAAAAAAAAAAATTAGAAAAAGGATAAAAAAAATAGTAAAGAGAAAAAATTGTCCTCTAGTGAAAACCACGTCGGTGTCACTTTGGACCGGTACCTCAGTGAAAACCTAGCAAATAGGCGCCTTGCATAAATAAGCACTTTCCATCCACTAGGATCTTTAAGGCTTGTTCTGCATCATCCATCCATTACATTCCTATCATATATTGCATTCGGATCTCCATCCACCCGCATCTACACCCTAGCTTTGTCCTGTGTTCGTATCATGATCTCTCCTAGTACTGCTCAACCCATCCTCAAGGTCAGTTTTTCTTGCCTTTATCAGAGTAGTCTATTGCATAATGTTGGGGGCATGTTCTCATCAAATCGGATTCGTGTATACCCTTAAAGTCCTAAAATCAAAAAATCCAAAAACATCTAAAAAATTAGAAAATACAAAAACATCAAAACATATCAAAATCCCAAAAACAAGTCAAAAATTCATTCAGAAAGTCAAAAAAAAAGTCATCTTGTCAAACTACGGGTCTCTGAGCCTTGAACATAGGCAAGGTTGATCTTTGATCATCCCCCGAGACACTTAGGTCAGTCCTTTAGGAGTCTGGCATAATAAACTGACATGTCATCATGTATATCATCATCTGTAAATCAGTCAAGTCATTAGTCAAACTACATGGTCTCTGCGTGTATAATGTAGGCAAGGCTAATTTTTTTATCAGCCCCCGAGGCCCCTAGGATAGGTCTTTAGGTTAGTCTCTTGGTCAGAATCTCAAAAAACCCCAAAACATTGGAAAATTAAAAATCAAAACATTTGAAAATCTCCAAAAAATACCAAAAACAACCTCAAAACATCTCAAAAAGATAAAAAACATCCAAATATTTGAAAAAATCCATCCATCTCATCTCATCTGCACCTGGAATAACATCATTCATAATAAACGATCATCATCCTCAATCTTTGGTAAGATAATCATAAACAAGTCTAGCAAGTAAAAAGTGAAAACTAAAAATCGTCAAGTCTTAGGTCTAAGTCAGTACATAAGCAAGTTGGTTAACTCTTTGTGTCGATAACCTATCATCCAATTGGTCCCATATCAATCATCATTTAGAATTCTTTGGATAAATGAAATGACATGTCGCCATCCACTAACATGTCCTAGGATGTATCCTTCCTACAGTGGGCATTATCTTTTGGCAATAGTTTCAGTTCTTATCCTTAGAAAACACTTCCCTTTTGGTTAGCAGTATTAAATAACATTAGCTTGTTTGTCTACTTTTTCTTTATCTTTTGACTTATCTTATTGTGCTCATTCCAAGGACTTCTCGATGATATTCAAATAGAGGATTTAGAGAAATAGGAATGGGCAACAATCATTATCTTTTGTCTGTTGTGCTTGTTGGAAATTCTTGTAATATAACTTGGTGAATACTTGCTTTGTTAGGTATGTATGGAGGAGATTTTGGGCAACTTGTTGACTATTGCATTGATAGGTTATACCTTTCCATGTTTTGGTCTGAGGTGTTTGAAACTTCTAAAGTGCATCCTAGAAAAGTTTTCGTATGTCAGGTGTGAACAAGGATACTCCTATCTGTTTGTCAAATCAAAGTCCATCACACTAGGTACAACGCCATCCTGGTTTTCTATACCTTGATGCATCATACCATGTGTGTTATCAAACATAAAAAAATTAGCCCTTTGAAAATCCCAACTCCTCAGCAAGTAATCATCATCATTTTGCATATGCATCATCTTTTGTCTTGTTGTAATGACTTCTTCTCTTCTTGCTCATCACACTAACAAGGTACTATGATAGTTGATCATCATCATCATCATCATTGTCATTGATCCTGCATCCACAAAAAATTTGCATATTGTATCAATATATCATATAGGAAACACATGCATTGCATTTCCATCATCATATAAACATGTTATTATAAGCATTCTTCATAGATAAGCACATCCATTTTATTACATTGCATCAATTCTTTGCATCACATTGCATTCATCACATCAATCATCATATAACATTCATTTGCATAAAAATTTCATAACCATTTCACATTACCACCTACTACATAATCATACATAATAAGTACATAAGCATTATAGATAATCCATTGCATACATGCTCACACACATTATGATCATTTTACATTGAGGATCATCATACCACTTTGCATCATCATATCATTGCATATAGTGCATCACAGTAAATGCATCACATACATTACATACATTTTAAGATGTTTAGGATAATATTTGTTATTCTAAGCATCTTAAAACCATCTCATTTGCATCATCATATAAAACACGACCATTGCATTTACATTGCATTATATCAGCCACTAATCATCCATGTCATAAATAGCATCACAATCATTTTTTTTGCATTTCATTAGATAAATAAAGAGAAACATAAAAATCCATCACATGCAAAGCATACATCCATCATATATAAGCATGATTCACATTATTTTGTGTGTACACCATAGATCATTTCCATATCATTTTGCATATTGCATATTACATATCATATCATTTCAAATCATCATATAGACTACAACATCATTACGCATCACATAAATACATCTACATATCATAAGTCAGCATAATATAGATCTATTAGTCATAATCATTACATAATGCATATATCATCAGAAATAAATGCATCCATAAGCACATCATATAGCACCATAATATCATTACACAACATATAGAAATAGAATCATCCATACATGCATAAACAAATGATACACATCACGTCACATCAAAATCATCGACTCATATATATCATCAATAATGTAACTGTCATAGTACAAAATAATCAGATCACTGTACATGTATGTCAATCAGTACAAAAAGGCCCATCGGACTATCAAAAAGGAGCCCATAAGGCACAAAAGGTATCATCTCGATCAAGGTCTAACCCCCTGTATGTTGCCCTCGCCCCTGTCACTGTGACCCTTTATTGGTCTGAAACTGGTCCGCTGCGACTACTCTGGGACCCGTGCTGCTCTGGGTACGGCCTCATGATAATGCATACAGTAATACTCAACCTCTCGAATGGCCTCCCTGTAATACCTAATGGACACTATACCTTGAGAGGAGGAGGTTGCCATGCTCTCTAGCTATTGTCTCTGGCCTAGCTCTGTGGCCACCTGTAACTCTACAGCTTGTCTTTGCTGTATGGCCTGGTCCCTCTCGGGCCTAATCTCTCTCCCCTATCAAATTCTGCACCTAGGCTTGCAGCTATGCAATCAGTGTATCTTGGGGATCCACCTACCCTGTTGGCTGTCCTACTAGCTGTGCTCATCAAGGCTATACCTGAGGCTGATCCTCACCCCTTGTCCATGGTGGTAAACCTACCGGTACCTGCTGCTGATCTTCCATCTGCACGTTAGGTTGATCTGGCTGAACTGGCTACACTGGGGGCCTGACCTGCTGGTCTTGTCATGCACCATCCCTCCATCCTCGTCCTCCCTCTCTGCCTCTCACCCTTTGTCAATCAGGGTCTACTCCTGGAACTATCAAACGAAGGGGAGGCTGGAACTAATCCCTGTATGCCTGTGTCATGCCTGGATCCATAGGCCCCTGATCATAAGCCCATGGACGAGCCACCTACTGTCTGAAGCTATTGATGGCCTCCGAGGCAAGAATGTATCACCCCCATGAAACCTATGACATGGTGTAGGAAAATACAACCACATAATCATCGTCTGGCCGATCTTGAGGCTCACCAAATTGACAATGCACACACCCGAGCAGATATCTCTCGATCATAGTATGCTCTCACCCCTGCATGTAGCGGTCCTGGCAGGCGTAGAAATATGGTGAGCATCATCAGACCATCTAGGCCAACCAAGGTATAGATGCCATATGAACACTTGCATCTCATCTAGGACCATCCTCCAATAAGGAATCTAGTGCTTTACTGAGTGTGTGAAGGACACACCACCTCTATAGCGGCATACGATGGGATCATTAGCCCCCATCAGAACTGTAGCAATCTGCGATCGAAGGACATCAATGTGCTCCCATGCCCATACATGGAGGAGTTTCACACCTACTCTGAGTGCTCTACCATCGAGGTATATGTACTTGTGAAGATATATGTATAGTGATGCAAGAAGAACCATCCCCCAAGCAAAATGGACTGGTCTGTCACGAACCATACGCTCCCAACAGAGTCCCCAACTAGGACTGAAATATCAGCCTCATCTATCTAGGGCAACAAGACCTGAAATAACTACTGTAACAACCAAGCGGAAGGGAGGTGCTAGGGCCCTATGTCACTCCAGCTCAATTTGTCCCTCGCAAATGACAATGTCATCTATGGTGAGGACTTTGTGGAAGGCATCCCACCCCTTATCCATATCAAAAATGACATGTCGACCATGAATCAGCAATCTCAAGATACACCAAACGTCCTCCAAGGTGATGGTGGCCTCGCCGATGGGAAGGTGGAATGAAGAGGTCTTGCTATGTCATCTCGCAGCAAGCGCTAACATCATGCCAAGGTGGGTGCGAATGGGTGCTACGTAAGCAATATACCACAACCCCATGTCTTGAAGCCGATCCTGATCTCTATCACTCAGGTCCTGCAAGTAACCGAATAGATCTCGCAACCTGTGCTCTAGAGAGTAGAGCTCCCTCGCCACGTCCTGTATTAGGAAGGGTCATCATGTTAAAAAATTTTGAATTTTTTTTTTGTTAGGCATCCAAGAAACCACTCCAGCGTTGCAATCCATGAAGGCATCATAGTTTGATTCTTATCAAACTCCGATGCTAGGGCACAAAAATGCCAAAATCGCACCGCCGTGGTGCTCTTTCCTTCTAAGCGGCACACTTTGAATAGATAAAGAGCCATCGCATAGCAGTTTACAAATGACCCCACAAGCCATGACCTCAGCATTGGAGTTTTCAAACTCCAAGCTCCACTGTCGCGGTGCAATTTCACACCGAGTGACACAGTTGATTTATGAGCGGTGCTATATAGCGTCGCTACAGAAGGACTGACTTTGAAAGCATTAAATGAGCGATAAAAACAAAAATTAAAGGTCAAGGATCACTTACCGGTGCCCCAATGCCGGGTGGCCGCTGGTACGTCCGAAATCGGTTAGAAATATGCATCAGAAGCTGTCGTTGCACCATATCGTTAGGAGGGCAGAGCTCAAATCTTGAGGTTGCTAGATGGTTGTGTGTGAAAATGAATTGAAAGTGACCCCTTGAATCCTTTTTAAGCTTCAAAATTAGGGTTTTTTTAACCCTAATTTGCTATCCTACTAGGGTTTTGGACCCCTGAACCTATTTTTGTCTAGTTGAGGCCTATTTTACATCATTTTATTGCATTTAGACACATTTTTTTACCTCTTGGGGCCTTTTTGGACATGTCGGGCACCTTGTCTTTTTTTGCGAGATCACCCAAAAATTGAAATTTTCATCCAATCTCTTAAGGGGGCAATATATTGGCATGTTTTCTCTTGCCAAGCAACAATGGGGCGAGTTCTTAAAAAAATGAAATTTTTTGGCTTTGATCGAGATCGTTTATTCTTTGAACCAATGCAACAAGTGCATTGCTTCAAAGAGGGGCAAAATGTAGACACGTAAAATGTACCGATTGACATTGTGCATCTGATCCTACCTACTAACATCATTTCATCCTGAATTATCCCTCGGTCTAAGCATTTAATCAAATTTTCTTATTTGATTAAATTCATCAATTTCCTTCCCTTAATTAAATAAATCATTTTATCTAATTAAGTCTATCTATTTTGTTAATTAAATCAATCAATCTGATATAACTATCCCTATTTAATTAAATAATTAATTTTATTTAATTAAATCTCTAAAGTCTATCTATTAAATTAAATAAATCAAAACCTTATTTAATTTAAATCTAACATCATCTCTTTTAATTAAATAAATCAAAATCTTTATTTAATTAATCTCTTATCACATTCCCTCATATTTTATTTAAATAAATCCAAAATATAAGTCACATTTGTCACATCAACTAATCTCTCATTAAATTAATTAACTTGGATTAATTTAATCTCTTATCATGTCCCCTCATCTAGCTTTTCCCACTTGCACATGAAAATAGATTTAATTGATTTATTAAATCTCTATTTTCCTCAACAAGGCATCTTTAAGGAATATTCCCCAAGTTTGAATTCAAAAATCCAAGTTGACATGTACATCCAACAAGGCATTTACTCCATCTTACATGTCCTTTTCCTTGAGCCAAGTGGCATTTAATGCATTTTTCCTTCCCTCTTGCATGTCATTTCAACAAATTCAAAATTCAAAAATAGGCATTTATTGGCACAATCCTCAAAACTTTCACATCCTCCATCCACTCATAGGTTGACAAGTGGCATCTTACCATTGGATGAATGTTAGTCCCACATTCTCTATTTTGGACATTCATCATTCAATCTCATCTATAAATAAAGAGCTCATATCCTCATTTGATCATCCACAATTTATTCAAAGTTACTATGCTCAAATATCTATCAAATTCCATCCATCATCATTGAATTTTAGCAAGGTTATGTAGGTTTTTAGCTTGGAGCACTCATCAACATCAACAAAGTGGATCAAATTTCTTCACCACATCAATCTTGCATCATAGGAATTGGGAAAGGGCCAATTTTCATATCAAATTGGCACCAATTCCCCCATGGGATCATGAGTTTGCTAGTTTAATTAGGATTCAATCTTTATTTTGTTGTTTTCATTGTGTTCTTCATTACTTTTTTCCTAATTTAAACTTTGTGAATGGATTTCATGGGGAATCCTTGTTCTTGCTTGCAATCTCTAATCTAATGTGTTTGTTCTTATTGTTTTGTAGGTATTGGGATTGGGTTTCACACATTCACAAAGGCCCAAGACCTAATGTGGATGTGTAAAACACCTCACAACATTAAATCAAGGTGACATTAAGTATAATTTATCATTAATTATTCCCATATCGAGCAAGAGAAACTTTTTTCTACACTACATTTAGCCCCCACTTTAGTGAGAGGATGAACCTAATTCAAACTCACACTAAAGTAGACATTCAAGAGGTGTCTAATTGTACCAATACAGATGGTCTAGGATAAAAAAGATGAAGGATATGGTCAAGCCCCTAGGATCCAATATCCTAATTCAAACCAACATAAGTGCAAAAGGACACACACAAGGTGAATGATTTGCAGCAAAACAAGATACACAATTATGCAATGGTAGTAAATTAAAGGAGGAGAATTACAAATGAGAAAAAAAAAGTGGATCAAGCTTCGACTATTTTTTCAACACATTGTGGATCATATCTAAGTTGTTTGTCTAAAAATGCATACTCACTCTGAGGTGACAAAACTCTTGGTTGTTTATCGGGTGAGAAGTCCTAAGAGGTGAGAAACATAAACTCATGGCTGGTATGTACTCACACACATGCAAGTGACTATGGGGAAAGTTATGCCTCAGATTGGGATTCCCACTCAAACCATACCAAAGTTATACCTCCTTATAAATTTGATAAGGTGCAACACAAAGGTGCTCTTCGATCTCCATGAGGCAAGCAAAGCTTCGTATGCTTGAATATCATAGAAATTTTGAATGCAAAATAATGCAAAGAATGTTCCAAGGGATTTTGCTTAGTTTTCTTAGTTCATGCAAGGTCTCATCTTAGGGAACATCATGCTTAATGTCTCCAAGAGACGATAAGTTAAAATGGTCTCATCTTGTTTCCAAGAGAGGAAAAGTGCAAGGTCTCATCCTGGGCAACATTGTACCCAATGTTTTCAAGAGAGGAAATCGTAAGAGAAATAAAATCACACAATGAAATATGAGTGTCGAAGTATGCCCCACTTTTAAGCGGTTGCTAACACCATTACTATGAGCAATTTCTTTAATGTAGAAGAATATATGAGAGCTTACTTAGAAAGCCCTAGGCCAAGTCATATGTTTCCGAATAAAGCTACATCATGGATAAGTATGTCACATGTGAGCCAACTTAAGGCATGTCATCCACATCCCAAGCTTTCTCTTATATGTTCATGAAAGGTTAATGACTAGCCAAAAGAGACAATGACAGGTGACATATGAGGACAAGGCTACTTAACACCTTGCCCCCACTTTGCGCAGGACAAGGGTGAGCTGAAATGATGAATAAGATGCATGACAAAGTGAAAATATGTATCAATTAGTGGAATTAGATGCCCCGGCATGAGGGAGAGCACCAAACTCCTTAAGATGTTTGATTTTACTACTCAAAGCCTTACATTCATTAGTGGAATGACTGTGAACTTGGTGATATGTGCAGAATGAATTCTTGTAATAGAATTTCCTTTCAGTTCTTGGAGGGAGAGATATCAAGTGATCTTGGAGGAGTCTCAACAAGATACCCTCTTGATCAATAGTATATGTTCCTTTATTATACACCAAATATTTCTCTTGCTTACTACAAGATGTCATACTTACACAAGACTCTTTAGATTGTGATATTTTGTTCTCTCCTTTGCAGGAGGGTGTAAAATCTCCCAAGCTCAAATCATTAGTTTTTTGTTAGATGACATTAACATTAAGTGAATAAACTAAGACTACTAGTGTCGATCAGTTCAGGATGCACAATCATTAAAGTCATCTTAGAAGGATGTTTTGTGATAGTGTTGATATTAAGTGTAGGTTTTTTTATTTCTATCAAAGGACAATAACCAATACCATTGGTTGTTTCTTGCATGTTAGGTTTGATGGGGACACAAATACCTTGTTCTCTAGCACCACATCCTTTTCCAATATAGCCAAGTTGTTTCATAATCTCATAACCTTTTCCATAAATATTTTTCATAGATTTTGGATCTGGTGGTAACTCGCGATTAAGTTCATTGATGTTTGTTGTGTAATCTGTTGTCTTTTGTTCTAAAGTGGTTGAGGAGGATTCCTGTGAAGGGTCTTCTGCAATTTGTGTTGACAGTACCACTTTGTCTTATCCCTTATTTGAATCCGTGTTTATGGTCTTGTACTTTCCCATGAATGTATGTTTGAATTCTAAGGAACCCCAATCATCTTCTGATAGCTTTGTGACTTGCTCAAAATGTTTTTCTTTGTCTATTTGTTGTACGGGTTTCACTTGGGTAGTTGATGTTAATGTGTTTAAGGGATTTTATTCTTTTTTCTCAAGTTGTAAGATACTATAAGGCTCAAGATCGGCATCAAGTGTGTACACTTTTTTGTTGTAGATGTATTTCATTTTATGATGAAGAGTAGAAGGCACCCCATTCATTGCATGAGTCCATGGTCTGCCTTAGAGAATATTATATGAAAGTTCATGAGGCATAACATGGATTGGTGTATCTAATGTGGCCTTCCCAACTGTAAGAGGTAAAGTAATCACACCAAGTGATTTTTTTTTATATTGTCAAATCCCTTAAGAGATAAATAATAAGGTTGAATATTTGATTTATCAATGCCAATCCTATATAGAAGGCTCACACTACACACATTAAGGGTAGAGCTAGTATCTACAAGAGTTCTCTTTATCCCTTTTTGTTGGTATTGAGCTATGATCATGAAAGCATCATTTTTTTTTTGCACTTCCAAATAGGGGAGTTCACTTTGGTGGAAAATAATGTTAGCATTTATTCCTTGAATCATGGCTACTATGTCATTTGGTTTCACATTAGAAGGGACAGGAACTTATTGCAAGACTACTTGAATCATGTTGTAGTAGTGAGGGGAGGCTTCAATAAGGTCCCATAATGATATCTTAGCAGGAGTATTCTTTAGTTGTTAAACAAGATTCTACTCCTTTCTAATTTGTGAAGTAAAATGAGGGGGAACTGGTAAGATGGGGTTAGGAAAAGGTAAGGGTGTGGGAGTTGGTTGTTGTGATTGTGGATTGTTTCTAGTGTTATGCATATGATCAATAGTATTGTTGGCCTCCTATAATAATTTAACAACTAGGCCTTTACAACTGTGATTAAGAAATTGGACATCTAACCTGAACATTTATTTCAATCATCATGAAGGTGCATTTAAATTGTCAACCCAAGGACATGAACTTGAAATGGGTCAGCATAGTATGTGCACTAGGAACCCAAAGTAGCCACTTTTCATTCTATAGCTAAGAAAGAAACAATGCTAAAAGTAAAGTGCTTAGAAAGGAATAACATAAATTTTGAACATTAAACAACAACTACACTAAGCTGAAATGCATGACAGGAATGAAAATCTAAGCAACAAATAGGAAACTACTCTATCTGCTTTGGCTGCAAGAACAATCACAGAATGGAATTCTAGTGGCTGCAGGAATAGTCAGTGCCTGATATTAATCTAATTACTGAACAAAAAATAATACTAAACTAATGGATGGATTACTCACTGAGTGGCCCCCCTTGGATAAGTATCCTCTAAACTAATGGAAACTCAGATACTCAAACTTAGAACTTCATTTTATTCATTGAAATCATGAGTACAAAAAGAGTAGCATAATTGTATTGCTAAAAACTTAAGAGTGCAAGTACAATATCATATCGTGCAACCTTTTTTGAGAAGGAGCATCTGATCCTTATTTATACTACCAACTAAACAAGGTGGTCAACTCCACGAATTGAGAGGACACCATTTTTAGGGAAAGCAAAGAAAGTGGAGTGGAATTGGTTATGCATGCATGGAATCTGGTTAGACATGAAGGTCCAAATGTAGATTTAGCACAATAGTAATGCCTGCATTTTCTCAACATCATTAAAGTCCATGATAAGGTGGTTACATCTTATTTCCATGGGGAATCTCTTGCTGTCAACCTCCTTTGACCTTTCAATGATTCCCTTGTTGGACATTATGGTGCATGCCTAGTTGGCGGTGTCTTTCTCAATTCAACATCCTCAAGTTATATTTGCATGGCAATGTTAGTATGCACAATAATTGCATATCTGTAACCACCTCAAATAACATTCATTAACCACATGCAAGATTAATATAGATAGTCCAAATAATGTGCCAATATCATTTAAGATTTATAGAAATAGGATTAGGTCCAATGTCATAATTTTGGGGGAAATATCATAAAAATTATCAATACTTAACATAAAATTCCATGATAACTTCAACAACTATATCATAAAGTCTATCCAAAATTAGACCATAAAGTAGACTCATCACTCCCCCCAACCTAAAATCTTGTTGGTCCTTTAGCAGGGGAAGAGTTGTTCTTCTACTTGGTCAATGCTCTAAAATTTGCAATTGACAATTGTCCTACATCAGTGTTTTTGTGCGTGAATCATGGTCCCAATAGAATTCTCTTGATCTATCCAATCTACTCCATCTTTGTCTCTCTACAACAATATCATAGTGGTAGAACCCGAAGTTCAATATAGGCCACATTAGAATGGGTGGCTAAAAATTCAGGGGAAGCCAAAATCGTCCCCTTGTTTTGCCAATGTGAATATATCTATCAATTATTTTAAGATTTACATCATAGTTCTATATAGATTGGGGCTCAGATTTCTTTAGCTCATTAGTTAGGCTATTCCATCTTTGTGAGAGGTACCTTTTCATAGTCTCCTCTTTTTCTTTTTCCTTTACCTCATATTCACTATAAACTTCTTCTATCCAGGGCATAATCCTACTACCATAGTTGGGTCTAAAAAGTATTATGTGCCATTCTCTGAAAATGTCCCTTGGATTCCTTGATTCAACCTTAATGGACAGAGGTATGTTGGATTCCATTTTCTTATAAGCCCCATATTGTTGTCCCCAACTAATCTCATTTTTCACACAAGACATAAATTCCCTTAATTGGACATCTCCAACATACAACATCAGATTCTAATCATGGTTTTTAGTCACAACATAATTATGCAAATAAAAATCACATAGAAACTTCTTCAATTCAGGGGAAGCAATCTAATAAGCATTGAAAAATTCCATAGGGGTCTCAATAGAAGGGTTCAAACCTGAGACAATTCTTTCTAGAATAGACCCTTGGAGGGGTCCTGCACTCTAAAATTTTTGGTACCAAAGCTTCCATATCATCCACCTTTGGTGCAGGAGCACAGACTTGAAATTTTATTTTTTCAATGTGTAGTGGAGTCTAGTTTGTCAATAAGGTGTTCTATTCATGTTGTAATAAGGTCATAAGACCAATATATATTGATGTAATTAATAAGTCTAGGTGTGTGTTGTTGAGTTTGGTCTAAACTTAGTAGGTGATTAAGGTTATTTTGTGTTTTGGTGCCAAATTTGAATGGAAGATGGAAGATCAATTGTCACAACCTCTATTTTCAATTTTGGACCATTGGTATTCTTTGAAAAACATCATAAAAGGCGTCTAAAACTCTTGAGGCAATTTGGCATGTTGAAATTTTGGAGAAATAATACATTTTTCTCTACTTTGGGTGTTATTTTATGAGAATTGTTATGTTTCTTTGTTTTGTACAAATTTGTACTATCTGCAATCAATGTAAAACCTTTGAAATTTAGTGGATCCTTGAATTATCTTTCATTTGATTCCTATTTGAGGAGGTTTCATTAGGTTTTGAGGGAGAAAAGCTAAGTTTTTTGTAAGTGCTTTGTTAATTATGGTTTTGTAGGGTTTTGATAAATTAATGGAAACCTAAAGCCATTCCACTATAGAGTAACTTAAAGAATGGGTGGAATGGTCATGTTAGGATGTAGGGATGTGTTTTTTTTTGTTTGACAGGGTGATGTGGAAAATCAAGTTTGTAGCACATGCTTGAAGGTTGGCAAGTTGATTTCCAATAGTGAAATTGCTGGTTATTGATTAGGACAGTGAAATTGTGGATTGTCTAATGGAAACTAATGGGAAATATGATAGTTTTGTGGCTCTTTCTCAGTTTCTTCGAAGTCTTTGAGCATAGGGAAGAGAGATTTGATAAACCTCCTTTGGAAAAGAGGCCTAATTGGGCCATTGTGAAGCGGTAAAGGACTAATTGTGTTGAGATGTACTAAATCAACTCTATCATAGGATTGGATATGTTGACTAACAACTTAAAGGGTCCCTGAATTTGTGTATAGGAATTGGTGAAGTGGTCTGTAGTTGGAGGTATAGTTGAATAAGTGTGTCTATAGTGCTACAAGCAAATAGGTGGCTTTGAGAAGTCACCCTTGGAGCTATTTGAGACCTTCCAAATGAGTTGGGAATTGTTTGTTGGATTCTCATACCACCCTATCTTGCATCAGTTGGTATCAGAGCTTAGGTTCTGATTGGGAGAGAGTTGTGTGGAATCAAGTGTATAAGGGATTTGTAGAAGAAAGAGGGTAAAATTCCTTCTAAGGGAGATCCAACACTCCTAAGGACAGTAAAGGAGACCCGAGATGGCATGTTGGCTAGGATAGAAGCCTTAGAAGAAAACTTAAGAAGGAGTGTCACTGATGAGGAGAGTGACCAAGATGAGGAAGAGAATGAAGGGGAGAGTTAAGCCCCTCAAGGTGGAGCCCAAGGAGAAGAGTTGGTTCCAGAAGAGAGAAAAATTATTAAGGTACTTTAGGCTACTAGAGGAGACAACATGGACATCAAGTTGGAATTGCCAATCTATGGTGGCAAGATGAAGAGTGAGGAGGAACTTGATTGGATAGATGCCCTTGACAACTACTTTAACTACAAGGAGACCCTTGAAAATAATAAAGTGAAATTGGCCAAGAAAAAACTAAAAGGGCCAACACTGACTTGGTGGAATTATCTTCAATCAGAGAGGGTAAGGAGGGGCAAGCCCAAGATCAACTCTTGGGATAGAATGACATCAAAATTCAAAGCCCAATTCTTACCAGGTGACTATGTGGTTCAAATGTTTAGGAGATTGTAAAATTTGAAACAAAAAGAGATGGACATGATGGCATATATAGAATAATTCCATAAATTAAGCATGAGAGTAGGTCACCATGAAAGTGAAGTGGAGAAAATTGAAAGATACATCAATGGTTTGAGGGTTAGTATACAAGATGAGTTAAGCTTAGCCACTCCTAGGAATATTGAGGAGTGTTTCCAACTAGCTACTAGGGCTGAGGAGAAGATAAAAAGGAAGTAAAATCAACAAAAAGAGGTAGATGAAAGAATAATAGAGGAAGAGGAAATTTTGGAGGAGGAAAATCACAATTCTAAAAAAAGCAAGGAGAATCTAGTGGACAACAAGAGCAAGCTAGTGAGCTAAGAGGAGTATTTAGGGGAAGGAGATCCAACACAAGAGGAAGATTTGGAAACAAAGATAGGGGATCCAATACTTTTGCTGGGAGATGTTACCAATGTGGCCAATTTGGCCACCCTGCTTGCAGATGTTCTGATAAAAAAAGCACAAGTTCACATGGGGGAGAGAGAAGGACACAAATTGTCCAAGAAGAAGATGGATAAAGTGTAAATTCACCATCATTGCATGCAAGTCCAGAAGTAGGAGAGAGTTTTCTCATGAGGAGGACATTAATCAAGATCCCAACTACCAAGGAACCACCACAAAGGAAGGCTTTATTCAAAACTACATGTAAGGTACAAGGAAAGGTATGCAAAGTGGTAGTGGACTCTAGTTCTAATGATAATATTGTTTCATTAGAAATGGTAGAAAATCTCAAACTCAAAAGAATCCCTCACTCTACACCATATAAGATCTCTTGGCTTAATAAATAACAAGTGCTTGTAAATGAACAATCATGGGTGGAGTTCAACATTGGACCCTACAAGGATAAGGTGCTATGTAACATCATCCCAATGGATGTATGCCACCTCCTCTTTGGTACACCTTGGCAATTTGATAGAAATTCCTAGCATGATGGTGAAAAGAATATTTATGTCATTGATAAGGATGGGGTATCATATACCCTCATAGCTCTGAAAGAAGATGAAGATGCAAATCATGAAGGACCTAGTGTCATGATTGTGAAAGAGAATGAGTTTTTGAAAAATCTTGAAGAGGGAGAAGGTGGATATGCTATTGTGGGAAAGACAATTTCTAATGCAGCAACAAATGACAGTGAGAAGGTCCTTGATGAAGTACAGACTCTTCTTGAAAAGTATGAGAACATTGTTGTAGATGAGTTTAAAAAATCCCAGTCACCAATCCATGATGTTAGCCACCATATAGAATTAATCCCAGTTGCAAGTCTTCCAAACAAAGATGCTTATAGAATGACACCTTAGCAAAATGAGGAGATCAAAAATCAGGTGCAAGAGCTATTGGATAAAGGTTTGGTGAGGAAAAGTATGAGTCCATGTGTTGTGCTAACTATTTTTTCACCCAAAAAGGATGGAGAGTGGAGGTTCTATACAAATTCAAGGGTCATCAACAAAATAAATATCAGTTACAGATTTCCATACCCAGGATGGAAGATCTTATGGACAATTTGGCAGGGGAAAGGTACTTTTCTAACATAGATTTAAAGAGTGGATACCACCAGATAAGAATTAGAGAAGGTGATTAATGGAAGACAAATTTTAAAACCAATGAGGGCCTCTATTAATAGTTGGTGATGCCCTTTGGGTGAACTAATGCTTTGAGTACATTCATGAGACTCATGAATGAGGTGTTGAGGGATTTCATCAGCAATTTTGTAGTAGTATACATAGATGATATCTTGGTATTTAGAAAAACAAAGAAGACCACTTGGAGCACTTGGATAGGGTGTTGGGAAAGTTACATGAAGAAAAGTTGATGATAAACTTGAAGAAATGTGAGTGGATGAAGCGAGAGTTGGTATATTTGGGCTTTGTGATCTCATGAGGTGAGTTGAAAATGGATCCTAAGATGGTTGAGGCCATTCTTAGTTGGCCAAAACCAGGGAAAGTTGGAGAAGTCAGGAGCTTCCATGGATTAGCAAGCTTCTACAGAAAGTTTGTAAAAAAAATTAGTCACATTGTTGCACCAATGATAGACACCATCAAAGGAGAGAGGAAAGTCAACTTTCAATTGGTCAAGGAGGTTGATTAGAGTTTTGAATATCTCAAGAAAAAGGTAGCTCAACAAACAATCCTTACTCTTCCTGATTTTGATAAAGTCTTTACTATTGAATGTGATTCTAGTGGTTTTTCTATAGGGGTAGTACTTAGTCAAGAGGGAAAACCAATTGCATTCTTTAGTGAAAATTTGAATGAGGCTAAGAAAATATGCTCATCTTATGATCGACAATTATATGCTATGGTACAAGCCCTTAAGAAATGGAGGCACTACTTATTGCCTAAATAATTTGTTGTATTTACTAATAATCATGACTTGATTCTTCTGAATAGCCAGGAGAAATTGAACCATAATCACATGAAGTGGGTTGAGTACTTGCAGGCTTATACTTTTACTATCAAACATAAAAAGGGACAAGCCAAAAAAGTGGCTGATGCTTTGAGCAAGAGGGTAGTATTAGTGCAGAAGGTGCAACTCCAAAGTGTGGGTATAGACTCATTCATAGGTATGTACAAGAATGATGAGAATTTTCATGATGCCTTTACTATTTGTGAGCAGTCTCAAGGGTCTTTTCATAGTGAACATGTAGACTATGTGTTACAAGATGGGCTTCTCTTTAAAGGGGCTCAACTATGCATCCCAAGGTGCTCAATGAGGAAAAATTTGGTAAGCGAGAAACATAGTGGGAGCCTAGGAAGGCATTTTGGTTATGATAAGACTTTGGATTAGGTTAAAATATTTTACTATTGGCATAAGATGCATTTGGATGTCAAGAGATTTGTGGAAGGTTGTGTCATCTATCAAAGGGAAAAAAGAACAAGCTCAAATTTTGGTTTATACCAACCATTGGCAACACCTAGCAAAACATGGGAAGCTATAAGCATGGACTTTGTCCTAGGACTACCAAGGACATCAAGTGGGTATGATAGCATATATCTTCTAGTAGACATATTTAGTAAGATGGCACACTTCATTGCTTGTTAAACTACCAATGATGCCTCTCACATTACAAGATTATTCTTCAAAGAAATTGTAAAAATTCATGGTTTATCACTGTCCATAGTGTTTGATAAAGATTCCAAGGTCATTGGCCATTTTTGGAGAACATTATGGAGGAAATTGGGAACCAATCTGACCTACAGTTCTACCTATCACCCTTAGAAAATTGGGAAAACTGAGGTTGTGAATAGATCTTTGGGGAACTTGTTAAGGTTCCCAACAAAAGAACATCAACAGTCTTGGGATCTGATATTACCATAGGCAGAGTATGCCTACAATGATTTTGTTAACTGGACTATTGGCAAGAGTCCTTTTGAGGTTGTGTATGGGATGCACCCTAGGGGTGTCTATGAGTTAAGAGATGTGAGTGGAGTGAATAATATGAGTGTTCAAGGAGAGTATTTTGTTTTGGCCATGCATGATATTCACAAACAAGTCAAGGAGACCATTGAAAGAAATGTGGATAAGTACAAGACGGAAGATATGAACAGGAAGGATGTCCAATTTAAGGTGGGTGATTTAGTATTGGCACACCTAAGGAAAGAGTGATTGCCTAAAGGGAAATAATCCAAACTTATGATGAAGAAAATAGGACCTTGTAGGGTGGTCCACAAGTATGGTAATAATTCCTATGAAATTGAACTCCCACTAGGAGTTGCCATATCACCTATCTTTAATGTCACTGACCTATACCCCTATAAGGGATCTATTCATTAGGGGAAATTTATATAAAAAATGGGCCTCCAAAGGAACTCTTAAAAAGAAAAAAAAATCTCATATAATAAAAATTATTTGAATATTAAAAATATAAATTACTTGATTACATGAGTTAAGTGGGGACACACGTTTCTATTATAATTCCTTAAAAAACTGAAGTCCATGATTTTTTAAAAGTGGTAACATATATTTTTATTATAATTTATTAAAAAAGTCAAGTTCACTTTATTTTCGTGATTATTTATTTTTTAAAATTATTTGTTTTTATTTTAAAAGTGGCAAAGTAAAAGTAACTTTAGATATTTTATTTTTTACTTAGTATTTTATTTTATATATATACGATTTTATTAAAAATTTAAGTGTTTATTAAAAATTTAAAATGTCACTGGCTGCTTATGCAAAGAAAAAGAAAGAAGAGAGAAGAAGAGAGATGGAAATGCTTGTAGAATTCTTGAGAAAGGCTTAAGAATTGCTTCAAAAAACTCCACAAATTCGCAAATAAGAAAATCATGTAATGTCTAAAACTAGTGACTCTTAAAAAATGACCATTGCAAAAATCGTTAAAAGATAACGAAAATTAGCAAAAAAAGAAAGGAATCTTTTAAATGGTCTTTCTTTCAAAAAAATTTAAAAATATATTTAAAATTTAAAAATATATTTAAAATTTTAAAATATATTTAAAATTTTAAAATATATTTTTTTAAAAATAAAATAATAAAGGGGCCCACTAAATGTGAGTGCTCCCCCTTAAAAGGAGGAGTGCATCACATAAAGTAAGCACACGCTCATAAAAGGCCACCAAAAAAATTAAAATAATAAAATTTTGATATTAGAATTTTTAGATGCTATACATTTAAATATTAGAATATTTAGATGCTAAATATTTAAATATTAGAATATTTGAAATTATTAAAAATAATTAAAGAAATTTTTTATTTTTGCAACACTTCATAAATGATTTTTATGATTTTTTAATTTTTTAAAAATGTTTTTTATATTTTTTTCTTAAAGAATAACAATATTTTTTTGAAAATATAAAAATTTCTATAATAGAACTTAATAGAACTTAATAATATAAATCTAAGAAACAAAAAGAATATTTTATATTTAGAAAGATGAATGAGATAGAATAGGATATGTAGATTTAAATTAACCATCATGAGTTAATTCATAAGATTTTAAAAAGTTTTATTTTATAAAATAAATAATTTTATTTTTATTTTGGATGATGTCACCATTCAGGTTGATGTCATCTTTTAGTTTATTTTTGATAACTTAAAAATATAATGATGTCATCCTTAGGAGGCCCATTTTTTATGTAAATTTCCCCTAATGTTTGTAGGAGAAGAAGCAGGTGAACCTGTGAATGCTGATGAAGACTGGATTAAGGATCTTCCACCTGCTCAACCCATGTAGCTTAAGACTATCCTAGATTCAAGGGAGGTGAAGAGAACAAGGAGAAAGTTCTACAAACAACATTTGGTCAAGAGGCTTGGACTCCCTAAAGAAGAAGCAACCTGGATGTCTAAAGAAGACATTGCCAAGCATGGAAAGTCTATTGCAGGCCTCCTTTCATCTGGAGGATGAAACTTCTCCTCCTTGGTTGTATGGTGCAGGAGCAGCAACTTGAAAATTTTGGTTTTCAGTGTGTAGTGGAGTCTAGTTTGTCAATAAGGTGTTCTAATCATGTTGTAATAAGGTCATTAGACCAACATATATTGATGTAATCAATAAGTCTAAGTGTGTGTTATCGAGTTTGGTCTAAACTTAGTAGGTGATTAAGGTTGTTTTATGCTTTGGTGCCAAGTTTGAATGGTAGTTGGAAGATCAATGGTCACAACCTCTATTTTTAGTTGTGGACCAATGGTATTCCTTTAAAAACATCATAAAAGGACTCTAAAACTCTAGAGGCTTTTTGGCATATTGAAAATTTGGAGAAATAATACATTTTGCTCTACTTTGGGTGTTGTTTTTTGAGAATTGTTGTGTTTCTTTATTTTGTATGAATCTGTACTATCTGCAATCAATATAAAACCTCTAAAATTTAGTGGAGCCTTGAATTAGCTTTCATTTGATTCCTATTTGAGAAGGTTTCATTAGGTTTCGAGGGAGAAAAGCTAAGTTTTATGCAAGTGCTCTATTTACTAGGGTTTTGTAGGGTTTTGATAAAATAATGGAAACCTTAGGCCATTCCACCATTGAGTACTTAAATAATGGGTGGAATGGGCCTGTTAGGATGTAGGGATGTGTTTTTTTTTTTTTGTTGTAGGGTGGTGTGGAAAATCAAGTCTGTAGCATGTGCTTGAAGGTTGGCAAGTTGATTGCCAATGGTGAAATTGCTGGTTATTGATTAGGACAGTGAAATTGTGGATTGTCTGATGGAAACTAATGGGGAATATGATAGTTTTGTGACTGTTTCTCTATGTCTTTGAAGGTTTTGAGGATAGGGAAGTGAGATTTGATATACCTCCTTTGGAAAAGAGGCCTAATTGGGCCATTGTGAAGTGGTAAAGGGCTGATTGTGTTGAGATGTACTAAAACAACTCTACCATAGGACTGGATATGTTGAATAAAAGCCTAAAGGGTCCCTAAATTTGTGTATAGGAAGTGGTGAAGTGGTCTATAGTTGGAGATATAGTTGAATAAGTGTGTCTCTAGAGCTACAAGCAAATAGGTGGCTTCGAGAAGGAAGTCACCCTTGGAGTTGTTTGAGACCTTCCAAATTAGTTGGGATTTTTTTTTGGACTCCAATACCACCCTCCCTTGCATCAATGTTCTTCTTTAAGGTAGCAATTTATGCATCCTTGTCTTCAATATGTTCATCTCTCTTTTGATTTTCCTTCTTTAATCTACATTTTTCATCCTTTCATTCTTCTTCCTTTCTTTGCATCTCTTTCCATAAATGCATAGCTACCTTGTGCATTGAAAAATTAGGGGGGTTGTGTATTCCTACCAGCAGTTTCCCTGGCACTGATGCTTGCTCTTTGCATGGTACTAGCTACAAGGATTCAGGCTATCCCATCAATTATGACTATAGGGGCACTGATTGTTCTCCCAATTCTTATTGTTTCTATAGGGACTCCTACTCTTGTTCTTGATTTTTCTATAGGATCTCCTACTCATGCTCTTGATTTTCCATTTCTCCTACAATGTTAGCAAGATTGGCCAGTGTTATGTTTGTTTCTCTTTTAAATATATCTTCTTCCTCAACGTTCTCCTACCCCATTAGAGCTTTTGCATCCTCCTATGATATTTCTCTAGTCTTGGGCTTTCCTTTGGAGATGTAACAAATGTTGGCTCAGCTGGTCTTGATTTTCTAGGAGGGCTCACATGTTTTTCTTTGGCTTGAGGATGAATAGTGTCATCCTTTCTCTTCTTAAAGATCAACACCTCTTTTTCTGTTGTCTACCTTTTAGCTTTTTCTTTTCTTGTTTTTGCTTCTCTCTTCTATGCCCTAGTTTTCATCAAGGTTCCAAGGGGAACATCATCATCAAAATCTAAGGAAGAGCTTTCTTTCTCTAAGTGCTCTATTTCAGAATAACTAATTTATATGGTTTCTTCTACTACATGAGGGTTTATACTAGGGCCTATACCAAAAGTTGAAGCACCAAGAATGGCTTCAGCTGTAATCAATCTCCTGCTAGACCTACGAGGTTGAGGTAAAACCCTAGGTTGCAAATGTCCTAGTCTAATTTTTATGAATTCTTCCCAGGCCATTCCAAACATATCATGCAAAGACTTCTCAACTAACAATTTAATTAGACAATGGTGGGAAATAGAATTGTCCCTACCTTTCTAAGACTCGACCACCATGATTGAAAGAAGGTTGTATAGCATGTTCGACAAATTTATCCTCCTTTTGTGCCTCATGTGATTCAAAATCTTGAAGTGCATGAAATGAAAATTCGATTGGCGACCTTCACAGGTGATATATTTATGAGATAAATAGCTATCTGCTTCCATGGCTTGGGTAGAGATATTCTCTTCACACCCTGTTTATCTATGCTCAATGGAGGGTCATTTGTCTCTTTAAATTCGGCCCTAGCCAATCTAGCATCTCTAGAAGTAGGGTAATTTTCACCATCAGTAGGTAACCCTATAACTTCTACAATTCTTTCCTCAATCACTATGACCTCTAGCCCTTTTACCATGGCTTTTCCTTCAGACAATGTCTGGGTGAACTCTAATGCAATGTCTTCATCAAAATTATATAGCTTTAGGAAGTATTCTATCCACCCGCAGTTTCTGAATTTGGCTAGGTACAGTACACCCTGTAGTAATACATCATGCATCATGGGTTCATTTTGAATTAACCCACCTCCTATTGTCTGTAATCAACCAATCACTCTGCGGTTTCCTTCCTGCAATTCTCGTTTGAAAACCAAATTCACCTTCCTACAAAACTTGCTAAATTTCCAATGCCAGTGTCGACTGAATTTTCCCTTTCTAATTTTCCTTTTGATATGACAGGGTCAATAATGGAAAGGAGTAATAAAGGAAAGTTGTGATGGAGAGAAATGGTGGTGGCATTTGGTGTCACTTCACACAAGTGAGTCATCCTCTCACTCAAATTTTAAATTAGCTCAAATTAATTTTTGTTGATTTAGAGCAGCATGGACTGACACATAGGTAAATATTCACATCTTATTCACCTGCCAACCTAAATTTGGGCATGTGTCCTCACATGTGAGATGGTTATTTGATAGGGTAGGGAATATTGCAATGCTATGGTGAATTTCCATACTAATGTACATCAATTAAATGAAATGGACTTAAATATAATTAAGATATAGAAATTAAGGTGCACATACCTAAATTTGTGGAAGATGCATTGAAAAGATCATGGAGAGAGTACCATTTTCCTTTTTAGGAAATACATTGAGCAATTAATGAGGTGGGATGAGGCGGAGTGGAATGAAGTGAAGTGATGGAAGAGAGAGAAAGGTGGAGATGGATGGGCAGATGGGTGGATGGGTGAAGAAGTGGACCCCATAGAAGTGGAAGTCTTTATTATGAAAAGTACATACCTTAATTAGCCAGAAGGAGGGACAATAGGTCCACTTCCTTTGGCTGCAGGAAGCTCAGCTGTTGCATGCTAAGTGAATTACTATAGGAACTCCTCTTTGGAAGTTGGCTTGTGATACAATCTAAGGTGGTGACCATTGAAAACTAGCTTAAATTTGACTAGGCCAATAGTAACGAGTTGTACAATGCCATTGGGAAAGACAACAACAATCTCATATGGTCCTAACCACCTTGTTTGCAATTTTCCTACATTGTCCTGATACCTTGATTCATAGAGCAGGGCCCAATCTCCTAGTTGGAATTTCTTGTCCTCGATAAATTTGTCATGCCATTGATTCTCTAATTTTTCACCACCACTGTGTGATGCAAGGTTGCTCTCCTTATCTTATCCAAAGCATTTAGCTACATGATTCTCTCTCTTTGTGCCTTAGAGATATCCATTCCTAAGTTTACTATATCCCTAATAGTCTTATGTTCAAACTCAATAGGAATCATGGTTTTCTTTCCATACAACAACTCAAATGGAGTGAAGCTTGTAGTTGTTTTCTAGGTTGTCCTATAGGCCCAAAAAAAATTTGGTAATCTATTTTCCCAATCCTTTCTATGGATAGCTACCATTTTAGTCAAAATGGCTTCAATTTCTCTGTTGGTCACCTCAACTTGGCCATTGGCTTGGGGGTGGTAAGGAGTAGAGTTCTTGTGTCTTATGTTGTACTCATTGACTAGTGTTGCAACAAGGGTTGATATGAATTGAGCCCCTTAATCAGTCATTATCTCTCTTCGAACTCCATATCTTATGAAAATCTCCTCATAAAGAAATTCTACAACCTTGTTATCTCTTGCATGCTTCATAGCCTTAACTTCTACCCACTTTGTTACATAATCAGTGCATACCAAGATATAGGACTTACCATTTGATGGAGGGTCAATGGGTCCTACAAAATCTAGTTGCCACTTGTCAAAGGGAGTGATTACCACCTAAGGGTAAAGTGGCATCTCATCCAATTCAGTTGGACTACCCATTCTTTGGCATCTATCACATTTTCTTGTATACCTTCTTGCATCCTTGTGGAGGGCTGGTCAGTAATATCCTGTGTTCAAAATTTTCATTGTTGTCCTCTTTGCTACAAAATTTCCTCCACATGGTTCATTGTGACATGCATGAAAAATGTCATATGTCTCATCTTCTCTCACACATCTCCTCATGACATGATCTAGTCCAGTATAAAGAAAACATCTAGCAATCCATGAGAAAAGAAAATATTTTACAATAAGTGTCCCTCTCTTTTTTGGAAAAAAGTGAGGAACTCTACATGTGACCAGATAGTTAGCTATGTCAGCATACCAGGGTGTTTGTACAGTGATGGAGAATATATTCTCATGAAGAAAATAGTCATCTATCGCTTGATTATCCCCTAATATAGTCATTTTTGGAAACAAAATCTGCAACAATGTTGGCATTCCCTAGTTTATCTACAATGGTTATGCCAAACTCCTACATCAACAATAACCATCTTGCTAGCCTACCTTTGATTAGAGGTTTATTCATGAGATATCTAATGGCTACATGATTAGTGCACACAAATATTTGATAACCTATGATGTAATGCCTGAATTTATTCAGGGCATAGACTACTTCCATCATTTCTTTCTCTGTCATTGTATAGCTAAATTCGACTCCCTACAATTTTTTGCTAACAAAATAAATGGAATTTTCAATAGCTCCTTCATTCTGTCCTAAAACTACTCCTATGGAATAATCTGATGCATCTATATGGATGTGGAAAGGCAGCTCCCAATTAGGTCTCTTAAGTATAGGAGCATGAGTCAAGGCTACCTTTAAATAATAAAATGTCTTGTCACAATCTTCAGTCCACTGGAATTCAACATCTTTAGTGAGAAGAGTATACAATCGTGCTACTGCCTTGCTAAAATCCTTGATGAAACACCTATAGTATCCTACATGACCCAAGAAAATCCTAACATCCTTTTGTTTTATAGGTGTGGGGAGATTTGTGATCGCCTCAATCTTTGAGAGATCTACTTGAATTCCTTTGTGGGATATATAGTGGCCAAGGACCACCTTTTTCCATCATCATGAAGCACTTTTCACTATTTAATGACATATTTTGGTCTTCACATCTCTATAGGAATCTCCTAATATTTTCCAATGCTTGATTGAAATCAGCACCATAGGTAGTAAAGTCATCCATGTAAATTTCCATGCAATCAAGAGAGATATTGAAAAATATGCTAATGACTACCCTTTGAAAATTTGTAGGTGCATTGCATATGCCAAATGGGAGTACTGAGTAGGAATAGGTCCCCCATAGATAGGTAAAATTGGTCTTCTCCTAGTCCTCTAGTGCAATTTGGATCTGGTTGTAGCCATTGAATCCATCTAGAAAAGAAAAGTATTGCTTCCCTGCAAGTGTGTCCAAAACTTGATCATGAAAGGTAAGGGGAAATGGTCCTTTTTGGTGGCAACATTAAGTTCCTTGTAATCAACAAAAACTCACCATTTCCCTCCTTTTTTAGGAACAATCACTAATGGAGACACCCACTGACTATCTGAAATGGGGTAGAAAAATCCTACATCTAGCAACTTTTGCAATTCTCCTTTTACAATTTCTCTTAGTGTAGGGTTAATTCTTCTTTGTGGATGCCTCACTAGGGTGAAATCATCTCTGATGTAAATTATGTGAGTGCAAAGCTTAGGTTCCATTCCCTTCATATCATGATAGTCCCACGTAAATGCATGCTGGTGGGTCCTTAATAAGTTTGTCAATGACAACGGTTGTTCTTCTCTCAATTTGTTGTTAACATTTAGATATTTCCTTCTAACACTTGCACTTTTGGAGTTAGCTCTATCATGGTTGCTTCATTGATGCATGGTACCTTGAGTTCATATGGAAGCAATGTATGGGACATACCTATTGTTGTAGGAAGCTCAACTATAGGAAGAGTGGTTGCAGGAAGAATGTCTACAGAAAAAGTGGTTGCAAGAAGAGTAGATAGAAGTGTCTTGACTGGAAGCATAGAATGGGAAGATGATGCTTCCTCCACTTCACAATGGTTTTGACTGATGTTAGCCAATACTTCATCTTCATCTTGAAGCTACATGAAAAAGCTTCTTCCTAACATTAGAAGTTGTGCCACAGAATTAACTTCCTTGACCTCTTCATCAACATGTGGCCATACAGGGTTATCTTCATCATGGGATGATTGAGCAAGAGGATAAATAACAAAAAATTTGGTGCTCCTCCCATAAGAAATGGTCATGGCACCTAAACGACATTCAATATATGCATCTATATTTGCTAACCATGGTCTCCCAAGAATAATGGGATACCCGCCTAGTGTAGCTTTAGGAGAAAGAATCATGAAGTCTACTGGTTACTCCCAGGAGTCTAGAATCACCATGAGATCCTCCACTATACAATCAAGTTTAATAGTAGAACTATCAACAAGCTGTAGGATAGTAGGAGTAGATCTCATGCTTGCAATGTTTAGTTGTTGCATGATGTCTTTAGTCATTGCATTTCCATAGATTGGGGCATCCTTTATGGCCTAAAATAGAGGTATTTGAACACATATATGGTTTATCTAATCCAAGATATCAAAGGTTGTGTCCTCCTTTTCTTCCTTTTTCTTGGAAACTTCCATCTCTAAGGAAATGGTGGTGTTTTTTAGTTTGCTCGGTTGGGACTAGTTCAGTATTTTTAGGTGCATGGTTGAATGGGATCATTCAAATATTCCTCTTCCTTTTCCATAGGAAGCTCAGTGATAATGGGCTTGGAAGGGGCTGGTCAAGTAGTTCCTAAATGCAAGTAGATGTCACTTACACTCATAGCATACACAAGAAATTGATTTGAATCAATAGAATATACAAGTTGTTGTTGTGGTTTGTTATTTGGATTGAGTGTGGGATGAGCTAGTAGCTGAGTAGGTTTAGGTGGATTTGATCTTGGATTAGCAGGGGGGAATTATAGTAGGTTGTTGGGGATGAGAAGGTGGTGCATGTAACTATTTGGTTGGGTTGGCCATTATTGTCCTCCCCTCCATTGATTTTTCTACTGCCAATTTCCTGGAGGTGGTTGCCAATGCCCTTGATATTGCTTCCAATTCCCTTGAAGTTATTGCCACTAGGGTGGAGAGTTTTGTTGATTGGGCCAAGCATTTGGAGGGTTACTCCAAGGCTATGGTGGATATCCTCGATAGTTGGATGGATATGGAAGCTGCCATTGGTTACCAGATGAATAGGAATTAAAATATGGCCCAACATAAGATAGTGGATCTAGTGGTATACCTTATCTTGGAGCCCAAGGCATCCTTTGTGCAACATAGTAGACTTGATCTTCTTCGATCTAAACTGGTTTGAACTTAGGTACAATTTTCTTACTTTCAATATTAGCTACCATCTTGCATCTGCAGTCCTTCTTCTTTTGTCTACAATGGGGGAAATACTCTATCAACATTGCCTCTGCCTCCTCTTGTTTCTTCTTGGCCTCAAGTGTATCTAGTTGAGTAGCTAGATTATTTATGATTTCTTGCTTTAAATCTGCCAACAAGTGTGTGATCTCCATCCTTGAAACTCCACTAGTAGATGACTTACCCATACAGGATTGGCATGCTCTCCCTTTCTTTGAAGCTACCCTAGAATAGTTCTGGCATATTTTCTTGATGTCTTCCCAAGAAACTTGGGTGATAGCTCCTCCTGCCATTAGATCCAAGGCATTAATGTAGTTGTCATTTATTTCTCTTAGGAAAAGAAAATTTTGTGAGTCTTCATTGAGTGTATGGTATGGAGACTTTTGTAGGCAAATCAAAAACCTTGAAATGTAATCCTCCAGGCTCGCATATTCCTTTTGTTGCATCCTAAAAATGTCATCTCCTCTCATGTCACTACCCCTGCAATATTCGTTGTATTTCTCAAGGATATTTGTCTTCATGTCATCCCATGTTTCCATAGAATCTTTGCCTAGGCTCATGAACCATCTTAATGCAACTTCTTTCAAAGTGGTAGGAAATAGCTTAATCCTATGGGCATTAGTGGTATAGTCATAACTCCTGCAGAGTATGTCAAACTCAAACAAGAAGGTATCAGGGTCTTCTGTAACAAGTCCATAAAACTTAGGGAGTGGTGAAGCATGGATATTCTTGATGTTTTCAACTTCATTCTAATGGGAAATGGGGAAAGTAAATTTGGTTGGTTAGGTCTGTTTCTATTTGCATCACCCATGCTTGCTTGATGGATTACCCAAGCAAATGGATTCTCAAACTAATTTTTGTCTTCTGAGGAAGCTTCAGAACTTTTTAGATCAAGAAATACATCAACAAAGTGGTGTGGATCTTCCTCTTCTTCTTCGTTCCTTGGTAGATTTGGAAGCTCTTCTAGTTGGAATGGATTAGGATTATTAGGAAGGAATCTCCCCATAGGCATCTCTTCTCCTTCCTCTATGCATGCGTTATCAACTCACTATCAACCAGCTCACACAAAGAATTGGTAAAGAATAAGGGGGGTCATTACTTCCTAAATGAGGGATATGCTAAGAACAATCTTCGAAAATACTACTGCAAGAAAATTATCAATGACTCAAATAACTTCCTAGTTTGACACCATCCCCAACAATGGCGCCAAAAATGTTGGCCTCCTATAATGATTTAAAAACTAGGCCTTTACAGCCATGATACATAGATTGGACATCTAACTTGAACAACTATTTCAATCATCATGAAGGTGCATTTAAATTGTCAACCCAGGGATGTGAACTTGAAATGGGTCAGCATAGTATGTGCACTAGGAATCCAAAGTAGCCATTTTTCCTTCTACAGTGAAGAAAAAAACAATGCTAAAAGTAAAGTGATTTGAAAGGAATAACATAAATGTTGAACATCAACCAACAACTACAACAAGCTGAAATGCATGACAAGAATGAAAATCTAACCAACAAACAGGAAACTACTCTGTCTGCTTTGGCTGTAGGAACAATCACATAATGGAATTCTAGTGGCTACATGAACAATCACCACCAGATATGTAATCTAATTACTGAACAAAAAATAATACTAAACTAAGGGACAAATTACTCACCACGTGGGCCCCCTTGGATACGTATCCTTTAAACTAATGGAAACTTAGATGCTTAAACTTAGAACTTCATTTTATTCACTGAAATCATGAGTACAAAAAGAGTAGCATAATTGTATTGCTAAAAACTTAAGAGTGCAAGTACAATATCAGATCGTGCAACCTTTTTTGAGAACCAGCATATGATCCTTATTTATACTACCAACTAAAAAAGGTGGTCAACTCCATGAACTGGGAGGATGTCATTTTTAGGGAAAGTGGATAAAGTGGAGTGGTGGTAGTTATGCATGCATGGAATCCAGTCAGACATGCACGTCCAAACATAGATTTAGGACAACAATAACGCCCGCATTTGCTCAACATAATTAAAGTCCACTATAAGGCGGTTACATCTGATTTGCATGGGGAATCTCCCACTGTCGACCTCCTTTGACCTTTGAATGATTCCCTTGCTAGACATTATGGTGTATTCCCAACTAGCGGTCTCTTTCTCAATTCAGCATCCTCAAGTTATATCTGCAAGGAAATGTTAGTATGCACAATAACTTCATATCTGTAACCACCTCAAATAACATTCATTAACCACATGCAAGATTAATATAGATAGTCCAAATAACGTGCCAATATTATTAAAGATTTGCAGAAATAGGATTAGGTCCAATGTCATAGTTTTGGGGGAAATATCATAAAAATTATCAATACTTAATATCAATGTCCATGATAACTTTAGTAACTAGATCATAAAGTCTACCTAAAATTAGACCATAAACTAGACTCATTAGGTATTATGACTCTACTATTGTGACAAATTATTCGTAGGTTGGTAGAGGATGAATTCAAGTTTGTTTTGAGTTTGGGGTTTTTGTGATGGTGGATAAAGGATGAGTTGAGGTTGAATAATATTAATGTCTCTTAGTTAAGGAGATTCTAATGTTGCACCATCATCTTCTTCTAAGGACACTAGATTATTATTGTCATTGTTATCCTTTTCTTGCATCATCATATCCTCCCTAGGAGGAGAGTTGTTAGGATAACTACAAAGTAAATGTTCTTGACATGCAAGGATTGGTTCTTCCAAAATAACTTTATTGCAAGTTAGGGAGCTATCAATGGTTGGATTTGCTTGTTTATTAATAGTGGGAGAGACATCAAGAGAAGGACCACTACGATTTTCAAATAGATTGTCCCAGATGGTAGGAGCATTAGGGAAGGGAGGAACAAGATTCTCATGACTCTTAATAGGTGTATCTTCTAACACCAACCTATCCTCTTTGCACCAAAGAGGGATATTAGGAGGACAATTGTGATTTTCATGGTTATGGAGACTAGGTAAGGTGATGTATAGAAATTTTTCTATGATCCCATCTTTTTTTCTAATTTCTTCCAAAGGTGAAAGAGGAGAGGGACAATAAAGACTCTCGATGCTTGTATTCTCTTTCACCAAGATACCTTTGTCACAAATAGGAGAGGTATTGGGAGAAGAATGAGTATGATTTTTATGATTGTCTACACTTGCATCTTCTTGTGTTATGACATTCTTACAAATATGATAGGTACTGGGAGGGTATGCAACATGCTTATCAAAGATATTACTTTGTTTTCCTAGATTATGTCCATGAAAAATAGAATCATGCAAGCCACTTGATATTCTAGAAACATTGAATGCTTGAAGAGAACACATGAGAAAGTAAATAAAGTGCAATGGAATGATCTAAGGTGAAATTTTTAAATGCAATTTTCAGATATGAAACAAGGTGATTTGTTGATTACATTCTCCAACAACCTGAAAGATGAAATGTTAAATGCAAATTTGAAATGGAGCAATGAATGAAATGAGCTAATTTAAGCTAGATCCAATGAAATGCATGTAACAAAAACTCAACCAACTGATATAGATAGTTAATGGCAGCAAATAGAAGTGTAGAAGCAAGGTTGTTAGTGCTACAAAGGGAAGTTTCAGGGGTACAAAGGGATTGATTCGCCCAAGGTGGTGAATGAGTCCCAGTGGGGATTTTTTTCAAAATTTGCAATTTTTTTTGATTGATTTTTCTATTTTGTGTGCTATATGATGTAGACCTAAGATGCGAATGTAAAATTTCACAAATTTTTGAGATGTAAAAATGCAACCTATATTCACTTTCACTAATGAAAAATTTTAGAAACCCTAGATGCCAATTAACTAATGCAAACCCTAATGCAAAGTTAATGCAAGCTAAATCTAGGATGAGGAAGGACTCCAAATTACAAAAGAAGATATTCACAAGGTCGAGTTCACCAAAATAAACCAAATATTTTTCTCACCTCTTACACCTCTAGGGTTTTGCACCTAAAAGGAGAGAGTGAAAGATCAACACTTCACTCAAGAACAAACCCCTGAGACTTCAATGCAAAGGAGATTGAAATTTCACAAAAGGGAGGGTTCTAGGGACATGATAATAGAAAATGAGGGTTCACCACCAAGTGCAAATTTTGAAAAGACAAATGTTTGAAAATATAATGTGATATGTAAACATACACTTAATGGTCTAGAAATGCAAATGAAACAAAATAGAAAACTATCAAATTGAAAGTGTGCACGTGGAAATATGCAAAGGCTAGAATGAAGACTAGAAATGCTATTGAACCAAAAAATTTGACCTACTGGGACTCATACACCATTCTGGGAAAATCAATCCCAGATTGGGAAAACTGCACCAGAACATGTTTTGAGCAAATGGGTATCCAAATCTGTAGAAACATATGAAAAACATGTATAGTGAAACTCTTACACCACTAATGGCGTATGAGTCCACTTTCACTTTTCTGAAAAACCCAAAAGTGGAATCTAAAATAAGATAATGAAGCATGAAATATGAAACAATGTAACTAGAAACTATCCATGATGATAGATCTTGAATGGTTGCAACAATGGATGAAGAATCTACCCTTGAATGCTTTAGATGACTATCATGATGACTTAAAATGCTAAAACCCTAGCTTGCTTGACTTGAGATGAATAATGAATGATGAATGAATTGGATAATTGGGTGATTGATTGATAAATTGGTTGAATGATTGATTGAATGATTGGTGAAGAAATGAATAGAAAATCCTTATGTTTATACACAATTATGCAATAATTCCCAAAAATACATCATCATAGGCCAACCTTAGGTCTTAGAAAACAAAAAAACAGCTAGAATTTTGGAATTATTTTGATTTTTGAGCCAAAGGGGACTCATTAACCCCTAGTGTAAATATCTCCAACTAATCAAACAGAAAAAATGTATTTCCTCTACTTGGAAAACACAAAAAAAAATCTTATGATATATAGGTTGCTACACCAATAGTCAATTAAAAATCAAGTGCACACAAATAGATATTTCAATGTCAACACTATGAATCCAAAAGAAAGAGTAACTAACTTCAGGTGATTTATATTTCCAACCGATCAATAACATACAACAAAATTGTAACTTGTAATCTTAAATGGAAGTAACCCCGGTAGATAGAAGTGAAAGTCATGGAGTTTATCATATGATATTACACTATCAAATTCACCATATACCCATCGTGACTCCCACCTAGGCATAGCCTAGAGCCAAAGAGAATGATCGGGTGCCACCCTTGGTAGTGACGTCACCAACTCTAGGAAGAGTTTGATGATGCCTGTGTTGAATGGTTCTAATGCAAATGAACTAGATTCTGCAACCTCTAGAAGTGATATTCATGTTTGCTCAATATTGAAGAAGCTTCACCATGGACAAGACCAATTGAAAAATGATCATGTTGATGCCTTGTGAATTTAGAATTCAATTTGGAAGCTCATCCCCTAAGAGAGCGCCAAGTCATCAATGATCCGGCCAGAGCTAGAGGCTTGACCTGATTGGAGTAAACCAACACCTAGCCAAATTCCTCTATTAAACCTACACATGTATTGATAAATGAGGGAATGGCTCTAAAAATACTTAATAAGAATATTCTTAGGTTTGATGCTATGCACACACCTGAGTGCACAACCAGAGCAGCTACGCCCCCCTAAACTTTCCAAGACAAATCACCCAATACTCATGATGAACAAATCAAGAAAGCAATGATTTTTTTAGTGGCTAATATTCACCATTTGGCTAATATTTGAAATTTGGGAAAACAAAATTGGCTAATAGTTTGAGCTATAACATGACTTGAATCACCACATTTTTACAAAATTTTATTTTAGTCTTATTTAAATCGCCAAATAATTTATTTTATTAAAAAATTTAACTCAAAAATTCACCACAATATTCAATACATGATTAGACTAGATTCACCTAAATTTAATAAATTATAGTAGAAATCTATATTAATTTTCCAATAGTATATCATAATTATTAGTTGTTTTAGGACCATATTTCTAATATTTAGTTTCTATCATTGATTTATAATAAATCTAATAGCCCTTGTATTCTAGGAGGTAAAATGTACCCACAATTAGTAATGCTCATGAGGCCCACAATTTTGTGTTTCATGAGCATTATAGATTGTGGGTACATTTTACCTCATAGAGCACAACAAGGGTAGATAGATGAAGATCAATGATCTAAAAGCAATTTCAAGCCCCATGAGAATTACAGATTGTGGGTACATTTTACCTTGTAGAATACAATGAGGGCCATTATATTATATTTTAAAACAATTGTGGTAAGTAAATATTATAGTCTACCCCTTAAAACCCATCGATAATTTCAACCGTTGGGCCCCTACTTTTCCATGAGATTTCTTTTTAGACTAGATGGGTTCACCATCATAAAATGCATTTTCCTATTATTTTTAAAGATTCACTAATAGAAATTATTATTTTTTCCTAAGAAAATGAAAGATTCGCCAGAATTTTACATCTTTTTTTGAGGGGGATTTCTTAAAGTTATCACTGCAAGAAAGTAAACTCCTATTAACACTAAACAAGGACACTACAACCAAGCATGTCGGCTAGGAGAAATAAAAGATAAAATAAAATTTGAATTTGAGATTTGGCACCTCAAGTGAGGTCGGCCCAACAATGAGTTTTACTTTTTTGTTATTTATCCTATTAGTGTTTACAAACACTAATCTCTATATGTCAGCCAGGAGATCAACGTAGACGTGGGACATTATAGTCCCCTCCCTCATATTGTTGTTGATCCTCTAGTAACCTCAAATTAGGGTGACCAAAAATCTCCAGTCCTTCCCAAGTGGTATCTTCAATGGGAAAGTTTTTCCACTTCACCAAATACTACAGAATGACCTTTTTCCTTAATAATTTCTCTCTCACATCCAACATTTTCTCGGGCTCAAGAATGAGTTTTCCCTCATCATCAAGGGGTGGCAACTCTACCAAGGGAGTGATATGCTACCCAAACACCCTCTTCAAACATGATACATTGAAGATATTATGAATTCTACTCCCTGGAGGAAACTCAAGCTCATAAGAAACCTCTCAAATCTTCCTTGTGATCTTGAAAGGTCTATAGAACCTTGGTTTTAGTTTCTTTGCTCCATTTCCCTTGAGGTATGATTGTATGTATGGTTGCAATCTCAGGTATACCATATTGTTAACCAAAAAGACCCTATCCGTCCTCCTCTGGTCAACATATAACTTATGTTGATTTTGGGCATGCCATAGATTTTCCTTCAAGGAGTTCATGATGTCCACATTCTACTACACCATGTCTCTAGCACTTGGTACTCTACTATCTACAAGAGTCAGGTTCATTAAAGAGGTAGCCTCGTAACCATAGAGTCCTTTGAAAGGGGACATTCTGATGGACATGTGATGTGTGGTGTTGTAGAAAAACTCTCCTGGGTGTATCCACTTCATCTATGTTGATCACTTCCCTATCACATAATTCCTCAAGTACCCTTCAATCAATTTTTTCACTATCTCCATTTTTCCATCCATTTGGGGGTGATAGATAGTTTTGGGTGTCAACTTTGTGTGATCCAAATGAAACATTTCTTGCCAAAAAAAGCTAATGAACTTGTTGTCTTTGTCACTCACAATATTCTTGGCAACACATGGAGTCTAAAAACTTCTCTAAAAAAATAGATCTACAACTTGAGTAGCCTTAAATTCTTAAGTAATGGCATAAAAATGAGCATTCTTAGTGAGCCTATCCACCACAACACAAATGCAATCTTTACCTTGAACCTTCTTAAGTAAATGCAATCCACCACAACAAAAATTTCATTAAAATGCTCTATCATTTCTGATTTGGAATGGGTAAAGGTTGCAACAAACCAATTCGTAACACATGCTCTATTTTATTTTTTTGGCACACCAAGAATTCTCTCACATGCTGCAATATGTCATTTTTCAGCCCCTTCCATACAAAATCCCCCCTTGCTTGTATGTCTTGTAGAACCCTGGATGAACAACAAGAGCAGTATCATGGCATGCTTGAATAATTCTATTCTTGACCTTGGAGTGAGGCACATGATAGATTCGTTCCTTGTAGAGAATGAGCTCTTCAACCACCCAATACTTGTCATCAACCACCTTTCCTTCCAAAATATCATTAGCAAATGAATCCTTATCATATTTAGTTGTAATGGCCACCCTCCACTCAGTAGATATATCAGACACAACACAAAGGTAAGGCTTCCTAGATAGTGCATCTGCTACCACATTGTTCTTACCCTTCGATATTCAATGTCAAAATCATAGGCTTGGAGTTTTCTTACCAATTTCTAATGTCTATCATTCAAATCTTGTTGATTTAGGAAGTACTTCAAGCTGTTATGATCTGTTTTCACCACAAATTTCCTGCAAAACCAAGTACTGTGAATTTTGCAAGAGCATGCATGATAGCCAACATCTCCTTGTGATAAATAGAGAAATCCCTTTCTGGATTGGTAAGATTTCTACTCTCACATGCAATAGGGTGTTTATTCTTCATTAATACAACTCCAATGCCCTCTCCTGAAGCATCACACTCATGTACAAAAGGAGATGAGAAATATGGAATGGTGAAAAGGGGAAACAAACTCATTACCTCCTTGAGTCCATCAAATTCTTGCTGAGCTATGGAAATCCATGAGAAGGCTCCCTTCTTTGTTAAATTGGTCAATGGTATTGCAAGCTGAGAAAATCCCTTCAGAAATCTTCTATAGTAGCTGTAAAGACCCACAAATCCTCTTAGTTGTGTTAAATTCTTGGGGGTAGCTCACTCCTGAATTTCCTTTATCTTCTCCTCATCCACACTAACCCCTTGAGTGTTGATTTTATGACCCAAGTATAGAATCTTGGTAATCCCAAACTTGCATTTTGACATTTTTCCATAGAACGAATTATTTTCAAGAATGTAAAGCACCTCCTCTATATCCTTCGAATGATCTTCCCATGTTTTACATTAGATCAAGATGCCATCAAAGAAAACCAACACAAATTTCCTTAATTGAAGAATGAATAACTGATTCATGCAAGACTGGAATGTAGCGGGGGCATTAGTTAACCTAAATGGAATCACTAGGAATTTGTAATGCCTATAATGACACCTAGAAGCTATCGTATGCACATCCTAATCCCTGAATCTAATCTAATGGTAGCCCAATCGTAGATCAATCTTGGAGAAGTACACTACTCCATGTAGCTCATCTATTAACTAATCGATCCTAGGGATAGGATAGTGGTTCTTGATTGTCTTCTTGTTGAGAGCTCTATAATCGATGCACATCCTAAGCATCCCATCCTTCTTTTTGATCAACACCACCGATGAAGCAAAAGGGCTCAAACTTGGGTGAATATGCCCCATATCCAATAAATCCTTAATGTCTTTCTCAATTTCTTCTTTTTATATTTGTGGATGATGATATGGAGTAGTGATCATTAGTATGGCTCCTTCTTCAAGCTCTATCACATGTTGAAACCCCCTATCTAGTGGTAATCCTAGTGGAATATCCTAAAACACTTTTCACTTTTTGTTCAAGATAGCCTAAATGTCACTGGGAAATGTTCTTTCTTCCTTCGGTGCACTAGTATCGTTGATCAAGCACTCTGCTACCCTGCCACTTGATCCCTCTGAAAAGATCATTCCATCCTTCTTGCTGATACCACCATAGGACCATTCCTAGAGAGGCACTTGAGTACAACCTCCTTTCCATCATGCTTGAATTTCATATCCATGGTTTGGTAATTCATAGTGTATTCTCCTAATGAATTAAGCCACTGCACTCCTAGGACCATGCCCATGTCACTGACATCAATAACATAGAAATCATCTTTCATCTTATGTCCACCCAGGATTAGCTCCATTTTTTGGATCTATTTAGTGCAAGAATGGACATTCCCTCCAGTTGCCAAAACATCAAACACTTCAAAGTCCTCTATTCCCAAGCACAACTTGGCCACTGTCCTCTTATCAATGAAATTATGAGTGGCTCCACTATTGATCATCACCATCACTTTATGTCCTCAAAGAACTCCTCTCACTTAGAGAAAATGGTATCATGGAGCTCTTGAAAGTGTTTCTAGAGTACCTCCATGGGGATCCCTTCTACAACAAACTCTTGATGTTCCCCACTAGTGTCTTCCTCATTGACCCCTTCTACAATTTATGCTTCATCATCGAAAGCCACTTCAATATAATAAATTTGTCCCATTCCTTGGCATCTGTCTTGATTTTTTCATTTCTAATTGTGATAGTAGTAGAATCCTTTCTTGTGAAGTTTGGTATGTGTAGGATCGTGATGGGCCAAAAAGTGGCAATATGATGGGTGTGGTTGACGACAATTTTTTTACCCAAAATTGTTGAAACGAAAAGGGTTTTTAAAGGAGATTCTCAACTTTCCACCAATATCAATCATGCTTTACTTTGAATTTAATAAGTAATTATTATTCATTTTCTATTCAAATTATGACTAAAGTCTTGATTGATAGGATGATTGAAAAACATTTATAGCTTTCAAATAGTATCACATTTTTTGAGTCCAAAACATGCATCACATTCTATGCTTTGTGTACTATAGGATTAAGAAAAGAAAAATAGAATTTCATGAATTTTTGACCAAGTTAAGGTGGTCAGACATACAAGTTTTCTATATTTTTTTTAAAGTTTTCATAAAAACTCATAATTAATTATTTACTTGAAAACAAATTACAAGTAAATATGCATCACATGGGATATGAGTCCTCTACTTATTTATAAAATCTTATAAAAAATATTATCATTTTATTGTGATTAGGGTGGTCGACATACACCTACTTATTTTTCCCTAAAATTTAAGTACTACTACATTAAATTTCAAATTTTCACCAAATAGATTTTTTTTTTTAAACAAACCTAGTCATTTAGAAACTACATTCAATTTTCTATAGATTCTATTCTTACATATTTTTGAAATAATATAGATAACTTATTCAAATTTTTACGTCAAGATACCTAACTCTGATTTTTTTGAATTTTTTGCCACTTAAGGGCCTATTTTTTCCATGATGATCCTGCACATACCCAATTCATTTATTGACATGCCATGTGGACCTATAGGGGGGGCTTCAGTGGTGGATTAGCCTTAATGAAATGCTTCTTTGGAAGCCCTAGTTGTGTATTCTTGACAATGGTCTTCCCTTTCTTGGTGGAATCTTCAAGACTCAAAGCTTTTCAAATGGAATCGTCTAAATTTGTTGGCTCCAAATACCTCACCAAGCCAAAAAAATAATATGATAATCCTTCAATGAAGAAGAATGTGAGCCTCTTATCTAATACATTAGATACCACCACTGAAAGCCTTTGAAATTCTGAAACATCTTCATCCATGGTACCTGTTTTCTTCAATCTTGTTAGTTCCTTGAAGTATGGTTTAGGGCGTTTTCTGTTAAACCTCTCCATCAATTTATGCGTGAAATATGCATATGAAGATACTTGAAAAAATCCTTGAGTCACAATGCCATGGTGCCACCATTCATGGGTGAGATCTTCCAAGTGTAGAATGGAAAATTTGATAGCTTCTTCTTCAGTCATGGGGCTGAGAGAAAAATATGTATCTAGTTTTTGTATCCATGTTTGTGCAATCATCTTCCCTAAGCCATAAAATGTAGGGAGTGAAAGGTTGTTGACCTTATTTTGAATATCTTTATTCCCTCAGTGTTGTCTCTCATCACTCCTTCTAGCATTGTAGAACTAATCAAAAGGAATTGCAGCTTGAGCATTAGTGTCTAGATTTAAATACTCTTGTATAATGCTACGATAGTTGTGTTGATCATCCTCTTCCTATCAGGCCTCTTTCCTAGGCAAGAACTTGGGCTGATTATGCCTATAAGTGTGAACATTTGATGTCCTACTATGCTCTCCCCCTCCCGACTATTCCGGATGGCCTTCTTCCATATTAATTGATCCCAATTTAATGTTATTAATAGCACCAACAAGTGACTGGATTTCTTGTAGAAAAGCTTGGTTTGTTTGATCTTGTTGCTTCATGAAGGTTTCCAACTTATCATTTTGATCCCCCATTCTTTCCTTACCTTTGCCTCCTATTCCCTGAGTAACAAATTCAAGCTTCTTCTTCTCTTATTCTATAGCTCAAATATCCCTTTGACTTAATGGAATAAGACTTCTCCCATAGGCTGGTAGGTCTTGTGGCTCTGATACCACTATAAAAATCTCCAACTAATCTAACAAAGAAAATGTATTTCCTCTACTTGGAAAACACACAAATTCTGCTTATTACATACAGCTTGCTACACAAATAGTTAATTAAAAATAAAGTGCACACAAACAGATATTTCAATGTCAACATTGTGAATCCAAAAAAAAGAGTAACAAACTTCAAGTGATTGATATTTCCAACCGATCAATAACATACAACAAAATTGTAACTTGTAATTTTATATGGAAGTAACCCTTGTAGATAGAAGTGAAAGTCATGGAGTTTATCAAATGATATTACACTATCAAATTCACCATACAACCATCACGACTCCCACCCAGGCATAGCCTAGAGCTAGAGAGAACGATCAGGTGCCTCCCTTGGTAGTGGCATCACCCACTCCAGGACAAGTTCGGTGACGCCTGTGTTGAATGGTTCTAATGCTAATGAAATAGCTTATGCAACCTCCAAAAGTGATATGTGTGTTTTCTCAATATCGAAGAAGCTTTGCCATGAACAAAACCAACCTCAAAATGATCTTGTCAATGCCTTGTGAAGTCAAAATTCAATCTGAAAGCTCATCCCCTAAAAGAGCATGAAGTCATCAATGAGCCAGCCAGAGCCAGAGGCTCGGCTTGATCAGAGTAAACCAATGCCTGGCCAATGTCCTCTATTAAACCTACACAAGTATTGATAAATGGGGGAATGGCTCCAAAAAGACTTAACACAAATATTCTCAGGTTTGATGCTATGCATGCACTTGAGTGCATAAGCAGAGCAGCTATGCCCCTTGAACTTTCCAATACAAATCATCCAATACTCATGATGAACAAATCAAGAAAGTAAACTCCTAATAATACTAAACAAGCATGCCAACGCTAAGCATGTTGGCCAGGAGAAATAAAAGATAAAATAAAATTTGAATTTGAGATTTGGTGCCTCCAGTGAGGTCGGCCTAGCAATGAGTTTTACTTTTTTTATTACTTTATCCTATTATTGTTTAAAAAAACTAATATCCATAAGTCGTCCAGGAGATCAACATAGAGACGAGATATTACACCTAGTGGAAAATGGGTCCCACTTAGGCATTTAAAGTGGATGTTGAAAGTTAAATATTTTAAATCATTTTATTGGGTTTATTCTCAAAAATATTCTTAAGCAAGGCTTGTAGTTGTAAAATGGGACCATTAATGCATAAGAAAGGTCAAATTATTAATGACAAGCCTAGGAAAGTGTGAAATTTTGTTACAACACTTTGAAATAAGGCTTGGTAAGTGATAAAAAGAGGCTATTTAGGTGAAATATATTTATAAGATCCTAGAAAAGTGTGAAAGTGTGTTACAACACTTCGCAACACTTTTGTAAGGCATCATAAAATTCTTATTAATTCACAGGGGCCTAAGGCCTAATGTGGATGTGTAAAACACCTCACAACATTAAATCAAGGTGACATTAAGTCTAATTTATCATTAATTATTCTCATATCAAGCAAGGGATATTTTTTTCTACACCACAAGGCCATGTAACTCCCCATATTGGAATCCATGTTGTACCTCTTTATTTTAAATAAAAAACCTTAGTTTCCATAAAAATTAGATTACATGGTATCTTCTTTAGGGATTATCTTCTAAACAAAAACCCAATGGAAAGCCTCTCAAGCTAGAATTAGATACAAAATTTACCCTCCCTATGTTATTTGTAGCTAATCAAACCTAGTGTGTTGTGAAAGAGTGGGATTTTTTTAACATAGAATGGTGAGGTTATAATATCTATTTCATCCATACACATACAATCCATAGACATAACATATTGATTGTTTTTTTTTCAAACTTTTCTTACTAGGTTCACAATTAGTATAAATATGACATAATTTTATCAACTTTTCACTAGAGTGGCTCAAATACGTGGTGCAAGGATGGTCATTCAAGATACTTAGAATAAATTTGTACCCTTCTATGCCTTTTTCCCAACTTAGACTTATGTGTTCTCATGGCTTGCATGCAATTGTAGAAATATTTTCCTCACTTAAAAGAAAATCAAGATGAACCTAATGTAAGTATAGACATGCCTATTTTTTTACTACTAAAGATGGTTTTATTGAAGGAGATATAAGGTGACGATAAATTAATTTTTATCTATCATTTGCATCATTATAGTAAATGACACTAACATACTTGTATATTGAATTTAGAGTTGAGGCTCCTTCCAAATGTAACTAATGCTAATTATGGATCTTTAATGGATGATTACAAAATATTAAAAAGAGTTATCTTTTCTTGCATTGGAAGGACTTGCAAGAATTAATGGAAGGACATAATTTGAATGTTGCATGAGTGAATAGATGTAGGGTGCCCCAATTTTCTATAACACATTGCATTCAATAAGGAAAGAGTACAAGAATTTTTGTTATAAAAAATAGAAAACATCATGAAGAAATAGTAGGCTTCTAATGATAATTTTTAAAAATTTCAACTTGGTAATGAACAAATACAATCCTTCCAATGGTTTCAATGAGGTTCTTGAGCCTTGAAAGATCAGAAACTCACCCAAAAGTTCAGGTAAAAAGATGCCTAGTGGCTTTTTCAAGGCGAAAACCATTGTGGCAACTCCTAATATCCTTTGAGTGGGAAAAATATATAACTCACTCATTGTTGACCTATGGTTTTTTGTCTTTGTGGGCCTTCTTTACATTTCCCTTATTCTCCCCTATCCTATTAGTTATTTGTTGCTCCATATTCCTTTCAACAGGGGTAACAAAACATTATCACCACTTTACCCAACACTATGTCCTTGGGATCTAAACCCTTTGATCAAGGTTTAGGAAAAAAATAACACCCACCATCATACATCAAGAGTCATACCTCATCAATAAAGAAGTGAGTTCCCCAAAACAACCTAGTTCCCAAAACATCATCATTAGGTTGCACTTTCATATTTTTCTACTCAGTTTGAATATAAAGTGTGTAGATCTAAGGGTGATCCCAAAAAACTAGTTTACAATTCCATTGAGGAAGCAAAATTACCAAAATGCCCCCATGGAGAAATTTTGGTTTTTGGGGGGTTCGAATGAACTAATGGTTCGAGTGAACCTAGTGGGGGTTTGCTCGAACCCCCTTTCGATTGAACCATAATCAATGATAGGACACATATTTTTTCACATTTCTAGAATGGAAACAAAAGAAAATTTTGAAAAAAAGGGGGGTTCACTCGAGCCCCCCTTCGAGTGAACTCCCCTTTGCTTGAAAGGTCAAGGGGGGTTCAAGTGAACCCCCCTTTTTCCTCCCGCTCCCCCTCTTGCACCAAATTTTTGCAAAAAATTTCCCTTCAAAGTTCAAGTTGAGGATGAAAATGGAGGAGACTCCATAGACCCAACTGGATGATGATAGTCCTCAGAATGAGCTATCCATCAAATATAATTTTAATATTTTTTGGTTTTACTATTTTTTTTAGTTTGATTAATCATAGTTTTTTCACTGAAAAATCAAGCTCTTTGTTCTACACATGTGGAAAAATAGCAGATTATCAAAAAAAAAAAATGAAAAATATTAGTGCACTATATATTGATGTCCCTGATAAAACAAAAAAATTGAATTTTGATACATATAAAAAAAAGTAATGCTTTAGCTAGTGAATCATGTCTAAATTGTAACTGGTTTGACTTTGAAACTTAATTATGAAAAAAAATATCCAATGAAATGATATGAAACCAATTCCATGCACTATATATCATAGTTACAAATCTAAATTTGAAAAAATTAGAATTTTATCCTTAATAGAAAAAATTTATGTGTTAGCTAGTGATGTCACTCTTTGAAAATGTTGTTTATTGTTAAAAACTAGTTTTCAAAGGATATGGAAAAAGAAATGCAATCTATATCCAAAATTTTTGAAACAAATGTATTTAGAATCTACAAAAAAAATGTCACAAATCACGAGTTTGCATCATCTTCAAATTCCTCATGGTTTAGCAGCTATAGGTGCCTGAAAGTGAAGATTTAGTTAAAAAAAATTAGTTCAATGTCTAGTTTGGCCAAAAATTGTAAACCATTATTGTGGGATAACCCCTGAAGACTTGCGACTTCCTTCCATTTCTATCCTCAAAATTCATTCACTTATAGGTAATATATTCAACTACATCCCTTTCATTAATATTTTAGAAGCACGGGCCCATGATCAATGGTTAGAGGTCTCAAAAATTTTCTACATTCACGAGTAAAGCAATTACTTTGTTGTTATTCTCAACTTTAGAGAAGATCATGACAAGGCCCTTAAAGAATTTTTTTTAGTGAGAAAGTCTTATACCTTCAATCTTGGGCCAACCATTTCAACCTTAGTTCAACCTCCATTCAATATATACCCTTCTAGATTAAGCTGCAAAACCTCCCTCTCCAATATAGGGAACCACAAATCCTAAAATTGATAGGTAACTCCATCAAAATCTTCTAAAAAATTGATTTAGATTTTGTCAAATATTTTTGCAAGCTGACCAAGATATGTGTCTTCCTGAATGCTAAAAAGTTGTTCCTAAAAATATTGGTCATTCACTCCAAGCACATGCCTTGGAAACAATAGCTTGAATTAGAGAACCCAACTATCTTATGCTCCACATGAAATTCCTTTACACACCCATCCTCATTATTCCCTTCTAGATCTCTGACCTATGCTCCTTTCATAAGAAAAGGTGTAGGGTAATCCAAAAATCTAGCTTTACAATTTTATGCACTAGCAAAATGCCAAATGTCATAGCAATATACCATAACTCATTTTTTTATACACCTATTGTCCCTCTCCCCTCATCCCAGAAAGAGATTGGGTTGTCAATAGAAGAACTAACTAATGTCAACTGCAATAAACAAAATGGAACCTAAGCACATGTAGGGAAATTTTTCCCTTCCTCACAAGATGCTTTTCCTTATATCCATAACATGGAGCAACAAAGAGGAAACACTCCTCCTCTTTGGTCTTTCATTCTACTTTCAAAACTTTCCCAGTATATTCAACAAATGATAAAAAAATCTTCTATAGGTATCACTTCCCCTATAAAAAAGGGGCAGCAAGAAAACACACCCAACCAATCTTATCCATGTAGTATCTCTCCATCATCTACCACCACTCCAAGTGAAGATATCCTAGAGGTGCAAGATACACATTTTGATACAAACACCCCCCCTCAAAATAATGGTAGTACTCACAAATATTCTAATTCTACAAATCTTGATATATAATTATAACTAGGGATAGCTCACCTACATGGTACACATCAATTGCTAGCAGTGAAGGATCTTCCCAATCCCTCCTCTCATGATCCAAACAAGCCACATTCTTTAGAAGAGAAAGGGTTTTTTAACACCCCTTTCTAGCTCCAATCACTCTTAGTAGGTTCCATTCACAACAAAGTATTGCTTTGAAAAAATGAGCTATGTTTTAAGGAAGGTCAAGAGCCCATGTTAGAAGATACAAATGTTAGAAATTGTAAACCACCTTTTTCTTCAAGAAAGATCAAAACTATTTGATAAACTAGTAGAGGAATAATTTAATAGGAACATAAAAAATTATTTTTATAAAACCCTATAAATTGCACAAACAAATAAAACTATCTCTCACACACCAACTGCAACACCCCCAACCAGAGATAGTTCCCCCAAAAGTAAGAAAATGTAGGATAAAATAGTCACTGGTATCAAAGCCACACTGGATAAAAATATTAGACCAAGGGTACTTGCTTCTCTCCTCAATAACAATGGGAGTCCTATCTTTGAATGTTAGGTGTTTGAATTCCCCTAACAAAAGATGCTTGATAAAGTGTCACCTTGAATCTAGTGAAGGAAACATTGTTATTATTCAAGAAACAAAATTCACTAATGACCAAGCACAAGAAGTCTTTAGTAAATGGAAAAAATGGTAATTTATACTGTAATATCTAGCACAAGGTGCTTCAAGGGGCCTAGCAATATTATGGAATGATAGAAATACTCAGGTGGAACTAATCTTCTTAATGCAGCATTGGATTATCATGAAGATACATCATTTGAGCAATTTTTTTGGCTTATTAATGTTTATGTGCCTACGTTAATAGTTGGTAAGAAGTTTCTTTGTGATGCTTTATTCCTAGTCTTATCAAACCTAAAAGAGGAGAAAATAATGTTGGGAGGGGAGTTTAATGCAATATTTCACCACAACAAAAAAAGGGGGAATAATCCCCCCAAAAGGTTTTAGAAGAACTCAAAGACTTTACATAATAAATGACCTATTAGTCTTTCCTCCCCAGAATGGAACATTTACACAGAAAAATAGGTAAAAATATTTCTTCTTAATTGCAGAACAATTGGATAGAATTTCTAATCTCTATAGATTGGGCTACAAAATAGCCCTTGTATAGTCATTTATCCTTTCATTTTTCAGGCTCAGATCACTTCCCCATACACCTATCCTAGCTTCACAAATACCCCACCCAACATCATCTTTCAAGTTCCATGAAATGTAGTTCAAATATTATTTCCTACATCAAGTCAAGTCTTGGTGGAAAAATGCTCCTTTTATCATTGGTTCTAGAATGTCTGAGCTAGCAAAGAAGTTAATATATAAAAAATAGGAAATCAAAGCTTGGAATGGGGAACATTTCAAAAACATCTTTCAATAGAAAATATCTCTTAAGTCTTAGCTTGATGAGATCAATGATCAAATCATACAAATATGGAATGAATCATATCTACTTTGTAAAGTACAAATCTCAAATAACAATAATTAAACAATATTTGTGTAAGGAATAATTTTATTTACAATAGTTCAAGAGAATTACATCATTACATAACATGTTGGCATTCAAAAATACAAGATTGAGTTAGGTAGTTCATCAACAACAAGTCAAAATGATATAATGAAAGTAAAACATTGTAAAAATGAATTGGAATCATCCATAAATGATGTACAAACCATAAGTACATATGCACAAACAAGTCAACAACAATGTGAAGATGAAAATAAATAAGTCTTTGAACACCTTAAAATCTTGCATATTCATCTTCAAATTAGTAGACAAGAACATGGTACACTCATTTTTTCTTCCCAACCACGAAGCTTAAGAATTTCTAGAGAGTTATTCCTAATGTGAATCTAGTGCATTCCTAGTATATCTACATGTATTTCTATTATAAAATAACATTCTATGATCGATACTATGATATGACAGAGGGAAATAATATAAAATGAATCCATCTATTCTAATGGTTTACTTTTAAATTAAGAGGTTATTGAGATGTAGTCATAGTATTTTTTACTAAAAAATAGAAGGATATTAGATATACTACAAATGGGTACCTATTTACATAACAATTCATACTTATTTTAAATGGGCATGTAGTTTTTCTTTAGATTTAAAATGAATTCCTTTGATATTGCGTTTGTTTAGGAGTAGAAACATCTTCCATAAAATTTTAAAATTGAAACCCATGGTATTTTTTTTAGGCCTCAAAACCCATCCCTCAACTTTGAATCTACAAGAAAAATGTTATGTTAATAGCAAGAATAATTCCCAAATTCACCATTATGGCTAATAGTTTATTTTTAATTATTTCTCTTAGTTGGAATGTGTACCCAAGGACTCATGATCTTTCATGCCTCACACGCTTTTTGGGTCTTGCAGAGGGTCTTTTGTGGGCATTTTCTATTCAAGCTTGTTACTCTGTAAATATGGGTGGAGATTGTCGTCATGTCAAGCTGATTGATTGTGAGGGGCTGAGGAATAATACTAAAGTATGGACTATGTTGGAAAAAGGAGGGCTCACTTCCTATATTGGAAAACTTCATGGTTGGGACCTGGAGGTAACCAGATTCTTTGCTAAGGAATGGAAGAATGGTAAAATTAAACTTTGTGGTAGGAAAATTACCATTGATGAGCAGCTCGTTTTTGAAGTCACCATCCTTCCTATGGAGGGTTTGAAATTTTACAGGGATAGAAAACTCTTGGACATGGAGGTGAAGAAATTTATGAAGACGGAAAGGAAGAAGATAAGTTGCGTAGGGCTTCCAAAAGTTGCTACGATATTGTGAATATAAAGAAGGTTTGGCAGAAGGTGTTGAAAGTGATCATGGAGTATATTACTTTGGATGGGAGATATACCAGGGTCTTTGGCTACCATTTTATGCCCCTCATTCACTTCTGGCATCAGGTTAGGATTTCCATCCCCTTCTATTTGGCTACCTCTTTGAATGTTGGCCTCAATGATCATTGTATTAACCCTGTTAAATACCATATTCTTCATGAGGGTTTGCTGGTTTTAATTTTTGAACATTTCAAAGCCCAATCGACTTTGTCCAAAATGTCCATTTATCCCGACTCTATTTCTAAAAAAAGAGGAATTGGGTGCAAGTTACACTGAGAAGGAGGAATGGGATACTGATTTGGAGAATGAGGAGGGTAATACCTTTAAGTCTCTGAATAAGGGGAGTAACAAAAGAAAGAAGGTTAGTGTCCCCTCTAAACATGGCTTTTTGACCCCTAAAGGCAGGACTAAGGTTGTGTCCCTTGGCTATGATGATACTAAGTCCAAGGTGAAAGGTAAAACCCCTGTTACCAAGGAATCTTAGACGAATTCTTCATCTAAGTGTTCTAGCTACCCTGCCATTGATATAGAGGACATACCTCATTATCCCAATGACCTTAGGGTTGAAGATCATTATTTAAAAGAATAACATGAGTTCCTTATAGATATTCTGGCTATTGCTCATAATGGGTCTGTGGATTTCTTTAGATTGATGGGATGGGTTTTTTTTTAGATTAAGGAAATTAGGTTGAAATAGAGGGCTATGAACACTGAGTTCGAAAGACCTGAGTTCCTTGACAACACTACTATAGACAGAATGAAGACCGCAGACTTATGGACTATGGAAGAAAATAAGTATATGGTGGATTTCCTCAAGAAAATTATTGAAGATCTTGAGAAATTTAAGAGTAATCATGATGAGAAGCTATCGGCTATGGAGGACAAGCTCAAGCACATAAAAGAGTCTATCTAGGTGGTGATGAACACTAGCCATAAGATTTTAAAATCCACAGCTAACACAATGGATATGATGGTGGACAGTCTTGAGAATGCCTATCAGGACAAGATTGTTGTAGAAGAAGAGGTGGATAAAGTACACAATCATGAAGGTTATGGTGGGCTGAGTAAAAGAACTAGAGAAAACCTTAAGAGAAATACTAATAAGGCCCAGGTTAACATCTAGGAAATCAAGAAAGCTATGTGTAATATGAACAAAATGGAATAGGAGGTGACATATATCCTGAAGAATATGGCCTAATGGTGGGTTTGTTGCTGGGTTTTTGCAGGTTCTTTTGTGTTGCTGCCTTTCGGCTGGTTTTGATGTTCTCTTTCGACAATTTCCTATCTTGTTTTAATTTCTTGCTTGGGTACTTAGACTGTTAAATCTGTCTCTTGCTTGTTGTTAAAGGGTTTTGAGGCCCCTTCAAAACCTAATTTTTCCTTAATCAAAAACAATTTATTTTTAAAATATTTTTGACAATTTAATCACATTATAGATGACAATATCTAGTTTTAAAATATGTATTTTTTAAAAATATTTTTCTATTTATTAATTAATTTTTCTATAAAGGAACTCATAAAATTTAAATGACATATGTTACTTTTTAACTTTTCATTATTTTTTTGAAAAAACATGTGTCAAACAAATATAGATATTATTATTTTAAATCAAATTATGTTAGCCATACATATTGGGCTTTTAAAAAATGTAAATTAGGTCGAGTAGAATATTAATAAAAATTATTTATAAAGGAACTACAAAAATATCCTAATCCAATTTTTCCATCATACATATATTTCCACAAGATAATTTAGAAAAAAAATCATTTAAGTCAAATTATACTAATTGTGTAGGCATATTTTTTAACTCTAAACATATAATTTAAAAAAAATACTTTCATACATCCTTATACAAAACCAAATTTTATCATTTAGTTATTAGAATGAATTACATATTTAAAAATTAGAAATGAAATCCTATATTTCATATTTTTACATCATGTAAATACTCTATGTGAAATTGCTCCAAATTCTTACTCGACAAATGATAAACTTTAATTTTTATGAAAAGGACTTCTAATTTTTTGTCAAAAGTGTACCCATCTTTTTATGCTCACCCAATGTGTAAAATTTAAGCCATAAATAATAAAACTAAAACTTTGACCCTTAATGTTATATAATTAGTGTTAATATTAAACCATATAGTTAAACCTTCAATATCTAACCTAAACCATAAATGCTACTATTAACCCAAAACCATAAATATTGAAAAAAAGGGCTTCATATTCAACCCTCAATAATCAAACATAATAGTAAACTATGTACTCAAACAATCATATATAACTAGTAAAAAAATGAGAACTTAACATTATTAATAATTCTCAATCATAAAAGTTAAATGTTTAACACTTAAAATTGAAAGCTAAACCTTAAAATATAAACCCTGATCCCTAAATATTAACCCTATTCTTTGAACCTTAAACCATTTGTGGAAAGTATGAGTATCTTGTGTTTTCATTGATGTGACTCTATGGAAATGCTTTGATTGGTTGCATTATGTTGTCATTAGTAGTATCACTGATGTCAAACTCTAGTGTTGCTTTGGTAAGCATGTATGCGGTTGAGTTGCTATAGTATAGTTGGTTTTTTGGTAATAAGGAAGTGTTGAAGATGTTGGGAATGTGCTTGTGGTGCTCAGTTTCCAAGTGCTTTTGAGAAAATTTGAATAAAAGGGGAAATAGTGTGGTAGAGAGTGTTTAGTGCAGCAAAGTAGCATTTTGATTTTTTCTCTACATTTCTTTATGGTTGAAGATCTACTAGTGTAGTTCAGATATGTTGATCAGAGGTTTTCAAAGGTTTTGTATCCAAAGTTTAAGGTTCTATATTTTTGTGTAGAGAATGTTGTGTTCACTAGTGTGTGAATTGTCTTGTAGTCATGTCTAGGAGAAATGGTTTTGTTCCAAATTTCTCTACAATTTTATTTTTGGTCTTGTGGATCTAGGAGTATGCTTATAGAGCTCATATCTATCTCCAGTCTAATTTTTTTCAATGATGGTGCTCTGCAAGGTTAGATTCTTGTGTTGCTATGTGTTTAAGGTTAGTTGGTTGCGTAGAATGAATATTTTCTTCTAGTGTATGGTTTTCTAAAGGAGTTGATGAATTTTAGGGTGTTGATGGAATACTATAGATTGTATTTAACTTTTATGCATGGTCTATGAATCTTCCTTGGATCGAAGGAAGCATGTACTTAATTGTTCAATGGTATTAACAAGGGTTCAACTGACCTTCTATGGATATGCTTCAATGTTTGTGGAAGTTGTGGCATGGTGTGTATGAGTGGATTTAGGTCTGAGTTAAGGTGTGAGGTGTTCTTCCTCCATTCCTCTACACCATGGGAATTATTTGGTGCTAACCTAATTTGAATTTACACATTTTAGTTTCATAGTTGACCTTGTAAATTGTTTTCAAGGTTGAGGATGGTATATATTTGTGTTGAGTTGATGGAGGATGAAGATATGAAGTGTGTGTGATGTGAAGTGTGAAAGTGCAAAGTGTAGTATGAGCCTTAATTACTATGACTATTAGAAGCAATGAGTAGAAGATGTTACATTCTATATAGAGAGTGTGAATATTATGGTGAAGTAGTGGGTAGGTGGAAAAAGATGGGGAGATAATTTGTGGCCAAATTTTAAAAGAAGTTTTGAAAGATCGTAATGCAAGCACATTATAATGCACTTGTGTTATGGCTTGGTGTGTCGAACCAAAGGATCAACCACAACGATCCTATAACATGAGCACATTATAACATGAGTGCGTTATAATGCGCTCATGTTATGAGGTATTAAAAGAAAAAAAAAAGGAATTCAAAATCATTTTCAATATGACTATGTTTTTTTCTTGCCCATGGCCAAAACCCTTCATTTTTGCACTCACATTCTAGGAGGAGCCATCTAGAATTTTTTTTCATCAAATTTTTGTTGTTTCGTCGCTAGGATGTTGCCACATCGATGAGGAGGTATGAGAGGTAAGGATTTTTTATTTTTTGTTGTGAATTTTTTAATATTAGGTTGTTTTTTATATTTATTTGTTGAATTTGTAGGAGATGTTAATGAACCTACAAACCCTCCTCAAAATCCTCAACAAGCATATCAACAAAATCTTCAAGTTCAACAACCACAACAATAATCTCCTCCACCAATCCCTTAACATCCTCCTAGCACTTAACAAAATTTAATGATTGAAATTGAAAATAATAAAAAACAATTTGAGGAGTTAATCACGAGGTTGAACAATCCAAATGGTTCAACCATGGAAAGAAAAACACTTGCAAATTCACTGAATGAAATATTAAAACATGTGGATTCAATCAACAAACAATTAACTGGTTGGCAAGATAGGAGGCAAGCGACAAGGAATTATTACTAGGATAAATTATCATATAAAGATGTAAAAGATCTAAAAATTACAAAATTTGATTTGTGCTCATTATTTACTGACTCACACACAAATGCAAATCTTAGCCTCAATGTGAAGATGTTTCCTATCCATTGGTGCCACCACCAATAGATTAGGACCTTTTTTTGGGATAGGTGGTACATTGTTTTTTATTACCCACCATGCAACAATTGTGAAGTCCTGCAATATTTCCTAAGAAAACTATACTGTGAGTTCAACTTGAAAAAAAGGTTGAATTATTTTGATATGAGGGACTTCTAGGGGAGAGGTGGGGGGTCGGCTCAAGATTGAACTGGTGCACATCAGGATCCTAGGTGGCAAGTGAGATGACCTTTCGCTAGGACACCTCATGAGCACATCATTATCCCTTCCATCGCGAAGGAGAGTGCCAAGGTAGGAACTTTTTAGGCCATTAGCTCTTTGACCTAGAGTGTCATCTAACATTCCAACCCTATACTACAACGCCATCTAGGGGAGGCTTTGAGTGGTGGGCTTCGAACCCATTTGTGTTAGGCTTGTAGGGTGACTTGTTAATATGATCCCACCAACACTTGGGAGGCTACTACACAAGATATGTCTGTAGCTATGGAGATGGCGAGGGCAGCTGAAATTCTGAATCAAGTAAATATTAGCATGTTCATTGAATTTAATTTATTAAATTTCAATTTTAAAATGAAATATTAACTAATTTAGTTTTATGATTTTAATAAAATTTCAGGCTCATAGTGTTGATACTGGATACACAGGCCCTACACCCACTTATTACTCCACTGCAGCTACCATTGAGGTATGTAACTAGTAAACAATTACAAATTTATTACATGTTAATAGCATTGTTTTATGAATGGTATTCTAATATGTGATTTTGGATGTTCAATAGGCTAATATTGGAGGTTTTGAGGGAACACCTCCTAGTGCTAGTGGATTTAGACAAACCTACATGCAGGTAATAGAATAAATATTTTAACTAATGAATTGTACTTAATAGATTTGTGTATTTTATATTCATATCATTGATTACATTACATTGCACATCTTTCAAACTCAAAGCATTACTTCACATTCCATAACTAATAACTAGATGTTGATAGATGACAAAATTTCAAATACAATATAGTTGAACATTAGAAAGTCAACATAAGCAATGATGTAATTACCTCACATAGCATAAGTAATAATTAGGAGCAACTTCCAATTGCATTTGCTTGTCATGGCATTCCATGAGACCACTTTTTACTGAGGCATGTTTTCAAATAGTTCACTACCTTGTCTACGCTATGTATGCTTGGAAGAAATATATGAAAGAATAATAGTAAGAAATAGCATAGAAAAGGTGATGAGTTGTTTGAAAAAATTCCTCAAAGGAATGTGGTCTCATGGTGATTTCCATCACCATGAGACCCAATTTCTTTGAGGGACTTTTTCAAATAGCTCATTTCCTTTTCTATGCTACCACATTTTCCATATATGTCTACCAAATAATTTTATCAAATAGTTCATTTCCTTGCTGCTATGGCTAAAATCCTAAAAAATGTGCATGGTCTCATGGTGATGGAATGCCATTCCATCACCATGAGACCACATTTCTTAGAGGAATTTCTTCAAATATCATCCTACCTTCTACCTCCATACCATGTGTACCAAAGAGTTTTATCAAACTTCTTCATTTACTGCTATGGCTAAAATCCTAAAATAGGTGCTTTCCAACAAACTATGGATGCTTGGAAAGAATCTATCAAAGCATAATAGTAAGCAATATCATAGTCAAGGAAGTGAGTAGTATGAAAAAATTCCTTGAAGAAATGTGGTCTCATGGTGATGGAATGCCATTCCATCACAAAGAGACCACATTTCTTTGAGGCATTTTTTCAAATAGCTCACTACTTGAAGAATAGAAACCAACCCTTTAGCCAAAATTCCCCTCCAAATTCTTTTCAAGGTCCTCATGCTCAATTTACCAATCCATGGAACCTTCCACATTTTATTCCACTTTTTCATGTCATGATCACCCTCCATCTCATAACCAATACCACACTATACCATCCACCCCATCCTAGCATAATACCATAAAGAAGGTGGTGCAGGGGAACCTTGGGGTTGTCATGCCTCCATGAGACTTTCTTTGGATTTTGTCTTATTTTTCAAGTTTTTTTGGATGTAATAAGGTCTTAAGGACCATTTTCAATAATGTGTAATAAGATTTCAAGGTTGGTGATGAGTTTTGTTGATTGTAATGGGTCTCCTCCTCACCTTGTAAACTTGGCGCATCTAGGCCAAAAAAGGAATCAAGGTGCCAAGATGCAACTAGGTAATAGAGGGGAGTTACCTTGATGTTTGGTAGGTTTTAAGGTGTCTTAAACATTTGTTGTTTTTGTAAGGAATTCAGGTTTGAGGTGTGTAGTGTTAAGTTTTCTTAGCTAGGCAACTTGGGGTTAAAATGGAGTTTGTTAGTCTTCCAACGGCTCTCTAATTCAAAATGAAGTTGAGGGATGATGGGAGGAGGTTGGAAATTTTTAAATAGGCCTATCTTGGTCGAGGCAAGGTTGATTGTTTAGTTTGGAGGAAGATTGAATAAAAAGAACTTTGTTTGCTCTGATTTTCAATGTAAAAATTGTTGCTAACTCACGTGGTACAGATAGAGTATGCCTTTTATAGACACAAGGCTGTTATGATTTGATAGGGGAGCGAGATATATTCCTTTTGGTGGTAGTTTGGTCTAATTCCATAAAGAATTGAGGGAGTTATCTTCATTCTCCTGAAAGTGGTCAGAAACCCTCAAAAATTAGGGTTTGGGCACAAAGATGCTCAAATCTCGCCATTCCCTCATGGTCAAGGTCTAATTTTTGGTGGAATGGTAGAGTTAAAAATGTATTTTATGTTTGTGGAGGTTTTGGAGAATGATAGAGGGTTTGGAGTGACTTTGTGGATACCCTAGGATTGGCATCCTCATGTGACAAACCTAATTGTGGTGCAAAATCTAAGTGTGTTGATTTATGAGTGAAAGTTGTTTAGAATAATGTTAAAAAGGGGTTGAAATGTGTGATTTTATGTTGTAAGAACCATATTCATGGCTTAGGGGATTTGGGGTGTGCCTAGAAAGTTTGGTTCTTGCCTTAAGCAACCAATTAGGCCTCCTTGTGGCTTTGTAAGGTTGATGCTTTGTACTTTTTCTCTTGGTTGTCTTACCCTGAGGCTTTGAGGGTTTTAGGAAGTCTATTTAAGGATTCCAAATCCAATGCCACTTGTTTTTTTCTTATCTTTATAGAGGTTTTGTTTTGACTATCCTAGTAGATAGGGCTACAAGGAAGATAGGCCTAACATTGTGTTGGAGGGTATTTGGTTGTTCTTGAAGCATAAAGTCCTTTTGTTGGACTATTGGGACAGAAAAATCTAATGTTTTACATATGTTTTCACTCATAAATTTCCATATTTGGTCCCATCATATGCATTGTTCAATTTTTGCCATATTGTCCCATTGAATCCATTGGGCCATGCATATTTTATATTGCGGTTCATATCGACATAGGTCTCCCATTGTCTCCCCAACCCACTGCACTTTTCTACTAATATCTTCTATTTCAGGTGTTTCAGCATGACAGAATTTGGGTCTCTTTGACTTTTTTTTCTGCTGGAAAACATCTGTTGCCTATCGGCAAGACGTTTATGTTGTTTCGGCGACCGTGGTGGCTTCTATCGGCATTGGTCTTGGTAGTCGGGCTAGCATCTTGCCAAATTTTGGTTGTCTCGCCGACTTCACATGTGGGTTTCTTTTCGGCGTGGCTATGGGTTATCAATATCATGTCTTGGCAAGCTCAACATGTTATACCGACTAGCGCATATGGAGGTGTTTCGGCCAAGCTAGGGGTTTTCGGCACGATGTCTCAGCGAGTGACCTCTGGTCTTGCCAATGGAAAACATATAGATACCTATCAGCACAGGTGTTGCCTTGTCTCAGCGACGTGGGGATATTTGAACACCTTCGGTGAAGCATTAGATAATCTACAAGAGGTCCCCCCGAAAGTTGAAAGCTATGACAATATACGTGGGGCATAAGGACTCTATCGGTGAGAAATTTATAGTGTCTTGGCGAACAGGTTTGAGCTCGGGCCCTTCAGTGTAACAAGGGGATTTCTATGAAACATGTAACGTCTCCTCGAGTTTGATATGTCTCACCAAATGAAGTGCAAAGGTGACTTGTCGGCATAAAAATTGGAGTGTCTGCGGTACATTATTCAGTGGATAAGGATTTTTTATTGCAAAGTAATGTGATCTACGGGACATCTTCCTGACTCGAATAAGTCACAACGAAGGTGAAATACAGGGGTGGAGTGATTAATGAGTGAATTTCCTTCGGCATAGTTGCTGCGTTGTCTCACCGACTATCTCACTAGTGAATAACAGAAATACAATTCTTGTGGCCGACATGTGAATTCATATAACCATTGCAGGCCAACATATTTTGGGCCCGAATTTTGTGTTGGGCTGACATGAGTTCTCAATTTGATATTTTCTTCAAATGTTTGTGTATAAATAAGCATTCTTGCAATTGTAATAAGGTGAGCTATTAGTTATTTCGATATACAGTAGGCATTTTCTGATGGATACAGTAATATAGATTCATCAGATCAGAGACTAAGTTGCATGTTTTCAAAGTGGAGGTATTTATGAAAGTCAATTGATGTTGCTGCACATTTTTGGTCTCAATTATCTGTTGAATTTGATGAAAGTATGGCTAAGCTATCTCCAAGATGGACTCTTTCTGGTTGTTTAAATTGATATGACAAGTTTGTATTTGATTTATCAGTGCACATTTGTTGTACTTGTGTGATTGATTGATTGGTTCTTTCAAGTAAAGACTAAATCCTTTTAGTTAATCACAATAATCAGAGAGATTCAATTGGATTATTCAAGTAGAGCTTAGTAGTCATAGTTTTGCATGTTTATACAAGTTGTAAACATAATATATGCCAAATAATTTTAGTTTTCTCTAGAAAGTGTTGCTCATTTGATTTCATTTGACTCCGCATACCCAATAAGGCACTGGTCTCTGCATTTTATCATTTTGAATTCATTCATTCTCTTTACATCTTTTAAAATTGAGCATTTTAGAATCTAGACCAGAGTATTGTTACCATTTTCAAGTTGAATTATAATTGTTCACTCCCATCTGCCATTGTGAACAAGTTGTTATAAGAAGATTGATTACAAGTTAAGTCTACATTATTCAGAGAGGTACACCCACCCAAGTTTTGCAACACCTAAACAGTATAAGGTTGAATTCTTCCAACCTTGTCTGTTACCCTGGAGCGTATCAAGAGATTGGTAGCCTCTTGAGGCATCTTTCCTGTGTTTTTGAGAGCTAACAAATTGGCAACTCTATTGGGGAATACATTCAGAATCAAAGCCTTAATCATAGAGTCAGGAACTTTGTACAGACTTTGCTGGGAATAAGAAGCATTAAGTATTTTCTCATTTTTTGACAAAAGTGAGTGGTGACTTTGACAGAAATTTTGTAGTTATTCATCATGAATGGAAGAAGATCTCAGTACAGGGGAGGTCATACTGGAGCTCCTGCTAGCAGGAGTTAGTGAACACATAAAGATGACAAAGCTGATAAAGGAAAGAGGATCAATGAGGACATGTGCATAACAGATAAAGGCAAAGCACCAAGAGCACATTGTGAAACATATAATTGCTATGATACATGGAGAGATGATTCAAGTGCAGAGCCTTGTACCCTAGAAGATCAAAGAAATCCTTTCCCTTCTCTCAATCCTCTATGCAGGGTGATCAGAATGAACCTATTGATCATGCATCTCCTCAAGAAGATTATGAATCTTTGAGTTTTGAAGAAATCAAGGCGCTATTTGAATCCCAAGAAAAGGAAAGAAAAGAATAGGAAAAGGCTCGGATGATACAAGCAATAAAAGAATCCAAATTGTAGAAAGCACAAGTTACTAATCAGACAGTTGATTGCCCCCCAAAGTACGTACCACCTCATAAGCAGGGTAGTCATGGTGCAGGGCCATCAATCGTGAATCTCAGGAGAACCATCATACTAGGAATCACTCACGAGGTGCTTCAGTGGAGGCGCCTCATATTCCCCACCGGCATGCAAATGTTATCCACCTCTGGTGAGTATCATGCTCCTCGGCGCAATGCAATACATCATAAAGCCGGAATCAATATCTATCCCTTCCCCTCACCAATACACAACAATGATCAGGCAGTTTGATTTGGCAGGTTTCCATCTATGCCCTTACCCTATGGATAGTAGTTGGAGAGGTCTAGTTCCCAAGTTTACAGGGAGCAATGCGATCACTGCTGAAGAACATCTAAGGGATTTCAATGTGTTCATTCAAGACATAGGTATGCCACATGAAGATTTGCACATGAGGCTGTTTATGATGTCACACATGAATATTTTCACATGAGGCTGTTTATGATGTCACTTATTGAAGATGCTAGGGAATAGTTTATCAACTTACCGACATATTCAATTAATTTTCTCCAAGCATTTCAGACCATTCTTAGAAATATAGAATCAAATGCTCTAGATGCGACTCTTCATGAGCGTGAGGATTAGAAAAATTAGAATGATTCAATTTATGATTTCAACGAAAATTCAACAAGTTGCATGCAAGTACCTCACGGATCGAGGTTGCTGGAGCTACGCTGCATTGAGTGTTGTTTAAGTGCATTTGATCCTAAGATAGGGTATGGGCGAAGTGAATCCCCAAGAGATTTGGCTGAAGCACAGAAAATTGCATTGACAATTGAAAATAACAGGAAGGCTGCTGGTATAACTAATAAAAGAGACAACCCGAGGCCTCCTCAGCAATATAATTATCAGTACAGACAAGAGAATACATACAGAAATGAGAACAGAAACGAAAGGCCAAGGTTGCATGATATGCCTTACAATACAGACTGGAAAGATGGGAAACCTGTAACGGCTAGGCCAAGAAATAAAGAGACTCCTGATCCATTGAACAAAAAGGGAACTTACATGGTGAGTAATAATTATTTCTGTGAAGTTTGTAATTAGCCACATTCTCTAGACTACTGTGTTGTAGCTCAAAAGATGCAAGAAGAGGGAATGTTAATGGAGGATAATGAAGAAGATCACAAAATTTACTTGACTTCAGATACTTTTTACCATGCTGAGGAAGGATATTCATCTTTAGAGGATGAGGGCTATGAGTATGATGTTTCTAGTCAGAAGTATAATGTCCATATGGCTGAACAATAGATCTTTTGCGATTCTGATGAAGACTACACAGAGCCACATCTTGTTGAATCACCTGTTCAGTGCAATGTAAGGAGACTCACTAAAGATGAAATGGAGAAAATAACTGTTGCAGCAGTTGAGGATGCAAGGAGTAAATATTGGTTGAGAAACAGAAAAGTGAATGAGCTAGATGGAGTTCCTAGGGGAATTTTTATAAAAGATCAAAAGACAACACAGGAAATTTCAAAAAAATCAGGAAACAAGCAGCATAATAAAATTGAACAGAAACTAGGCCAAAAGGAGGAAGTAAAAGAATTAAATAAAGAAATACAGATGCCTGACCAGTCTAGTAAAAAAGAAAAAGAAGAAAATAAAAGAGAAGCGCTAGAATTAAAGAAGATTGTCAAGGTGGAGGGCTCCTCTTTTGATTTCACACCGGCGTTATCCCAGGTAAAAATATATGTTCCACTACTTGAGATGATGAAAATTAAAGAATATAGGGATACTGTTGTTCAATTGATAACAAATGGAGAACATGTGAATGCTGAAAATAAAATAACTGTTAAAGTAGTCAATAGGCAGGAGAAAATAAATAATTTTGAAGTCTGCTTGAGTGATATATTATCAACTCCTCCTCAAGTTGATCCCTTCTTTACTATGTTGCTTATTAATAATAAATTGTTGAGGAATTGCATGATAGATTCTGGTGCTGCTATAAATATTATACCAGTAGGAGTAATGAAACAACTTGGCATGTGGGTTGATACATGTGAGGGGAAGTGCTATGCAATGGATAACAGACTTGTACCTATGGTAGGCATTATGAGAGGTGTTGAAGTCAAATTAGCTACTTATCCACAGGTGGCTTATAATATAGACATAACAGTGATTGATACTCCTCAGTTTGGGATGCTTCTATCAAGGCAATGGACAACAGCTGTTGGTGGAAATGTTCAATTTGATTTATCTTATACTACTATTCCAGTGAATGGACAGGATGTCAAATTATATAGAGAACCAAGAATGCATTAGCTTGTTGACTATGTACCTCAAAATCAGATTAATTGTTTATGTGATGTTGATCTTGGAAGTTTTAAAATTGAACCAGCTCAACTAGAATTAATCGATAGTGATTCAATTGAAAAGCATGTGGCACAAAGCTGCAATGAAGTATGGAAGATGTATTTTGATGGAGCATGCAGCCAAGAAGGTAATGGTGTTGGGATTGTATTTGTTTCACTTGAAGGTATTACTTTTAAATATTCATTTATGTTAGCATTTGAATGTACAAACAATGTG
>VDFB02281492.1:839741239-839770790 GCA_007258455.2 Sequoia sempervirens | reverse complement strand
CTAAAGATGAAATGGAGAAAATAACTATTGTAGTAGTTGAGGATGCAAGGAGTAAATATTGGTTGAGAAATAGAAAAGTGAATGAGCTAGATGGAGTTCCTGGGGGAATTTTTGTAAAAGATCAGAAGGAAACACAGGGAACTGTAAAAAAGCCAGAGAACAAGCAGCATGATAAAATTGAAAAGAAGCCTGTCCAAGAGCAAAAAGTTTCAAAATTACACAAGGAAATGAAAAATTTTGATCAATGTAGTAAAAAAGGAAAAGAAGAAAGCAAAGGAGAAGCGCCAGAACTGAAAAAGATTGTTAAGACAGAAAGCTCCTCTTTTGACTTCGCACAGGCATTATCCTAAGTAAAAATGTTTGTTCCACTACTTGAATTGATGAAAATTAAGGAATACAAAGATAATGTTGTTCAATTGATTACAAATGGGAATGAAAAACATATGAATTCTGAAGAAGTCAATAGGCAAGAAAAAATAAATAATTCAGAGGTCTGTCTAGGTGATGTTTTAACAACCTCCCCACAAGTGGATCCTTTCTTCACCACATTGCTTATAAATAATAAGTTGCTAAGGAATTGTATGATAGATTCTGGTGCTACTATAAATATTATGCTAGTAGGTGTTATGAAGCAGCTGGGCTTATGTGTTGATACATGTGAAGGGAAGTTCTATGCAATGGATAACAGACCTGTACCTGTGGTAGGCATTATGAGAGGTGTTGAAGTCAAACTAGCTACTTATCCACAAGTGGCTTATAATATAGATATAACAGTGATTGATACTCCTCCTCAATTTGAGATGCTTCTGTCAAGATAGTGGATAGCAGCAGTTGGAAGAAATGTCTAGTTTGATTTATCTTATGCTACTATTCCAGTGAATGGATAGGATGTCAAATTTTATAGAGAACCAAGAATGCATCAGCTTGTTGAATGTGTACCTCAAGATCAGATTAATTGTTTTTGTGATGTTGATCTTGGAAGTTTTAAAATTGAACCAGCTCAACCAAAATTAACCAATAGTGATCCAATTGAAAAGCATGTGGCACAAAGCTGCAATGAAGTATGGAAGATGTATTTTGATGGAGCATGCAGCCAAGAAGGTAATGGCACTAGGATTGTATTTGTTTCCCCTGAAGGTACTACTTTTAAATATTCATTCCTGTTAGCATTTGAATGTAAAAACAATGTGGCAGAGTATGAAGCTTTATTAATAGGTTTGAATATAGCTGTAAAACATAAGATCAAGCTGCTAGCTATTCTAGGGGATTCTAAGCTAGTTGTTTCTCAAGGTAAATCAAAATATGCAGCAAAACACAAGAGACTGAAACAATATAGGAATGTTGTATGAGATACAATTGAGTTGTTTGATGCTTTTTCAATTGAGTGGATTGACAGGTCAAAGAATATAATGGTTGATTTTTAGCAAATGTGGAATTGAAAAGAGATGGCATCACATTGGCTAGGGTATCACAGATTGAGTTTAAGACAAGGCCTACTGTGCCTGATAACATCTATAACTGGCAATTTTTCAATGATGATACTGATCTTTTGAAATTCCTCAATTGTATAGATTAGTATGAGGCCCAAGAAATTAATTTCAATGCTTTTGTTGAAGAAGTGGATGGGAAGCAAACTGTGTTTGAAAAGGAAATATTGCAGCTCAAAATAAATAAACTCCCAAGGGTCTGGTGGCATTGGAGAGGATGTATGATGGAAATGATAGATCTCTAATGAAACAAACGCTAGTCAGAAGAGAAGATATTGAAGAAGTCAACTTGGGGACTGAGATAGCACCAAGAAAGGTATACATTGGAAAGAAGATCAACCCTACAATTAGAAGAATGTCGATAGAGTTGTTGAGAAAATATAAGCATGTTTTTGTATGGTCATATGATGATCTTAAAGCATACAGGGAAGATTTATTTCAGCATGAAATACCCATTGAAGCCAGACACTAAGCCTTCGCATAGTGCTGCAGACCTATAAACCAAAACACTCAAAGCCTAAAATTCAAGAAGAATTGATAAAGCTCTGGGATGGAGGAATTATCAAACCAATCAAACATTCAATGTACGTTTCAAATCTGGTTCCTATGAGAAAGAAGAATGGTGATATCAAATTATGTGTGGACTTCAGGAATTTAAATATGGCATCTCTCAAAGATAATTATCCTTTACCCAATATGGAGGCCATATTACATAAGGTGACAGGGTGTGAGCTATTGTCCATGATGGATGGGTTCTCTAGGTACAATCAAGTTAAAGTCAAGGAATCTGAGCAATACAAGACAGCATTCACAACTCCTTGGGGAACATATGTATGCATAAGAATTCCATTTGGTCTCACTAATGCTGGAGCAACTTTCCAAAGAGCTATGGATGTAGCATTTGCTGATTTGATTAACGCTATCATGGTGGTGTATCAAGATGACTTGACTGCTTATTCGAAGAAGGCTGAAGATCATGTGTGACATCTTGAAAAGGTATTTATTAAAGCTCTTCAATATGGTATTAGTTTAAATCCAAAGAAATTTCATTTTGCAATTACAGAGGGTAAGCTCTTGGGGCATATTGTTTCAAAAGAGGGAATTAGAATAGATCCTGAGAGGGTGGAAGCTATTGATAAGATTCCTATTCCTAAAACTGTCAAGGCAATACAATATTTCTTTGGACAAATTAATTTTGTCAGAAGATTTGTTTCTAACTTTGTTGAGATCATCAAGCCCATATCTAAAATGTTGAAGAAAGGACAAAAAATGGATTGGACTGCTGAAGCTTTGGATGCTTTTATGTCTATCAAAAGGGCTATCAAAGAGGCCCCCGTTCTAAAGTCTCCAGATCTTACAAAGCCTTTTCATTTTTTTTCATTTGCCTCAATGCATACTATTGTTGTTGTTATGTTACAAAAGAATAATGATGGTCATGAACAGCCTGTATCCTTCTTCAGTAAATCATTACAGGGGTCTGAATTGAAGTATGAAATAATGGAAAAATAGGCATTTGCATTAGTGAAGGCTACTAAGGAATTCAGACCATATCTTGTTGGAGCAAAGGTGATTGCTTATGTCCCTCATGCTGTTGTCAAGGATATTTTGACACAATCTGAAGTTACAGGGAAAAGATGCAGATGGATCAATAGGATTCAAGAATTTGACATGGAGATACAAATCACTAAGCTGGTAAGAGGCTAGGGCTTGGCTAAACTGATGACAGAAACCAATATTGAGGCAAATCAGATTTGCAACATTGAAGAAGAGGTTGCAATTGCAAGCATTGAACACACTCCTTGGTATACTAATGTTATGCATTATCTTAAATATATGAAGTGTCCAAATGGATTGAGTGACAGCCAAAAGAGAACTTTGAAGTTGTAGGCATCAAAGTATGTTTTCATGGATGGAGATCTTTTTTGGAAAAACAGGGATGGCATATTGTTGTTATGTTTGGACGAGTCACAGGCCGAACATGTTTTGAAGGAAATGCATGAAGGAATTTGTGGAGGTCATTATTCAACAAATACAACTGCACACAAGATTCTCAGGGCAGGGTATTTTTGTCCAAAGGTTTTTAATGACTCCTTTACACATGTGAGAAAATGTGAGGCTTTCCAAAAGTTTTCTGGAAGATTGAAATATTAGGGTGCTTTGCCACTTCGACCTTTGCAGGATGATGCCCCTTTTCATCATGGGGGATTGATTTCATTGGAGAGATACAAGAGAATTCAATTAGAGAACATAAATGGATACTAGTTGCCACTGATTATTTTACAAAGTGGGTGGAGGCAATCCCAACCAAGCAGGCTACAAGTAAAGTTGTAACAAATTTTTTGATGGACAACATTATCACCAGATTTGGTACACCATTGAGGATAATCACAGACAATGGGATGTGCTTCAGGTCAGATGAATTCAAAATCTTTTGTGATAGGTATGGCATTACTATTTCTTATGCAACTCCTTATCATCCACAAGCCAATGGTCAGGCAGAGTCTAGCAATAAGAGTCTTTTGAAGATTATAAAGAGGATGTTGGGATAGAATAAGAAGGCTTGGGATTCAAAGTTAAAATAGGTTGTGTGGGCTGATAGGGTCACTGTGAAAAGGGCAATTGGAAAATCTCCATTTGAATTGGTGTATGGAGCACAGGCTAGGATGCCTCTGTAGAATTTGTTACCAGTCTACAAGTTTGTCTTGCAAGAAGATTTGGAGGTTCTTGAACCCATGGAGGACAAAATGGAGCAACTTGTTGAACTAGATGAATTAAAGAGAGAGGCCCAAAGTCAAAATGTGAAGCTACAGGCATAGATGAAGTATCTGTTTGACAAGAAGGAAAAGAACAGAAAATTTGAAGAAAATGATTTGGTGTTGATGTGGAATGCAAGGTGTCAGGAGAAGGGCAAGCATGGTAAATTTGAATCTCTTTGGTTGGGACCTTTTGTTATTGTTGGAAAGAAGGGTGAAGACTTGTATTTTCTACAGAACATGGCTTGTGAAGATCAGGAATTTCATGTTCATGGGAAATTCTTGAAGCTTTTCTTCTCTTGAGCAATACAAAGAAGTAAGGGTTGCCAGTGCATGGACAACTCTTGTTTATCCTATTAAAAATTATTTTCCATGCACAGTAGTTTTTAGGTTTTCATCCACCTCCATTCCACTCTCATTCTCCATTCACTTCCATTACCGTTCATTCCATTGCTGCTCACTGGTTTATCATTTTGTGTTTGGTTTGCTCACCTAGGATTCTGGATCCTTGCAATGATCTGACTATCATTCATCCCCAGATAGAGCCACTATTGGGACTATAAAAATCTGATCTTTTTACATATGTTTTCACTCATAAATTTCTAGATTTGGTCCTACCGTATGCATTTTTCACCCATTTTTGCCATATTGTCCCATTGAATCCATTGGGTCGTGCATATTTTATATTCTGGTTCATATTGCATAGGTCTCCCATTGTCTCCCTAATTCAATTATGCTTTTCGCTAATGCTCCTATTTCGTGTGTTTTGGTGTGATGGTATTTGCCTCTCTCGACCTATTTTTCATCAGAATGTCCGTTACCTATCTAAGTGAAGTCGCTTATGTTGTTTCAGCCGACGGTGGCTTCTATCAAAGATTAAGCCCTAGTATCGGCTAGCATCTTGTCAATTCCCCTGGATGTCTCTCGAACAAGTGCATGTGTGGTTTTCTTTTGGCGCATGCGCTACCGTATCATGTTCCGTGAGCTTAGCATGTTATAATCGACCGGGCGATAAGGAGGTGTGTTTCACCAAGCTAGGTTCTCGGCATGAGGTCTTGGCGAGTGACCTCCGGTCTCGCCGATGGAAAACATATAGATCCCCGTCGGCATAGGTGTTGCCTTGTCTCGGTGACGTGGGGATAATTGAAGACCTTCGGTGAAGCATTAGATAATCTACAAGAGGTCCCCCCAAAAGTTGAAAGCTATAGCGATATACGTGGGGCATAAGGACTCTATCGGTGAGAAATCTATAGTGTCTTGGCAAACAGGTATGAGCTCGGGCCCTTTAGTGTAATAGGGGGAATTCTATGTAACATCTCCTTGAGTTTGATATGTCTCATGGTGAGGCAAAGGTGACTTTATCGGCATAAAAATTGGAGTGTCTCTACGACATTCGCAGGGATAAGGAATTTCAATAAAGCAATGTGGAGTCTATGGACATCTCCCACTTGGAATAAGTCACAACAAAGTTTAAATACAAGGGTGGAGGATTAACGAAAGTGAATTTCCCTTTGGCATAGCTATTGCATTGTCTCACGAATCGCCTCACTGGTGAATAACAGAAATATAATTCTTGTGGCCGACATGTGAATTCATATAACCATTGCAGGCCAACATATTTTGGGCCCAAATTTTGTGCTGGGCTGACATGAGTTCTCAATTTGATATTTTCTTCAAATGTTTGTGTATAAATAAGCATTCTTGCAATTGTAATAAGGTGAGCTATTAGTTATTTCGATATACAGTAGGCATTTTCTGATGGATACAGTAATATAGATTCATCAGATCAGAGACTAAGTTGCATGTTTTCAAAGTGGAGGTATTTATGAAAGTCAATTGATGTTGCTGCACATTTTTGGTCTCAATTATCTGTTGAATTTGATGAAAGTATGGCTAAGTTGTCTCCAAGATGGACTCTTTCTGGTTGTTTAAATTGATATGACAAGTTTGTATTCGATTTATCAGTGCACATTTGTTGTACTTGTGTGATTGATTGATTGGTTCTTTCAAGTAAAGACTAAATCCTTTTAGTTAATCACAATAATCAGAGAGATTCAATTGGATTATTCAAGTAGAGCTTAGTAGTCACAGTTTTGCATGTTTATACAAGTTGTAAACATAATATATGCCAGATAATTTGAGTTTTCTCCAGAAAGTGTTGCTCATTTGATTTCATTTGACTCCACATACCCAATAAGGCACTGGTCTCTGCATTTTATCATTTTGAATTCATTCATTCTCTTTACATCTTTTAAAATTGAGCATTTTAGAATCTAGACCAGAGTATTGTTACCGTTTTCAAGTTGAATTATAATTGTTCACTCCCATCTGCCTTTGTGAACAAGTTGTTATAAGAAGATTGATTACAAGTCAAGTCTACATTATTCAGAGAGGTACACCCACCCAGGTTTTGTAGCACCTAAAGAGTAGAAGGTTGAATTCTTCCAACCTTGTCTATTACCTTGAAGCATATCAAGAGATTGGCAGCCTCTTGAGGCATCTTGCCCACGCTTTTGAGAGCTAACGCTGTGTTGACCAGTCATGGGAGTGTTGTTGATGGTATTTCCAAACCTTGGATAGTTTCTAGTTGTAATACAGTGTTAGGTTTAGTCATGAAAAGAAGGTCTCAAACATTAGAGATTCAATGGGTCATTTCTTCCCTTGAGTACCCTTGTTGAAGAGTAGGTTGTCTCCATGATTGAGAAGTGTAATTGAAGGTTCCAATTAAAGAGTATTTCAAAGAGTTGTGATAAAAGGATTGTTTGACTCCAAGATTAGGTCTTCCACTACTCACTCTGCATCAGAAGGAAATGAACTATTTGAAAAAATTCCTTGAAAAAATGTAGTCTTGTGGTGATGGAATCCCATGACACATTTATTTGTAATGGCATTCCATTACCATGAGACCCCATTTCTTTGAGGAATTTTTTCAAACAGTTCACTACCTTCTCTATGCCACCACAACTATCATACATGTCTATGAAAGCATTTTATCAAATAGTTCACAGCCTTGTTGCTATGGATAAAAGCCTAAAAATAGGTGCTTCCAAACTAGCTATGGGAAAATAGTAAGCATGATAGTTAGAAATATATAGTTTAATAAGTACTCAAAATTTTCTTCATTATCTCATACATTATAAGCGATGACGTGGATTGCTATTGTAGTTTTCGTGATTGAATAATTTGTTGTTTTATTTTTAGATGTTGCAAGTGGATACACCTTTGAATGTTCATAGGGAAATGGAGTTCGGTGTTTCATCTGCTATAGACTCATCGATGGCTCTCACAGGGGAGTTATGAGGCAAATTACTAAATTTGAATTTACATTTATTGTTATAGCTGTTAGTTAGTGAAAAATAAACCATTATTGATTCATAGTTTAATTTCTCTTTGGATGGTTTATATAGGGCTTCAACACACCTCAACATGGGAATTTGAATATTTGCCTCGTGGAGAGTGATCATCAGATGGCAGTAATTTATTATTTTGTTAAATATATCATTTTTTATAATTTAATTTCTATATATTAATGTATTTACTTGTTATTGTAATAGATAAGACTTGACCAAGAACTAAACCCTAGGAGGAGCACCAGGAGCACTCCTCAACCGTAGAATAAACGAGTCATAGATGTATCACCATTTGATCAACAAGCAAAGGGTAAGAGTTTATTTTGAGAGCATGGAGAGCAATGACTTTTGATTCTAGAGACCTTTGTTGTATGCCTATATTACATTTTTTGTACATATTTTGTATTAGATATATTTGATATTGTATGGCTATATGGCATTCTCATAAGCCTATATAGCTATTTTGTACATATATTTTATACTTATATTGACATATATTGATGAATGCATACATGTCTATTTGGTTAATACAAATCTTTTTTATCGATGGTGTCCATATTAGCATTATAAATCCATGGTTCAATAGATATGAGCTATGTGTATTCAAGTGTATACTTTACAACTTATGTGTATACTTTGTGACTTACATGTATTCCACTGTATACTTTGTGACTTACATGTTTTCATGTGTATACCTTGTATTCATGCATATACTTTGTATTAATTTGTGTATACTATATATTCATGTGTATACTTCAAGGATTATGTGTTTTTGAGTACATGTGCTTCCCTTATCCACATGTACATGCTTGACTTATTCACGTGTATACTTATTAATTGGTTAGCCCTAACATTGATCATTTTTTTCCTTCATGGTTTTTCTTGAATATTAATTGACTGATGCTAAACAACTTCAATATTTCTAGGAATACTAGAAGAGTTACAAATTCCAAAATAGCACAAATTGAAAAGAAAATATTAACTATAAATAAATGGATTGATTATTAACTTGATAATTGATTAAGAATGAGTATAAAATATATCAGGAGATGAGCCTTCTAGAATGACAACTACCAACTAGAAAATAGGAAAAGAATTCCTAATACTTTGAAAGTAATAATCCACCCAAAATTGTAACGGGAGAGAAGGCTTATTTAAGATCATTAAGAAATGTATTTCCTAATGATTCCTTGTTCTTAAATATCTCAATTTAGTTTAATCCAAATATTTCCATGAAACGCTTTATCTAAAAGCAAAAAACACATTTTCAATTGGTATTCCATGAAATGTTTCATAAAATGATTCCAATATATTTAATCTTTTGATTTGAACAACTCAATTAAGCAAAGGATACATAATCTTCACAAGACTTGAAAAACATAATATTCATAGTAGATGATGAGTACTTAACTTCTTGACACATTACCATACAAACATTTATATTGAATAGTCTTTAAACATTTTCACAACTTAATCCTCATAGTGCAGAATGAATTGGTATGTTCTTGATCCATCACCATATAAACACGTCGAAAGATGTATATGTCAACTTTTTACAATATTATTTCTTGTATAGGAAATAGATTTGGGAAAAAAAATAAAAAATTATAATACAAATAAGAAATGGACTCAACGGTGGAAACTTTATTTATCACACCAAATAATAAATGTATGTGATAGCATCACTTGTTTCTCTTAGACTCCACTTTTCAAGCATAGAAAATCATTTCAAATGAAAATGACAAAATGCTTCACAACCAAAGTTGTTAATTGAGGAAAAATAAAAAAAATTCAAGTTCCACAATTGTACGCATTTACAATTGGTTGTATATTGTTGTAAGGGTAAGGAGGATAATTAAAAAATGTCTTCCTGAGAGAGGTTATTGTAGAGGTTAATTGAGCTAGTTCAATGTAGCTTGAAGTGATTCTGTGTGTTTGGGTGTGAAAGAGCACCATACCTAGCATAAAAATACCCTTACAAATGCATTGGACACTTTTTCCATCAAGTGAAAACTGGACACCACTGGAAAATGACTCTGAGATAACAAAAATCAAGAGAGGTTTTTGTAGAGGGGCCCAGTCTGATCCCATAGGCTCAGACAAAGAGTTTGTAAGCATTGTGGTTTCCACGTAATAGCCCATCAAAGATTGCTGCCCTTTTGCACTTTGGACCCTTAAGGGATCAAGCCAGTTGAGCATAGCTCAGAGCAATTTTGTGTGTTTGGGTGTGAAAGAGGACCATTCCTAGCATAAAAATACCCATTCAAATGCATTGGAACTATTTGTTTGGTCACATAGGTTGTAGAATGAAAGTTGCACCACTTTGCAACTTTACACTACTTGCATTTGACACTTTTTCCATCAAGTGAAAACTAAATACCATAGGAAAATGACTCCAAGATAACAAAAAATGAGAGACATTATTGTAGAGGGGCCCAATGCAATTCTGTAGGCTCAGATGAAGAGTTTGTAAGCATTACGGTTTCTGAGTAATAGCCCATCAAATATTGTTGCCCTTTTACACTTTGGACCCTTAAGGGATCGAGCCGGTTGAATGTAGCTCAAAGCGATTCTACGTGTTTGGGTGGAAAAGAGGACCATGCCTATCATAAATGTACCCATATGGATGCATTGGAACAGTCTGTTTGGTCACACGAGTTGCAGAACAAAATTTGTACAACTTTACAACTTTACACTAATTGTGTTTAACACTTTTTCCATCAAGTTAAAATTGGACACCATGGGAAAACAACTCTGAGATAACAAAAACTAAGAGAGGTTATTATATAGGGGCCTAATGCAATCTTGTAGGGTCAGATGGAGAGTGCGTAAGAATTATGGTTTCAAAGTAATAGCCTGTCAAAGATTGCTGCCCTTTTGCACTTTGGACCCTAAAGGGATCGAGCCAATTGAACGTAGCTCGAAGAGATTCTGCGTGTTTCAGTGTGGAATAGGACCATAGCTAGCATAAATGCACCCATCAAGATGTGTTGGAACAGTATGTTTCGTTACTCGAGTTGCAAAATGAAAGTTGCACCACTTTGCAACTTTACACTACTTGCATTTGACACTTTCTCCATCAAGTGAAAACTCGACACCATGGGAAAACAAATCTGATATAAAAAAAACCAAGAGAGGTTATTGTAGAGGAGATCAACACAATCTTGTAGGCTCAAATAGATAGTTTATAAGCACCACAATTTTCAAGTAATAGCCCATCAAAGATTGATGCCCTCTTGCACTTCGGGCACTTAAGGGATCGAGTCGGTTGAACGTAGCCTAAAGTGATTATATGTGTTTTGGTGGAAAAGAGGACCATAGCTAGCATAAACATACCCATCCAGATTCATTGGAAAATTTTGTTTAGTCACATGAGTTGCAGAATGAAAGTTGCACCACTTTGTAACTTTACACTACTAGCATTTGACACTTTTTCCATCAAGTGAAAATTGGACAACACGGGAAAATGACTCTGAGATAACATAAACCAAGAGAGTTTATTGTAGACAGGTCCAACGGGATCTCATAGGCTCATACAAAGAGTTCGTAAACATCACAATTTTTGAGTAATAGCCTATCAAAGATCGCTGCCATTTTGCACTTTGGACCCTTAAGGGATCAAGTCGGTTGAACGTAGCTCAGATTGATTCTGCATGTTTGGGTGTGAAAGAGGACCATTCCTAGCATAAACGTACCCATTCAGATGTGTTGGAATGGTCTGTTTTGTCACACAAGTTGTAGAACAAAAGTTGCACCACTTTGCAACTTTACACTGCTTGCACTTGACACTTTTTCCATCAAGTGAAAATTGGACACCATGGGAAAATGACTCTGAGATAACAAAAACCAAGAGAGCTTATTGTAGATGGGCCCAACATGATCCTGTAGGCTCAGAAAGAGAGTTTGTAAACATCACAATTTTTGAGTAATAGCCTGTCAAATATTGCTACCATTTTGCAATTTGGATCGTTAAGGGATCGAGTTGGTTGAACATAGCTCAGAGTGATTCTACATGTTTGGGTGTGAAATAGAACCATTCCTAGCATAAATGTACCCATCCAAATGTGTTGGAACAATATTTTTGATCACACGAGTTGCAGAATGAAAGTTGCACCACTTTGCAACTTTACATTGTTTGCAATTGACACTTTTTCCATCAAGTCAAAATTTGACACCATGGAAAAATGACTTCGAGATAACAAAAAATGAGAGGTTATTGTAGAGGTTCCCTACATGATACCAATTCCTCAAACAAAATTCCCATTATTGACATGGTATTTGGCTAATAGACCATCAAAGATTGCTGCTCTTTTGCAATTTGGATTGTTAAGGGATTACGTTGCATGAATTACAAATTTTTGAGGGCAGCGATAAATTTTAAAATTTGAGTAAATCTCATTACAAATGTTTATTTGAATAGACTATATGCTATATTGATATTGATATATAATCATTAGGTTGATTTTTTTTAATAAATGAAGTTTTTATAATAAGTAAGTCAATTGGTGCTAGTTATAGTAGGGAGAGAATAAAAGAAGAAAAAGAATGATTAGTAACCATCAATGATTATTAAACTCACTATATTAATAATATGATGTTTGCAATAAAATGAGATTTATTTGGCTCTACTAATTCTTCTATTTATGCTAGAATAGTCTAATATGCTTCATACACCGTTCTGAAACCCACGTGCTTGTACATGTAGGCACAATGCCTTAGGTACTCCATTCTCATAGATCTTTTACAATGTCACTTATACATTCAAGATTCTCTTATAATTTCTACATCATAGTTGCTCATGATGAGGTTAACTTCAAATCAATAACTTGAGATTCTCTTGCTAAGCTTCACATCCTCTTTCATAATGGTTTCATATCAGAATTGAGATTTGTGAAGATCATCAAAATAAGGATGTTGCATTGCTTTTTGGCTGAGATTCTCTTGGATGGTTCATAAGTCAACATTTTCTGGAAGGAGACACCAATCAATTTTTAGTAGTTTACTTACAAATAGGCAAAGTAAAAGAAGAAAAATAAAGAGCATCCAAAATGAAAATGAAATGAAAATAGATGGAAGACACTTATAGACAAAAAATACACATCTTCATAGATGTTAGTCTCTCAACTTAGTCACTCTTGGCCATACATCTTCAATGGAAGTTCCAAGAAACCTATTGCACACAATGCCTCTCATGAATAGAATAACTTGAAATTTGAGATGCTCTTATAATCTCTACATCATAGGTTCTCATGATAAGGTTAAATTCAAATGAATAACTTGAAATTCCCTCACTAAGCTTCACACACACTTTTATAATGGCTTAAAATCATAATTGAGATTTGTCAAGATCATCAAAATAAGGATGTTGCATTGTTTTTTTGGCTGAGATTCTCTTGGATGGATCATAAATCAACATTTTATGCAAAGGGACAAAAATCAATTTTTAGTAGGTTACTTACATCACCCTGAGTACCCATTTCTATGAGGCATATGTTGCCCCTACCTTGTTAACCCTACTGCATTGGCAAGCTAGTGGAGCACTAGAAAGATAGCTCACTTATTAGTTTTCCAATGCGGTAGGGTTGACAAGGTAGGGGTAGTGTATGCCTCATAGAAATGGGGTCTCACGGTGATGTGTGAGACCCCATTTCTATGAGGCATATGCTGCCCCTACCTTGTCAACCCTACCACAATGGCAAGCTAGTCAGCTTGGCAAGATAGTGATCTCACTCACTAGCCTACCAATGTGTTAGGGTTGAAAAGGTAGGGGCAATGTATGCCTCATTGAAATGGGGTCTCATGGTGATGGTGATGTACATCACTGTGAGACCCCATTTCAATGAGGCATACATTGCCCCTACCTTGTCAAACCTATCACATTGTTAGGCTAGTGAGCTCATAGAAATAAGGTCTCACTCACTAGCCTGGCAATGTTGTAGGTTTGACAAGGTAGGGGTAGCATATGAATCATAGAAATGGGGTCTCACAGTGATGTACATTACCATGAGACCCCATTTCTATGAGGCATACACTGCCCCTACCTTTTCAACCCTAACACATTGGTAGGCTAGTGAGTGAGATCACTATCTTGCCAAGCTCACTAGCTTGTCAATGCTACCACATTTTGCATACATTTATAGGAAAAAAAATATTGTCAAATAATTCATCTTTGTCCATGCTTCCATTTTGAGCCATGGTTGCAAGATAGGCTGCACCTTTCCCCATGTTGCTAACTTAGCCTTGAATAAAGAGTCTTGAAACAGTGGAGAGAAGGGTTAGAATCCCTTGTAGGTAGACTAATCAAAGAAACATTTAAAATATATCACAACATAAGTAGTGAGGTAGGTTTAGTGATGAGGTAAATTTATAAATAGGGATGAAAACCAAAATAGATTCAAAGATCTATCAATGTGGGAGGTGTATATTCCAATTTTTTAGAGACATGTATGGAAAATTTGGGAGCATAGACAACACAATCAACTACTTGGTGTAAATGTTTGAAAAAATACCTCAATGAGATATGTCCTCATGGACTGTAATGATTGTAGGATATGCAAAAAATAGATTTATTGAAAAGGCATTAGAAAATTTTAAGCATGTGCAAATTGTAGGTGTAAAACCAAATTCAACTACATTTTCCAACATCCCCCATGCCTATACCAAAAGGAAAGCTTTGGAGAGTGGTATGCACATCCATAGTAAAGGATTGAGAAATGATGTTTTATTTTACTTCCTTATAAATTATTTCATATATATGCATATACAAAATGTGGAAGCATACACAAGGTAACTCAATTGTCTAACAAAATGCCTCAAAGAGATGTGGTTTAAAAATGTAATTGGCAAGTGTAAAGAATTGTGTAATTTAAAATTTTCATTGAGAAGATAAGGTTATAATGACAAACAAATAATGATCAACATGGAATATGCAAAATAACAAAAATGAAAGCAAGCCATACTAGAATGAAAGAAAATGTCTAAAGAATTCACATACCTAAAAAACAAGAGTTTCAACCAAATTATGTAGCCTTTGTGTCTTCTTCCTTCAAACTCCTCAACAATTTTACTTTTTCAAAAGCTTGTTCCCCCCCAAACTTCAATTGTATATCACTTTTGAATGGAATTTAGACTTGAATTGGTATTACATTCCTTTCAATGTAAAAACTCTACTATTTCATGTAAAAGTGGTGGAAAGATCATGAAAAAGGTGGTGGAATGTTGAAAACATGCATGCACACTTCACAACATCATCAAAAGCTCTTTTTTGTCAAAGCGCATGGAGAACAAGGAGATATATAGAATGTGGTCCTTGTGATCATAGGTGTATTGAGTTTTTTATCATTTTTAGAGCAAGCCAAAATGCACTTGCATTATGCGCTCATGTTAAAACACAAGCACGTTATGTCTTGCTAAAAGAATGGCCATATCTCTACTACTTCAAAATGCACTCGCCTAATGAGAAAGTTGATTTTTAATAGGTTTCTTTTCTCTCTCTTTCTCTCTACCCTCTCCCCTCAACCCACAACGCTCAATCCCTCTAACCTTAAATGGTCAACCCTCTACCCTAAAACCTATACCCTCAAACCCTAAACCCTTTACCATCAAACCTAAACCCTTAAACCTTCAACCCTCTATCATCAACCCTCAAACCCTAAACTCTCAACCATGATACCCTCTACCCTATACATTCGACCCTCAACCCTAATCCTTCAACCATATGTACCGTCAACCCTAATCCTTCAACAATATGTAGGTCCTAAACCCTAAACCCTAAACCATCAACCCTATAGGTCCTCAACCCTATACCGTTAATTCTTAACCATCTACCCTATACATTGGATCCTCAACACTCATATATATTTGTCCCTCCCTCCTCTTATCTCCTTCTCTCTATCTCACATATCCCCCTCTCTCTCTCAAGTCTCTCCCCCTACCCCATATCCCTTTCTCAAGTCTATCTCTCTCACTCACTCACTCACTCCTTTTATCTCTCTCCCCACTACTATAAAACCTCTACTATTGGCAACACAAGGGAAAACAACCGAGAGGGGGGGTAAATCAGTTGTCACAAAAATTATACTTTATTAAACTTATTCTCAGATATGATAAATAAAAATGAATGAATAAACCATAACCACATCATAAATACACATAACACCAAGATTTTTTACATGGAAACTCTATTAGGGAAAAACCACGGTGAAGGTTAGTCCACAAGATTATACTTTGTTAAAAGTATTGCAAATGGGGAATGCACATGAATTCAGGCACACTGCCTAGAGTACATTACTCAAATACAAAAAGACTTACTACCCAAATGAAGATATGCTGTCTTACATAAAGATTTAGATTACATCCAAAAGATTTGAACTAAGAAAGTAGCATCTACTAATGCCTGATTATAGTTCTGGTTAAGCACAAAAAATCTGCTCACTCTTCACACTTTACTTCTACCTTCAAAATATTAGAACATTATTCACACATAGCACTCACACTCTTGGCACACCACTTACTTCACTTCCATCAAATGTTATAACCAATCGATCATATCTATCTGCAACCAAGAATAATATCAACTACATGTCAGCTTTAACAAAATATAAAATGTGTACAAATTGTCAGCCTAAATCAATAAGCAATTAACAATGCATAACAAAAAATGTTGGCCACAACATAGTAAGGATCCAAAATAACATCCTCAAACATGAGACACCTTAAACAATTATGCCTCAAATATCCACAAGACGCTACAATCACCATGTCAGCCATGAACATGAAAAACATGAACACATAGAAGAAAATCACCAATCACGTGTAGAACGATCAATGTGAACATACAACACAAATAGAGAACAATCTAGAAACATCCATAAGCATCATTAATCACTACATAAGGATCAGCAACAACTCAAATTACTATAATCACATCATCTTCTTTTAGGAACACCAATTGAAGCAATAAAATAACTGACAAAACACATATAATAATAACTTGATCAAATCTTCATGCGAACCTTTGAAACTTGATGTTGATAAACTATATATACTCAAAAAAAAACCCTTTAATCCACAACCTCTTATCATCAATATACTGAGCTAGCCACCATAATGAACTTCACTGTATTACCAACAACCTGCAACTTTCTTTATTACAATTTTCTCAATATCCTTGACATATATAGCCTTAAAGACAGTAATGTCAATAGTGTTTACATCAATGACAACCACATATCATCAATATCCAACAATCTCCCCCTTTTCCATTTGATGGAAACACATGATGTGAAAAACACCATAAATGACACTTACTCTTAGCACTTTCTCCCCCTTAGATTTTGACTCTTTTTCTCCTTAACTCTTTCACATTTTTTCACATGACTCTTCTCCCCCTTTGACATCAATGACAAAGATACACATTATCTTTCTCCAGATAAAATCTAAACTACATTTTTGAATAGCTGACTACTCCTCCTAAGTACCAGATACCACAACATCAATCTGGATCAAGATATGACTATTATATACACAAATTGATGCAATTCAATGCATATTCATTCTAATTAGGAGGGTTAATCATCCCTAACTTCCCTCTAAGATACTCAAAAGTATCCTTAGGAAAAATCTTGGTAAAGATATCTACAATCTGTTAGTGGGAACATAATCCAATCTGACTTTCTTTTCACTCACCTTCTCTCTCAAAAAGTGAAACTTGGTGGATATATGCTTAGTTTTTGAATGCAACATAAAATTTTTAGAAATGTTAATTGCACTTGAATTATCACCAAATATAGCAATAGGTTCATCATACACAACTCTAATATCTTTCAACATCTTCTTCATCCACAATACTTGAGTACAATTTTTAGCAACAACAATGTAGTCTACCTCTACACTAGATAAAGAAATGGCATTCTAATTCTTACTTAACCATGAAATCAACTTATTTCCCAAGAAATGCACCATCACTAGTACTCTTTCTATCATCCACATCTCCTACCCAATCAACATCAGTAAAAGCACTCAAAGTAAAATCATCTTCTTCAGGATACCATTGGCCAAAATCAATTGTCCCCTTCAAGTACCTAAAAATCCTCTTCACGGCTGTCACATGAGATTCCTTAGGATCAGCTTGAAATCTTGCAACAATGCATACAATATTCATGATATCAAGTCTAGTTTGAGTCAAATAGAGCAATCCACCAATCATGGATATATATCTAGTCTAATTTTCTTTAGGAGAATCATCATCTTGCATCAACTTACATCTGATCACCATAGGTGTACCAACTAGATTTGAATCTTCCATACCAAACTTCTTTAGCAATTCTTTCACATATTTGGAATGAGATATAAAGATCACTTTATCTAGCTGAGTAATTTGCAATCCCAAAAAGAATTTCATTTCTAAAATAATAGACATATCAAACTCATTTTTCATCTCATCAACAAAATTCATTCACAAAATATCATCTCCTCTAAAAATCATCTCATCATCAAATATTTCAACAATTAAATATTTATCATGATTAATCTTGAAATACATATTGCTATCAGCAGTACCTCTATTAAATCCAAGCTTCAACAAATATTTGTCCAATCTAGCATACCATGCTCTTGGGGCTTGCTTAAGTCCATATAATGCTTTCTTCAACTGGAAAACCATATCTCCCTGATCAACCAATTGAAATCCATCAGGTTGTTCAATATACACTTCTTCTTCCAGTTCACCATTTAGAAATGTTGACTTCACATCCATATGATAAACCTTGAAGTTATTGTAAGCAGCGTAAGAAAGAAATAGTCTCACAACTTCAATTCTAGCAACAAGGGAAAATTTTTCTTCAAAGTCAATTCCTTCCATCTGAGAATATCCTTTTACACACCGGTCTTGCTTTGTTTCTAACAAATTCACCTTGCTCATTCAGTTTATTCTGAAATACCCATTTAGTTCCAATTACATTTTTTTCCTTAGGTCTAGGAACAAGAATCCATGTATCATTCTTCTCAATTTGCAATAGTTCTTCTCTCATTTCTTCCATCCAATGTTCATCTTTGCATGCTTCATTGACTCTATTAGGCTCAGTCTTTGAGATCAAACAATATTCTTCTACAATTCTTCTCCTAGTTTGAACACCTTTTTTCTTATCACCTATAATGTGATCCTCTAAGTGATTCATTCTTACATACCTTGGAGTCTTAGGATGTTCTTGAACTTCAGGCTCTTGTGATCTCACTTATGCACTTTCACTAGTTCCTTCCTCTTGATATTCCTAATTCATTGGAATGATCTGAACTTGATTTTGAGTTTGAACTTTCTTTCCTTTATCTGAACTATCATTTTGATTGTCTGAATCATAACCATACGTTCTGGATGGTCTAACTATGTCTTCATCAACCTTAACATTAGGACTTTCAATTACTTTCCTCAATCTCTTATTGAAACACCAGTAGGCTTTACTTTTAGTAGAATAACCAAGAAAGATTCCTTTATCACTTTTAGTATCAAACTTTCCTATATCTTCATCTCTTTTGATATAACATTTACTCCCAAAGATATTGAAGTATCTAATAGTAGGCTTATGACCAAACCATAGCTCATAAGGAGTCTTATCGGTATCACCTTTGATATGTACCCAATTGAGAGTGTAAAAAGTAGTACTCACAAATCTCTAGTAGATATGCAGGACATTTCCTTCTAGCATCATAGTCCTAGCAACATATTGAACTATCTTGTTCTTCCTTTCCACAACTCCATTTTGCTAAGGGGTCCATGAGTCAAATAATTGTATCTTTATCCCATGCTCTTCATAAAAGGAATTAAACTCACCAAAAATGAATTCACCACCTCTATCTGATCTTACACACTTAATCTTCAGACCTATCTCTGTCTCAACCCTAGCCTTAAAGATCTTGAATTTCTCTAAAGCTAACAATTTTTTCCCTTAAGAAAGTAACCCACATCAATCTAGAATAATCATCAATAAGTAACATGAAATACATGTCTCCTTGCATACTTCTAACTCTAAAACAACCACATAAGTCAGTAGGCACAAGCTCGAACACTTCATTCAAAAAATGTTGTTTGCTCATGAATGAAACACTAGTTTACTTCCCTAACTGAAATTCCTTGCATATGGTATTATTAGGCTTTATCAACTTAGGAAGATCTCTCACAACCTGAGTAGAACTTATCTTGATAATATTGTCAAAGTTTACATGAGACAATCTCCTATGCCACAACCAACTTTCATCAACTTTAGCAATTAGACAACTTTTACTAATAGTACTCAAGTGAAAGATATTACCTTTTGTTTTTGTACCAAAACAAATCACATTTCTGTAACTCCCAAATATTCTACACTTTCCATCCTTGAATTGCATATTATATCCCTTGTAAACCATTTGTCCAACACTTAAGAGATTATGCTTCAAACCTTCCACATATAGGACATCATCAGTATTATTCTTACCATCAAGAGAAATGGATCCTCTGCCATGTATTACACTAGCTTTATCATCATCAAATCTTACAACACCACCATCATACTTTTCCAAGCTCACAAATTTACTTTTATCACCTGTCATGTGATGAGAGCATCCACTGTCAATCAACCATTCATCATTTTCTTTAACTTTGGCTATTAGAGCTTTCTCCACATTCATGCAAATACCATATTCAATAGGTATTGGATAATTTTCCTTGATAGCAATAAATACCCATTCATCTTCACTTGCATTCCCTTTATCAGATTCATCATCTGTCACACCTTCATCAACAGCATAATAACACTTTCTTTGGAATCTAGGCTTGTTAGGTCTTGGCTTAGGAACTCTTTCTGGACACCTTGAGGCAAAATGACCTATCTTATTGCATGAAAAACATTTAAGAGGAAATTTCCCTTTGTATTTACCTTCTCCTCTAGGCACCCTCTTGACAAGAAGTGCTTCAAGCTCATCTAGTTTTCTCGCTTCTTCTTCAATCTCTCTCATTTATTGCTCATACTTGGACAAGTTTCTAGAAGAAATTTCTTCTGGATCATAGCTCTACTTATCTTTTCTAGAGATAGTAGCTTTGAATGTAGATTATTTCTTAGGAAGAGAATCACCAAACTCACTTAACTAAAAAGCAGCAAGCTTACCAATCAACATATCTTTGGTTACATTTGTCATAGTTTGGATCTCTTCAATAGAAGCAACTTTGTTTATGTATGCAGTAGGCAATGATTTTGGCACCTTAGCAAAAATCTCTGATTCTTCCAGTGTTATACCAACACATTTGATAGTACAGACAAGTTCATTCACTCTCTGTATAAAAGAAGTGATGTTCTCATCTTCACCCATTTTCAATGTTTCATATTTTCCTTTCAGAATTTGCAGCTTAGTAGTCTTCACATGGGCATCACCTTCATACAAAGTTTCCAACTTTTTCCATATCTCATAAGCAGTGTTTAGATCCATTACATTTGTCATCTTGGAATCAGTCAAAGCACTCAACAATGCTTCCTTATCCCTAATATTGTACTTGACATCTTTAATCTCACCCACAGTAGAAGGACCATTTTGTGGGATGATATACCTATTCTTTGTAATGTTCCAATAAGGTTCACCAATACATCTCAGATAATACTCCATTCGAGTCTTCCATAGAGAATAATTTGTTCCATCAAATCTTGGACTATCCTTCTTATATGTTTCCATCTCGGATCACCTCAAGCTATCAAAATTCTTTCGAGGAACCTACTCTGATACCAATTTTTTGCATCACAAGGGCAAGAAACTAAGAGGGGGGTGAATCAGTTGTCATAGAAATTATACTTTATTAAACTTATTCTCAAATCTGATAAATAAACATGAAATAATAAACCATTACCACATCATAAATATGCATAACAAAAATATTTTTTATGTGGAAACCCTATTAGGGGAAAAACCAAGGTGGATGTTAGTCCACAAGATTATACTCTATTAAAAGTATTGCAAATGGGGAATGCACATGGATTCAGGCACACTTCCTAGAGCTCACTGCTCAAATACAAAAATGCTTACTGCCCAAAGGAAGACACACTATATTATAGAAACATTTGGATTACATCCAGAAGATTTGAACTTAGAAAATATCATCTACTAATGCTTGATTATAGTTCTGGTTAAGCACATAAAATATTCTCACTCTTCACACTTTACTTTTGCCTTCGAAAGATTAGAACATTATTCACACATAAAACTCACACACTTCACACACCACTTACTTCACTTGCATCAAATAGTATAACCAATCGATCATATATATCCGCAACCAAGAATAACATCAACTACATGTTAGCTTTAAAAATATATAAAATGTGTACAAACTGTCATCCCAAATCAATAAACAATTATCAATGTGAACCAACGAATGTCGGCCACAACATAGTAAGGATCCAAAACAACATCCTTGAACATGAAACACCTTAAACAATTATTCCTCGAAGATCCACAACACGCTAAAATCACCCTGTCGGCCATGAACATGAAAAACATGAAAACACAGAAGAAAATCACCAATCGCAAGCACAACAATCAATGCAGATGAACAACACAGAGAGAGCATGATCTAGACACATCCAAAAGCATCATGAATCACTACAAAAGGATCCACAACAACTCAAATTACTAGAATCACATCATCTTCTTTTAGGAACACCAACTAAAGAAACAAAATAACTGACAAAATGCAGATACTCATAACTCGATCAAATCTTCATGCAAACCTCTAAAACTTTATGTGGATAAACTAGATATACTCGAAAACAAACCCTTTAATCCACAACCTCTTATCATCAATATATTGAGTTGGGCACCATAATGAACTTCACTACATTACCAACAACCTCCAACTTAATTTATTAGAAATTTCTCAATATCCTCAATAGATATAGCCTTAAAGACATTAATTTCAATAGTGTTGACATCAATGACAACCACATATTAGCAATATCCAAAATCTACCCTCTACCCTCTACCCTTATACCTTCTATCATCTACCCTCTATCTCTCTCCCAGTCCCTTCCTCTCTCTCTCTCTCAAGTCTCTCCCTCCTACCCCCTCTCCCTCTCTCAAGTCTCTCTCTCTCTAACTCACTCACTCTTCTATCTCTCCCCGCTCTACCCTTAACCCTTATAACCTTTATCCTCTACCCTCTATCTCTCTCCCACTAACTTCCTCTCTCTCTCTCTCTATCTCAAGTCTCTCCCTCCTACCCCCTCTCCCTCTCTCAAGTTGTATCTCTCTCTCACTCACTCCTTCTATCTCTCTCAGGTTAGGTTTCCATTTTCACTGAATTAGAAAGCTACTGGGCCCACTAGCTTGCCAATTTCACCCACTAGCTTTCAAATTGCATTAAATTGGAAATGTAGTGGCCTATTTGAAAAAATGGGTCCAAGAAATGGGGTCTCCTGGTGATTACATCACCAGGAGACCCCATTTCTTGGACCCATTTTTTCAAATAGGCCAAGTTAGGTGCTAATTTCACCCACTAGCTTACCAATTCAGTGAAATTGGCAATGTAGTGGCCTGTTTGAAAAAATGGGTCCAAGAAATGGGGTCTCCTAGTGATTTACATCACTGGGAGACATGATTTACATTACCTGAAGACCCCATTTCTTGGAGCCATTTTTTCAAACAGGCCACTACATTGATAAGCTAGTGGGTGAAATTTTCAATGTAGTGGCCTGTTTGATAAAATAGGTCCAAGAAATGGGGTCTCCCAGTGATAAATCACCAGGGGACTCCATTTTTTTCACCCATTTTTTCAAAGAGGCCAAGTTAGGTTGCCATTTTTTGCACCCTGAATCCCTCAACCCCAAACCCTCAACACTCAACCCTTAAACCCTAATTCCTCAACCCCTATATCCTCCCCCTCTATCTCAATTCTCTCCCTCCTACCCCATCTCCCTCTCTCAAGTCTCTCTCTCTCTCACTCCCTCCTACCCTATAACCTCTACCCTTAACACTTAAATCCTCTAACCTCTACCCTTAAACCCTTAAATCAACAATCCTAAACCCTAAACCCTCTACCCTAAACCCTCTACCCTAAACCCTCTACCCTCAACCCTAATCCCTCAACCCTAAACCCTTAAACCCTCTACCCTATACCCTAAAAAAAACCCTTAATCCCTCTACCCTTATACCCTCAACCCTCTACCCTCTACCCTAAACCCTAAAACCTATACCATCAAACACTAAACCCTCTACTCTAAATCCTAAACATTGGACCCTCTACCATCACTTCTCCCTCCATCTCTCTATCTAACCATCTCTCCCTATCTACCATAATCCCTCAACCCTAAAACCTTAACCCTTAAACCCTAAACACTCAACCCTAATCCCTAAACCCTCAATAGTCAACCCTTAAACCCTTACACCCAAGTAAAATCTCTACCTTAATCCCTCAAAGCTCTTGAACCTTAATTCCTCAACCCTCAACCCTCAACCCTTAAACCCAAATCCATCAACCTCTATACCCTCTACCCTATATATTGGACCTTCAACCCTAATCCCCCAACCCTATACCCTCAATCCTCTACCGTCAACCTTAAACCCTAAACCCTAAACCCTTAAACCATCTACCCTCTACCCTCAACCATAAATTGTCAACCCTCAACCCTTAATCCCTCAATCCTCAATCCTCAAAACCTAAACCCTCAAACCTGATACCCTCTACCCTATACATTGGACCCTCAAACCCAATACTTCAACCATATGTACTCTCAACCCTAATACCTCAAACATATACCCTCAACTCAATAACCTAAACCATCAACCCTATAGGTCATCAACCATATACCCTCCAATCTCAAACCTCTACCCTATACATTGGATCCTCAACCCTCATATATATTTGTCCCACCCTCATCTTCTCTACTTCTCTCTATCTCACTTATCCCTCCATATCTCACTCCATCCAACCCTCCCTCTCTACCCTAATTCCTTAATCATATACCCTCAACCCTTAAACCCTTAAAAACTCAACCCTAAACCCTAAACCCTCAAACATTTTGCATTCTACCCTCAACCCAACACCCTCTAACCTCAACCCTAATCCCTCAAAACTTAAACCCTTAAGCCCACTTTGTAAACTATCCACCCTAATCCCTCAACCCTCAACTCTCAACCCTTAAACTCTAATCCCTCAGCCCCTATACCCTATACACTATACATTAGACCCTCAACCCAAATCCCCAAACCCCTATACCCTCTACCCTATACATTGGACCCTCAACCCTCATCCCTCAACCCTATACCCTAAATCCTCTACTCTCAACCTTAAAACATCAACACTCAACCCTTAAACCCTAAACCTTTAAACCATATACCCTCTACCCTCTACCCTAAACATTAAACCTTCAACCCTAAATTCTCAACCCTCAACCCTTAATCCATCAATCCTCAACCCTCAACCCTCAAACTATAAACCATCAACCCTGATACCCTCTACCATATACATTGGACCCTCAACCCTAATCCTTTAACCATATGTAATATCAACCCTAATCCCTCAAACCTATACCCTCAACACAATACACTAAACCATCAACCCTATAGGTCGTCAACCCTATACCCTCAATTTTGAACCCTCTACCCTATACATTGGACCCTCAACCCTCATATATCTCTTTCCCTCCCTCCTTTTCTCTCATTTTATATATCTCACTTATCCATCCATCTCTCCCTCCATCCATCTCTCCTTCCATCCATCCCTCCATCTCTACCCTCATCCCATAAACCCTTAAACATTCAACCCTAAACCCTAGAACGTAAAACCTCAAACCCTCTACCCTCTACCCTCAACCCTAATCCCTCAACCCTTAAACCCTTAAACCCACTTAGTAAACTCTATAACCTAATCCTACAACCCTCTTGACTCTTAATCCCTCAACCCTCAACCCTTAAAACCTAATCCCTCAACCCCTATACCCTCTACCCTATACATTGGACCCTCAACCCTAATCACCCAACCCTACACCCTCAATCCTCTATCCTCAACCTTAAACCCTCAACCCTCAACCCTTAAACCCTAAACCCTTAAACCCTCTACCCTTTACCCTCTACCCTATACATTAAACCCTCAACCCTCAATTCTCAATCCTCAATCATTAATACCTCAATCCTCAACCCTCAAACCCTAAACCCTCAAACATGAGGCCCTCTACCTTATACATTGCACCCTCAACCCTAATCCTTCAACCATATGTACCCTCAACCCTAATCCCTCAAACCTATAATCTCAACCCAATACGTTAAACCATCAACCCTATAGGTTGTCAACCCTATACCATCAAATATGAACCCTCTACCTTATACATTAGATCCTCAACCCGCATACATCTTTGTCCAACCCTCCTCTTCTCTCCTTCTCTCTATCTCACTTACCCCTCCATCTCTCCCTCCCTCCATCCCTCCCTCTCTACCCTAATCCCTCAATTGTATACCCTCAACCCTTAAACCCTTAAACACCCAACCCTAAAGCCTAAACCTTTAAACCCTCTACCTTCTACCCTCAACCCAATACCCTCAACCCTCAACCCTAATCCCTCAACCAATAAACCCTTAAACCATCTTGACCCTTAATCCCTCAACCCCCAATCCTCAACCATTAAACCCTGATCCCTCAACCCCTGTACCCTCTACCCTATACATTGAACCCTCAACCCTCAACCCTAATCCCCCAACCCCTATACCCTCTACCCTATACATTGGACCCTCAACCCTAATCCCCCGACCCTATACCCTCAATCCTCTAACCTCAACCTTAAACCCTAAACCCTCAACCCTCAAACCCTCTACCATCTACCATCTACCCTATACATTAAATCCTCAACCCTCAACCCTCAACCCTTAATCCCTCAATCCTCAACCCTCAAACTGTAAACCCTCAACCCCAATACCCTCTACCCTATACATTGGACCCTCAACCCTAATCCTTCAACCATATTTATCCTCAACTCTAATCCCTCAAGCCTATACCCTTAACCCAATACTCTAAATGATCAACCCTATTGGTCATCATCCCTATACCCTCAATTCTCAACCCTCTACCCTATACATTGGATCCTCAACCCTCATATATCTTTTTCCCTCCCTCCTCTTCTCTCCTTCTCTCTATCTCACTTATCACTCCATCTCTCCCTCCCTCCATTCCTTCCTATCTACCCGAATGCCTTAATTGTATACACTCATCCCTTAAACCCTTAAACACTCAACCCTAAACCCTAAACCCTCAAACCCTCTACCCTATACCCCCAACCCTAATCCCTCAACCATTAAACCATTAAACGCACTTAGAAAACTCTCTACCCCAATCCCTCAACCCTCAACCCTCAACCCTTAAACCCTAATCCCTCAACCCTTATACCCTCTACCCTATACATTGGACCCTCAACCATAATGCCCCAACCCTATACCCTCAATCCCCTACCCTCAACCTTAAACCCTGCACCCTAAACCCTTAAACTGTAAACTTTAAACCCTCTACCCTCTACCCTATACATTAAGCCCTCAACCCTCAATTCTCAAACCTCAACCCTTAGTCCCTCAATCCTCAACCCTCAAAATATAAACCCTATACCCTATACAATGGACCCTCATCCATAATTCTTCAGCCATATGTACCCTCAACACTAATCCATCAAACCTATGCCCTCAACCCAATACCCTAATCCATCAACCCTAGAGGTCATCAACCCTATACCCTCAATTCTAAACCCTCTACCCTATAAATTGGATCCTGCACCCTAATATATATATCTATCCCTCCCTCCTCTTATCTCCCTCTCTCTATCTCACTTATGTTGGAAAATGTTCCTCAATCTCATATGCTATAACCCTTGGAAAAGAAAAGTCGCTGTGACATTCCTATTGTCTAGCCGACTGGAAGTTGTAACCTTGTGTTTTGCTCATGTCACCAAGACAATGCTTCTATCTTGCCGACTGGTGATGTCACTGTGACTTGTGGCCTTCATTGTAACCTTCTACCGAGTGGAGACCTCTGGCTTACAGTTGGAAGCTATCGAATATCGGTGTGACTCTAGGCAACTAGCGGTGTCGGGGAGAGTCTTGGACAGTCGGTATGTTTGATACTGACAAGGGAAGTCTTGCTAATAGATATACACCTGTGGTCATTGGTGGAACTCAAGGGTCTCTGTGAGAAGTCTAGCCGATATTGACATGACCTTTGGTCTATCTGGCCGATGAAGAAATTAGTATGACTTGTTCCTATTGGCATTATCTCTTGGTGACTAGGAGATGTCTCAGCGACAGTGTTAGGGGTCATCGGTGTAACATAAGGCAATTGGTATGAAGTCTCGGTGAAAGAAAAAAGTCTTGCCAACTCAGTAAGACATGTTTCCTCAGTGAGAAGTCTTGGTGTATGTGGATGTCTTGTTGACAAGTGATTGGGGTGCTCGGTATGACTTAGGACCTCATTATGAAGTCCTGGCAAAAGTGATGAGTCTCACCGACTGGTGGGTGCTTCGTAGCAACATGAAGACTTAGTGAGAGGTCTTGGCGAGAGTGAAATGTTTGGCTGATAGAAGATTTCGATGTGACTCTTAGACATTGGTATGATGTCTTGGCGAGTTGCGATAGTCTCACCGATGGGTATGTTGAGGTCGGTATAACATGAAGAGGCTCGGTGTGAACTCCTAGTGAACCCGATTGTCTTGCCGATGGGAAACCTAATATCGGTATAACCTATTGGCGATAGTTGGATGTCTTAGCAATAGCATTGGTAGATGAGTTCAATTGGAGATCGGTGAGAGGTCTTGCTGATCATGCTGATGAGGAGACTCATTCCGATAGATGGATGCCGATAAGAATAAAATGGGTTTTTTGTATGACTTGATGACATCGATGTGATCTCTTGGCGATAGAGATAGTCTCACTAATGAGCATGTTGAGGTTGAAGCAACTTGTATGCTTGGTGGAACCTCTTGCCGATGGAGATGACTCTTGGTGACAACATGTAAACGGGTCTTCTGGCATCAGGGAGACACTTCTTGTGTCTCACCGACATGCGACAGAAGTTGATCGATGTTGACCAAGTGAAGACTGTCCGATGTGGTTCGATAGGACCAACCCAAGAAGGCAGAACATGAACCGTTGTAACTGTTTCTATGTGGAAGGTAAAATCTACACTAGAGTGGAAACATCTACATTACAATGATAATGCTAAGTCGGTGATTTCTTTTTTGACTGGTGAGAATGAATGCATATATGTATGCATTGGAAATTTTGGTTTCAAGAGAGAAGAGAGAGGGAAGCTGATAAGCCAGAAAGTTGAAGAGCCAAGAGCTAGAGAGAGAGAACTATAGAGTACTTAAGGACCAAGTGGCTGGCCGAAAGGCCGAAGCCATGAGGTCAAAGCAGACGAGAGAAGTAGGTTTTGTTGTTGGAATCTCTCTTGACCATGAATGCCATGGTTGATCTCTCATGTTGAGTTTGCTACCAATTGTTTCTAGAATGAACAAGATGAATCTTTGAAGAGGCTATGAACCTGAATTTGTATTGTAACCATTTTGTTGCTGAATAATAAAATGGTTCAATCTTTGGAGTGTAGGATTTTTTATTTGAGAGGATTTTCCCCACGTAAATCTTTATGTTCTAATTTATGTCTTGTCTTTCATCTGTGTTGATTCTATTTCTAGAATCTGTCATTGCTTGTTGTTGATTTTACATGTGCTTCTCTTAGAAGGATCAATGGAGGAAACGAATTATGTCTGTTCTACATTTGGACATAGTTGTACATGTCTTTGAGGTACTAATTGAATTAAAAGTTACCAAAGGCACTAGTATTTTGAGTTTTCATTAGATATGCTCCACTAGATTTCCTTACAAGTGGTATCAGAGCCTTCTTCTAGTTGTTGGTTCTGGATATTTCTCCTGTGAAGATTTCTTAGCTTGATAGGCTGGAAGAAATCTGGAG
>VDFB02281492.1:839728793-839741139 GCA_007258455.2 Sequoia sempervirens | reverse complement strand
TAAGTTTTGGTCATACTTCAAAGGGGGAGAAAGAATAATTTTATCTTTTTTGTCATTGATGTCAAAGGGGGAGAGAGAACAGTGAAAAATGCCTTATCAAACTTAAGGGGAGTCTTGTTGAAGTTTTGATGGTTCCAAAAATTAGTCATTTTTCACTAAGTGTTTCCATCAATGCCAAAGGGGGAGATTGTTGGCATATGGCTTTTGGTGTTGTTATTGATGGAAACCTAAGTCATTGATCCGGTCCACATGTTAGTATTTGTTCATACGGAAGACAAAGTGAAGAACAAGGTATCCAACTATAGTTGAGTTTATTGTTCCATATGCATTACTAGTTTATTAGTTTTGGTTGTGGATCTTAGGGAAGTTTGTTTCGTATATGAAATGTGTTACTCTTGAGTTTTGAGTTGTTGCATCAATCAGTGTATGAGTTAGGAGATCTAGTCATTTTTCTATTCATCAGTACTTGAAGGCTGACTAAGTGAATGTGCATATTGTGGATGTCTAGAGCAGAATTGTTTGAATTATTTTCAAGCTTGTGGATTTTGTTTTGGGTCCTCACTATGTTGTGGCCAACTCTTGTGGATGCACATTGAAAGTTATTCATTATTTGAGCTGATAGTTGGAAGATATTTTATATTCTAATTGAAGTCGACATATAGCGACTAAATTCTTGGTAGCAGATATATATATATATATATATATATATATATATATATATATATATATATATATATATATATATATATATATATATGAGATCAGATAATTCATTTTGATGGATGTATGGTGTGGATGTATGGATGTTTGATATGTGTTGATTTGTGTGTGAATATCAGAAGAATAGTTGAGTTATTTTGTGAAGCGAATTAAGGCAGAGCAGAGCAAAGTGCAAAATTAGACAAAAGGTCCAAAATCTTATCTATGAGCCTAACTAGAGCTGTAATCAAGAATTTGTAGATGTTGTCTTCTCAATTCAATCTTTTGGTATAATCCAAATCTCTTGTAAGGTAGTGAGCCTTTCTTATTTTGAGCAGTGAACTCTAGGAAGTGTGCCTGAATGCAAGTGCATTCCCATTTTGTAAAACACTATATTTTGAGTACTCAAAATTATGGATTGACCTCCACTGTGGTTTTTCCCCTAATAGGGTTTCCCTGTAAAAATCCTTGTGTTATGGTGGTGTGGCTTATTGTTTCATGTTCATGCATATTTCTTTTGATTGAATGTTTTATGCACTTAAAATAATAGATTAATAAAGTTTAAAATTGCTCAACACTGATTCACCCCCCCTCTTAGTGTTGCTTGAGTCCAACATTTTTGGATGTCCCTCTTTTGAACCCCTTAATGTCAACCATTTTAAAAATAAATTAGTAGTTTATAAAGTAGACTCGGAGCACTTTGATCCTTTTTTTATTGCATCTCAAAATTTTGAGTGTAACTATCCTCCATTTCACATCCAATGTCAGTATTTCCTAATTTCAAAAAATAAAAGTGGCCACTTAAGCCCCCTTTTTGGCCCCCCATCTTTTTGCACTTACCCTAGTGGAGGAACTTTTCTATTTCTTTGAGATGGATTTCTAATTGTAACAATATTTTTTCTTCTCCTTTTTGTTCTTGCAGTGAGCCATTGGCAATGAACCATTCTTTCTTTTGGGTAGTGAGCCCTTTGATAGTGAGCCTATTGTATTTGGTGTTACAAGTATTTTATATTATGAGCTAATCCTCACCATGATTTTTCCATTCTTTGGTTTTCCATGTAAATCTGACATTCTCATATGTTTGGATGAGTTTGCATTATTGTTTTTCATGTTTACATTCAACTAATGCATGATAAGGGTTTAATTGTTGTTAAGGGTTGAAGGACTAATACAGATCTAAATGTTCATGACTATTTTGATGTACAATTTATTCACTAACTCCTCTTAATTTTCTTGTGCATTCAAAAATTTGAATTAGAGAAAGGTTCCTTGGGAGAAATATTAACTACCTTAGGTAGATCTGGGATGGCACACAAGAAGGAGGATCCTCTTTCTAATGGATCTTAATATGCATTCTAGAAATCTAGGATTGAGGTTTCCTTATTTCTCTAGGTTTTGCAGTTCGGAAGTCTATTGAAACTAGATATATAGTACCTGCAAATGGTCTAAGTACTGATGATGAGATCAATGCATATGAGAACAATGGAAAAGAAAGTTATGTTATTTTGAGTGGTTTTTATAATTTAGAACTTGTGAAAATTATGAGTTTTAAAATTTCTAGATAGATTTGGAAAAGGCTAGAAAGTATCTATGAAGGATATGATAAAGTCAAGAAAGTTAAGATGGAAATTTTGAAAACCAAGTTTGAAACCTTGTAGATGTGAGAAGCTGAAGATATTATAAGCTACAATCATAGAGTGGATGAAGTTGTCAATCCCATCAAAGGTCTTGGTGGAAAATTGATGAAGATGAAGTAGTAAAGAAGGTACTAATAAATATTACTAAGGCTTATATTCATAAGGTTTTTGCTATTGAGGAAGCTCAGAATTTAACTAATTATTCTAGATGTAAACACTAAAAAATATCCTAGACTTTCTATTACCATTTTTCCTTGTCAATTCCCTTGTCTAATGCCATAAGTCTTCTATCAATTAAATAATTTTAATTTAATTCATTATTATCTTTATTCCTCCTTGATTAATTAAATATATATATATATATATATATATATATATATATATATATATATATATATATATATATATATATATATATATATTATCCATCTTTCAAATATAATTAAATAATCATTTTAATTATTTAATTATTCATTAGCCTTTTCTATCATTAAATTAAATAAATTTTATTTATTTAATTGACTATTAATTTTTCATTTTCCTCCAACTTTTGAATTAAATTATTATTTAATTTAAAATTCAATTTCTCACATGTCCTCTATAATTAAATTTAAAGGGTATGTGCGGGATCATCATGGAAAAAATAGGCCCTTAAGTGGAAAAAAAAATCAGAAAAATCAAAGTTAGGCTATTTGACATAAAAATTTGAATAAGTTATCTATATTATTTCAAAAATATGTAACAATAGAATTTGTAGCAAATTGAATGTAGTTTCTAAACTACGTAGGTTTATTTTTTATTTTTAAAATCTATTTGGTCAAAATTTGAAATTTCAATGTAGTAGTACTTAAATTTTAGGGAAAAATAAGTAGGTGTCTATCTGACCACCCTAACCACAATAAAATGATAATATTTTTTATAATATTTTAGAAATTAGTAGGGGACTCATGTCTGGATGTGATGCATATTTTTTTGAAAAAAAATTCCAAGTAAATAATTAATTATGAATTTTTTATTACAACTTTTAAAAAATATAAAAACTCGTCTGTCTGACCACCTTAACTTGGTAAAAACTTCATGAAATTCAATTTTTCTTTTTTTAATCCTATAGTATGTGAAGCATAGAATGTGATGCATATTTTGGATTCCAAAAATGTGATATTGTTTGAAAGCTATAGATGTTTTTCAATCAGCCTATCAATCAGGACTTTAGTCGTAATTCAAATAGAAAATGAATAATGATTATTTATTAAATTCAAAGTAAAGCATAATTATATTGGTGGAAAGCTGAGAATATCCTTTAAAAACCATTTTCATTTCATCAACTTTTGGTAAAAAGAAAGTTTTCAGCCACATACCCTACAAATACCCATCATATCACCACTTTTTGGCCCATCATGATCCTGCACATACCCATAATATTTTTATTATTTAACTATTCATTTGAATTTATTCTACAACCTATTTATCTATTCCAATCCTACCTTCCACATTAAATCTTATCTCTTGATATCTCATTTAATTATAGCCATTGATTGAATTATCTCATAACTCACTCTCAGCTCTTCATCCTTAACTAAGTGTTATCCTTGCCTTAATTTGGCCCTAATGCTATTCCATACTACAACTTTCATTCTTGGCCATTGATTGAAACATCTTATTGACATTGAATTCTCATCCCTTCATTCAATTTTTTTTTTTGTATAAAAAACCATAGTCTTTTCATTTTCATCATCTCTAGTTCATATCCAAGTACATTTTGCTAGTGTGAGACAACAATCTACAATATTTTGCTAGAAATTGTCATAGGCTACTATTGCACACTCAAATCCAAGGGAAATTATCATATTCTAGAAAAATGGTAAGGGAAATGGAGGTGAATCAATGATGGTATGAAGACTTTATGGTAATATTGTTTTATATTTCATGTTTTCAAACTTATTTGTGCTCTGTTGTTTTATGGAACTAGTATTTATGCTTTTTTACATTAACCTAGAATTTTACCCTAGATTAGACTAGAGATCAGTTGTTGAGTGCTTTGAATAATTTTGAATTGAGAGAGTTTGGTCCAAGTGATTCAAGAAAATATACTTCTTTTAAAGTTGGAAAAGTAGAGAATAATGAGGAATTTGATCCAGATGAGTTTCATTAGCTAGAAGCAAACTTTGTGACAAAATTAGAAAAAGGCACTGCAAAATACAAAGGTAAGATACCTTTCAAATGAACTTCAATTATGGAAAGATAGGTCATTATGCTTCAAGATGTCCAATCAAATCTTCAAATGATAGATTTACAAAGAATAAAGGTAAATCAATTAAGAAATGTTATTATGTTAAAGCAGATGCCATTATATCTGATGATGAATCTAATTAACTTGATGGCAAGGATAATGAATGATTTTTCATGGATCTAAATGTTAGAAATAATTTTGCTAACTCTAAGAGATTTATGATGGAACTTGATATGGAAGAAGGTCATAATGGAACTATGGTGACTACTTTTCATGTTAGAGAGGACTTGAACCACTGGATTGTTGACAATGGATTCTCAAATCACATGATAGATGATAAAAGTAACTATTTTAAGCTTGACAAGTTTGAAGGAGGTCTTATTAAGTTTGGTATGACACATCTGCTAAGATATGTACAATAGGTTCAATCAGTTTTGATGGAAAGCATAACATAGATGATGTTCTTTATGTTAAGGGGTTCTGACATAATCTTATAAGTGTAGGACAAATGTGTTTGCAAAGGTTATAATCTTGTATTTTAGGATGGTGGTTGTGAAATCAAAAAAGGCTCTAGAACTCTAGTTGCTTCAAGAAGGACATATGGAAATGTTTATCAACTCAAGGGTGTAAATGGTATGTGATTTATGACTCAAATTTATACAAGTTGGTTATGAAATAGAAGAATGTGTCACATCAATTTTGATAGCCTAGTGAATATCAATTCAATTCAAGCAGTAAGGGATCTGCCAAATATTACGAAGCCTATTAATGTTGTTTGTAAGGAATGCTAGATTGAGAAGTAAGCTAAAAGGAGTTTCAAATTCAAAGAAGAATCCACTATCAGAAATTTGGATCTCATGCATATATACCTGTTGGAAGAACAAGGAAAAAAAATTGAGAGGGGGGGTGTGAATGAATTGTCACAGAAATTTAAAATTTTCTAACTTAACTTAACCTTAATCTTGCATCTGATGAATAAAAAATTAACCACAAGCAATTAACACATAAGAGAGACAAAGAACACCAAGATTTTTTCGTGGAACCCCTGTTAGGGGAAAAACCATGGTGGATGTTAGTCCACAAGATTATACTTTGTTAAATGTATAAAGAGAAATAATATGGGGAATGCACATGCATTCAAGAAAACTACCTAGAGCTCATTGCTCAAATACAATAGAGGACTCACTATCCAACAATACAGAAATATGGATTAGATCCACAAGGTATGAACTAAGAAAATAACTTCTATACAAGCCCGACTATAGTTCCAATTAAACTCAGAAAACCTTCTTCACACTTTCCTCCATCTTCTTCACTCTTTGCTAAGTAATTGAATGATAGAAACACTATTCACACATTTACAATTTATCTGGCATTCATTCAAACACATGTACACACTAAATTTTCTCAACCAATCACTCATATATCTACTACATGGGTTTTCATAACAACTTAGTTGGCCAAAAAAATAAAACATATTTTCAATGTCAGCCCAAATTTACAAATAAATTTTTAATGTGAATCCACTACAATCAGCCACAACATAGTGGAGACCCAAATTAATATCTCCAATATCAAAATACTTTAATTAATTTCACCTCGAAGATCCACAACACACTACCACCAATATGTCGGCTAGAAACATGAAAAATTGAATGTGCACAAGAAACGATCTTCAACCATGAGCTCACTGATTATTGTGGATGTACCACAAAGGTAGATAATGATCTAGAGACATTTGAGAGCACCAAGAAAAAATAGAGAAACATCAGTACCAACCGAGATAACCGGAATCACACAATCTTCATTTAGGAACACTGATAGAGACCAGCAAAACACTATCAAACCACAACATACTCAAAACTTCATGTGGACCTCTGAAACTTCTGGTAGATGATCTAGATAAACTCAATAATAAACCTTTAATCCACATCAGCTAATCTTCAACATACAGAAGAAAGCACCTTCATGACCTGCACAATTCCACTGGGAACCTAGAACACTTCCTTTTACAATTTTCTCAATATCCTCAGCATATACAACCTCTAGTACACCAAATGCTAACAATGTTGACATCAATGACAACCACATATCAACAACACATCCAAAACATCCAACAATCTCCCCCTTTGGCATTGATGGAAACACATGATGTGAAAAATACCATCAACCCAACACACTTCTCCTGCACTTCTCCTCTTGAAAATATTTTTCACATTAGACTTATCCCCCTTTGACATCAATGGAAAAGGTAACAATTACCTTTCCAAATACATGCTTTGAACCACATATCTACACATCTGACTACTCCCCCTAAGTAGTAGCCACAAAAACATCAATCCGGATCCAAATATAGCAATGAAGCTCATGGATTGATGCAAGAAAATGCATCATTTAGTTCTTATCAGGAGGGGTAATTACCCTTAGCATTCTTCTGAGATACTCAAAAGTATCCTTCAGAAAAGGCTTAGTAAATATATCTGCAATTTGTTCTTTGGTAGGCACATACTCTAGTCTGACTTCTTCCTCATTCACTTTCTCTCTCAAGAAATGAAACTTGATTGATATATGTTTAGTCTTAGAGTGTAGTACCGGATTCCTTGAGATATTTATTGCACTTGGGTATGTGCAGGATCATGATGGGCCAAAAAGTGGTGATATGATGGGTATGTGGCTCAATTTTTTTTTTCCCAAAATTGATGAAACGAAAAGGGTTTTAAAGGATATTCTCCTTTCCACTAATATAAATTATGCTATACTTTGAATTTAATAAATAATTATTATTCATTTTCTATTTGAATTATGACTAAAGTCCTAAATTGATAGGTTGATCTAAAAAAATCGATATTTCAATGGTATCATATTTTGAATCCAAAACATGTGTCACATTCTATGCTTCACATACTATAGGATTAAAAAAAAAATTGAATTTCATGAAGTTTTGACCAAGTTAAGGTGGTTAGACATACAAGTTTTAATATTTTTAAAAATTTGTAATAAAAAATTCATAATTAATTATTTAATTGGAAAAAAATTATAAAAAAATATGCATCACATTCAGACATGAGTCCTCTACTTATATCTAAAATAGTATAAAAAAATATTTCCATTTTATTGTGGTTAGGGTGGTCAGACAGACACCTACTTATTTTTTTCCTAAAATTTAAGTACTACTACATTGAAATTTCAAATTTTCACCAAATAGATTTTTTCTATTTTTAAATAAACCCAGTAGTTTAGAGACTAAATTTAATTTTCTACAGATTCTATTCTTACATATTTTTAAAATAATATAGATATCTTATTCAAATTTTTACGTCAAGTTGCCTAACTCTGATTTTCTTAATTTTTTTGCCACTTAAGGGCTTCTTTTTTCCATGATGATCCTGCACATACCCACTTGAGTTGTTGTAGTATATGTAAATAGGCTCTTCATATATCACCCTGATATCTCTTAGCATCTATTTCATCCATATCACTTTAGTATAATTATTAGCAGTAGCAATGTATTCTGCTTTAGCAGTATATAGAGAAATTGAGTTTTTCTTTTTGCTTAACCAGGATACCAGTTTCTTCCCTAGGAAGAAGGCACCACCACTAGTACTTTTCCTATCATCTACATCACCAGCCCAATCCATATCAGTGTATGCACACAAAGTGAGATCAACATCTTTTGGATACCAAAGTCCAAAGTCAATTGTCACTTTTAGATATCTAAAAATTATTTTGACAGCAGTCACGTGATTCCTTTGGATCAGCCTGAAATCTAGCAACCATATATACAACATTCATAATCTCTGGTTTATTCTGAGTCAAGTAGAGCAATCCACCAATCATTGATATATATCTAGTTTGATTTTCCCTTAGAGAATCATCATTCTGTATCAACTTACATCCGGTCACCATGGGAGTACCAACAGGTTTGAAGTCATCGATTCCAAACTTCTTCAACAGTTCTTTCACATATTTGGAGTGAGATATGAAAATCCCCTAGTCAAATTGCATAATTTACAATCCCAGAAAGAACTTCATCTCACCAATCATTCTCATCTCAAATTCAATCTTCATCTCATCAACAAACATCATACATAGATTGTCATCACCTCCAAAAATGATGTCATCAACAAAAAATTCTATAATCAACTCCTTATCATGATCTAACTTGAAGAATAAGTTGCTATCAGTAGTAACTTTAGTGAATCCAAGCTTTAGTAGATATTTGTCCAATCTAGTGTACCAAGCTCTGTAGACTTGCTTAAGTCCATATAGAGCTTTCTTCAATCTACAAACCATATCTCCCTCATCTATAAGCTGAAATCCATCTAGTTGTTCAATGTACACTTCTTCTAGTTCTCCATTCAAAAATGCAGATTTCACATCCATTTGATAGAATTTATAATTCTTGTGTGTAGCATAAGCAAGAAATAATCTCATAGCTTCAATTATAGCTATAGGGGCAAAAGTTTCTTCAAAATCAATAAATTCAATTTGAGAATAACCTTTGCATACCAGTCTTTCTTTATTCTGGAATTCACCTTCTTCATTCAACTTGTTTCTAAATACCCACTTAGTACCAATCACATTTTTTTCTTTACGCCTAGGAACCAGTAGCCATGTATCATTCTTCTCAATCTATGTCAGCTCTTCCTTCATAGTTTCCAACTAGTGTTCATCTTGACAGGCTTCAGTAAGATTCTTAGTTTCAATATTGGAAATTAGACAATATTCTTCCACAATTTTTCTTCTGGTTTCCACTCCTTTACTCTTATCTCCTATGATTTGAATTTCATAATGATTCAACTTTACATATCTTGGAGTTTTGGGACTCACTTGGACTTCTAACTCTTATGATCTTTCTTCTACGCTTGCACTTGTCTATGCTTTTGTACTTATCTAAGCTTCCTGACTATTTTGATTTATTAAAACAAATTGAATTTGCTTCACCGAAACATATGGAATTTGAATTTGATTCAGTGTTCAAGTGTTCTTTCCTTGGCTTGATTTGTCTTCATCTAAATCATAGCTGCATTGTTTGGATGATTTGATAGAGTCCTCGTCAACTCTGAAATTTTCACTCTCAACCATCTTTCTCAGTCTTTTGTTATAGCACCGATAGGCCTTGCTCTTAGTGGAGTAACCTAGGAAGATCCCTTCATTGCTTCTAAGATCAAATTTTCCTATATCATCATCTCTTTTGATATAACACTTGCTTCCAAAGATCTTAAAATACTTGGCAATAGGTTTGTGACCAAACCATAACTCCTAAGGTATCTTACCAGAATTTCCATTCACATTTAACCAGTTCAAGGTATACACAACAATGCTTACCACTTCACTCCACTACATCTAAGACACATTTCCTTCCATCATCTTGGTTCTGGCATCATCCAAAATTGTTCTATTCTTTCTCTCTACAACTCCATCATGTTGAGGTGTTTGGGGAGCAGATAACTGTCAGTTCTCTAACACTTGATTTTCAGACCTTTCTCATTTTCTGCCATATCCTTGAAACTTTTGAACTTCTCCAATAGTTCACATTTTTCTCTTAAAAAGGAAACCCAAATAATTCTAGACTGATCATCAATAACAAGCATAAAATACCTTTCTCCATGAATACTTTTGACTCTGCAGAGACCACAAAGGTTAGTATATAGCAGCTCCAACAAATTGTTTGAATGAAATTGTTTGCTCTGGAAAGAGACTCTAGTTTGTTTACCCATCTAAAATTCCTTGCAGATTACATTAGTAGGCTTCACTAATCTAGGCAGATCACTTACTACTTGAGTAGAACTTATCTTGAAAATGTTTTCAAAGTTTACATGACACAATATTCTATGCCACAACCAGCTTTCATCTACTTGAGCAATTAAATAACTTCCACTAGAAATATTTAGATGAAAAATATTACCTTTTTTTTTTTTCCTATTGCAATCATGTTCCCGAAACTTCCACCTATCTTGCATCTTCCATCTTTGAACTGAAGATCACCTCCCTTGTGAACCATCCATCCAACACTCAACAAGTTGTGCTTTAAGCCTTCAACATAGAGGACATCATCAGTGTTGTCCTTACCACCAAGGAAAATAAATCCTCTGTCGTGAATCACACTAGCATTATTATCTCCAAATCTTACAACCCCACCATCATACTTCTCTAGACTCATAAATTTTCTTTTATCACCGGTCATATGATGTGAGCATTCACTATCAATGACCCATTCAACTTTTTCTTCAACTTGAGCTGCAAGAGATTTTTTTATCTTTAGTAGATTCAGTAGCCACAAGATTATCTTCAATGGTAGCAATGAGAGCCCAATCATCTTCTTTACCATTATCTTTATCAAACTCATCATCAGTCATTGTTTCTTCGGTAGAGTAGCATCTCTTTGGGAATCTATACATCTTATGTTAGGGTTAGAGATGGCAGATCTAACAATTAAATACAAATTAAATAAATAACCAGTGAAATAAAACACACATAGAATAAATCATAACATAGAGAATTTAACATGGTTCACCCAATTTGGGCTACATCCACCAAACCGCAGCCATCCAATACTTTTATTATCCAGTGCAAAACCTATTACAATCTTGCGAATAATCATGTTTTTCTTCATATTGTAACCCCCATCCCAACCCCTTTTAACAAGCTTTTAGAAGCTTCCCGAATTAGGATTTTACAAAGTCGGTTTTCTTTCTTTTTCAGAGCTTTTTTCCTTTTTCGCTGACGAGGTGAAAAAAATAGCAAAAATAAATAAATTCTCGGGGGCTGCGCCCCTGAACCCTTGCTCGGGGCTCGGCCCGGCCCCGGTCCCGGACGAGGACAGGGGACCGAGGTGTACAGTATACCATGGGCTATACAGTATAGCATGATCAGTTGCCACATACCAACAATCTCCCACTTGGGGACTGATCAAGCTCCACACCATCACAACCTCCCACTTGGAGACTAATCCTGGACAACATTGTTGCACTTACAACTCCCACTGGAAATAAGGACCTTGGACCCTACTGCTTTGTTATACTTGAATTCAACCTTGAAGGCCAACCGAAGTTGAAGAGGAGCTCAGCTTCTCCCTTGGCACCGCCTTCATAAACATATCCGCTAGATTGACATCTGTATGTATCTTGTCCAGCTTGACCTGTCCATCTTCCAACACCGACCGAATGAAATGATATCTCAATTGTATGTGTTTTGTTTTAGAATGCAAGGCAGAATTCTTTGCAAGATGTAAAGCACTTTGACTATCTGTAAATAAGTAATTTCCATCCTGTTGTTTTCCCAACCCATCTATAAAAAGTTGCAGCCATATCATCTCCTTTGCTACCTCTGTTGCAGCAACATACTTTACCTCTGTGGTGGATAAAGCAACCACCTTTTGCAATTGAGAAATCCAACTCACTGGTGTCCCACCAACTGTAAATACATAACCTATGGTACTTCGCCTGGTATCTATATCCCCTACCAAATCTGAGTCAACATAGCCTTTTAAATTAGTATTAGAGCCCCCAAAACATAAACACTTATTGGATGTACCTCTCAAATACCTGAGAATCCATTTTACTGCATTCCAATGCTCAACTCTAGGATGACTCAAATACCTGCTAACAACTCCAATGACATGTGCAATATCTGGTCTAGTACATACCATGGCGTACATTAAACTACCTACAGCTGAAGCATATGGTACCTTGGACATTTTTTTCCTCTTCTTGTGTCTTTGGACACATATCCTTAGTCAATTTAATATATCAGCAAAGGTGTGCCACGTCTTTGCATT
>VDFB02281492.1:839633469-839725728 GCA_007258455.2 Sequoia sempervirens | reverse complement strand
CTCACTGGATACCACTCTGTTAGGGTTAGAGATGGCAGATATCTAACAATTAAATGCAGATTTTAATTAATAAACAGAGAAACTAAAACATATACAGAATAAATCATAACACAAAGAATTTAACGTGGTTCACCTAATCTCGGCTACATCCACCAAACCGCAGCCATCCAATACTTTTATTATCTAATGCAAAACCTATTACAATCTCGTGAATAATCGCGTTTTTCTTCATCCTGTAACCCCCATCCCAACCCCTTTTAACAAGCTTTTAGAAGCTTCTAGAATTAGGGTTTTACAAAGTCGATTTTCTTTCTTTTTCGGAGATTTTTCCTTTTCGCGATGACGTAAAAAATGGCAAAAAAAAAATTCTTGGGGGCTACGCCCCCGAACCCTTACCTGGGGCTCGGCCCGGCCCCAAACCTCGGCGAGGATAGGGGGTTGGGGTGTACAGTATACCATGGGCTATATAGTATAGCATGATCAGTCGCCACATACCAACATCTTAGGCTTAGATCTAGGAACTCTTTCAGGACATCTTGATACAAATTGACCTATTTTACTTCATGAAAAACTTTTAATAGGTAATACATCTTTATACTTTCCTTTTCCACTCCCTTCTTGCTTTGCAATTAGTGCTTCTAGTTCTTCTACCTCTCTTTCTTTATCTTGAAGTTGTTTCAATTTTTAATCATTCTTGGATATCTTTTTGGAACTATCTCCCTGACTATATCATTGCTTGTTACTTCCAGATATAGTAGCCTTCAATGCAGATTTAGTCTTCAGTGTAGATTCACCAAATTCACTTATCTCAAAGGGATCAAGCGTCCCGATCAGTGTATCTCTTGTCATCTTGTTTACTGATCTAAACTCTTCAATAGCATGAACCTTCATTTTGTAGGAGGGAGGCAAGGATCTGAGTACTTTAGCCACAATTTCATCCTCGTCCACAGAACCACAAACACATTTAATTCCCATCACTATCTCATTTACTCTCTACATAAAAGAAGTGGTATTTTCATCTTCACCCATCTTCAGATTTTAATACTTTCATTTCAAGCTTTGTAGCTTATCCATCTTCAATTGTGCATCTCCTTCATACAAGTTTTCTAGTTTCATCTAAATCTCATGAGCTATCTATAGACCTACCACATTAGCCATCTTTGAATCCATCAGGACACTCACATAAGCTTCAATAGCCCTAATATTACTTTTAGCATCCTTGATCTCATTAGCAGTAGATGGGCCATTCTGAGGATTAGTATATGGATCTCTTGTGATATTCTAGAAGGCTTCACCAATACACCTTAAATGACATTGCATCCTAATCTTCAACAATGAATAGTTAGTGCCATCAAATCTAGGACTGTCCTTCTTGAATGTTTCCATCCCAAATCACCTCGAGCTATTAGAATTCTTCAGAGGAATAGGATCTGATACCAATTGTTGGAAAAAAAAGGACTAACAATTAAGAGGGGGGCAGAATCAGTTGTCATAGAAATTTAAACTTTTCTAATTTAACTTAACCTTAATCTCAGATTTGATGAATAAGTAATTAAGCACAAGCAATTAACATATTAGAGAGACAGAGAACACCAAGACTTTTTTCGTGGAAACCCTCTTAGGGGAAAAACCATGGTGGATGTTAGTCCACAAGATTATACTATGTTAAAAGTATAAAGAGAAATAATAAGGGGAATGCATATGCATACAGGCACACTGTGTAGAGCTCACTGCTCAAATACAAAAGAGGACTCACTATATAAAAATATAGAAATATGGATTAGATCCATTGACTATGAACTAAGAAAATCACTTTTGTATAAACCTGATTACCATTACAATTAAGCTCAAAAAACCTTCTTCACACTTTCCTCAATCTTCTTCACTCTCTGCTAAGTAATCGAATGATAGAATCATTATTCACATATTTACACTTTCTCTGGCATACATTCACATAGATGCACACAATAAATTTTCTCAACCAATCACTCTTATATATCCGCTACATGGGTTTTCATCACAACTTAGTTGGAAAGAAAAATAAAACATATTTTCAATGTTGACCCAAATTTACTAATAAATTTTTAATGTGAATCCACCAAGGTTAGCCACAACATAGTGGAGACCCAAATTAACATCTCCAATATGGAAATACTTTAATTAATTTCACCTTGAAGATCCACAACATGCTACCACCAACATGTCAGCCAGAAACATGAAAAATTGAACATGCGCAAGAAAATATCTTCAACCACAAGCTTTCCAATTAACGTGGATGTACCAAAAAGATAGAGAATGATCTAGAGACATCTGAGAGTACCAAGAAACAATAGAGAAACATCTGCACCAACTAAGATAACCAGAATCACATAATCTTCATTTAGGAACACTGACAGAGACCAACAAAACACTATCAGACCACAACATACTCAAAACTTGATGCGCACCTCTGAAACTTCCAGTAGATGATCTAGATAAACTCAACAATTAACCTTTAATCCACATCAGCTAATCTTCAACGTACAAAACAAAGCACCTTCATGACCTGCATAGTTCCATAGGGAACCTAGAACAATTCTTCTTACAATGTTCTCAGTATCCTCAACATACACAACCTCTAGTACACCAAATGCTAATAGTGTTGACATCAATAGAAAGCACATATTAGCAACACATCCACAATGTCCAACAATCTCCCCCTTTGGCATTGATGGTAACACATGATGTGAAAAATACCGTCAACCCAACACACTTACTTCTCTTGTACTTCTCCTCTTTAAAAGATTTTTCACATTACACTTCTCCCCCTATGACATCAATGGAAAAGCTAACAATGACCTTTCCAAATACATGTTCAGAAACACATATCTGCACATCTGACTACTCCCATTGAGTAGTAGCCACAAACACATATATGGCAATAGGCTCTTTGTATATCACCCTGATATCTCTCAGCATTTGTTTCATCCATATTACTTGAGTAAAATTATTAGCAATAGCAATGCATTTTTATTTAGCAGTAGATAGAGACATTTTTTTTTCTTTTTTCTTAATTAGTATGCTAGCTTATTCCCTAGGAAGAAGGCACAACCACTAGTACTTTTCCTATCATCTACATCACCAGCCCAATCCACATCAGTGTATGCACAAAAAGTGAGATCATCATCATTTGGATACCAAAGTCCAACGTCAATTGTTCCTCCTAGATATTTGAAAATTCTTTTGACAACAATCACATGTGATTCCTTTGGATCAGCCTAAAATCTAGCAACCATACATACAACATTCATAATGTCTGGTCTAGTCTAATTCAAGTAGAGAAATCCACCAATCATTGAACTGTATCTGGTTTGATTTTCCTTTGGAGAATCATCATTCTAGGTCAACTTACATCTAGTCACCATGGGAGTACAAACAGGTCTCGAGTCATCCATTCCAAACTTCTTCAGTAGTTCTTTCACATATTTGGAGTGAGATATGAAAATCCCCTAGTCAAATTGTGCAATTTGCAATCCTAGAAAGAACTTCACCTCACCAATCATGCTCATCTCAAATTCACTCTTCATCTCATTAGCAAACTTCATACATAGATTGTCATCACCTCCAAAAATGATGTCATAAACAAAAAACTTCTATAATCAACTCCTTATCATGATCTAACTTAAAGAATAATTTTCTATCAGTAGTACCTTTAGTGAATCCAAGCTTTAGTAGATTTTTTTCCAATCTAGCCTACTAGGCTCTGGGGGCTTGCTTAATTCCATACAGAGCTTTCTTCAATATGAAAACCATATCTCATGTATCTGTAAGCTGAAATCCATCCAATTGTGCAATGTATACTTCTTCTTCTAGTTCTCCATTCAAAAATGCATATTTCACGTCCATTTAATAGAATTTATAATTTTGTGTGTAGCATAAGCAAGAAATAATCTCACAACTTCAATTCTAGCTATAGGAGAAAAAGTTTATTCAAAATCAATACCTTCCATAATTTGAGAATAACCTTTACATACCAGTCTTGCTTTATTCCAGACAACTTCACCTTCTTCATTCAACTTGTTTCTAAATACCCATTTAGTACCAATCACATTTTTTCCTTTATGCCTAGGAATCAGTAGCCATGTGTCATTCTTCTCAATCTATGTCAACTCTTCCTTCATAGTTTCCAACCAGTGTTCATCTTAATAGGATTCAGTGACATTCTTAGGTTCAATCTTGGAAATCAGACAATATTCTTCTACAATTTTTCTTCTGGTTTGCACTTCTTTACTCTTATCTCCTATAATTTGACTTTCATAATGATTCAGCTTTGCATATCTTGGATTTTTGGGGCTTACTTGGAATTCTAACTCTTCTGATCTTTCTTCTACACTTGCACTTGTCTGTGCTTCTATACTTGTCTGAGATTCCTGACTGGCTTGATTTACCAAAACAAATTGAGATTGCTTCACTAGAACATATGGAATAATCTAAAGTAGATTTAGTGTCTGAGTGTTCTTTCCTTGGCTTGAGTTGTCTTCATTTAAATCATAGCAGCATTGTTTAGATGATTTGATAGAGTCCTCATCAACTCTGAAATTTGCACTCTCAACCATCTTTCTCAGTCTTTTTTTATAGCACCGGTAGGCCTTGCTCTTAGTGGAGTAACCTAGGAAGATCCCTTCATTGCTTCTAGCATCAAATTTTCCTATATCATCATCTCTCCTGATATAACACTTGCTTCCGAAGATCTTAAAATACTTGACAGTAGGTTTGTGACCAAACCATAACTCATAACGGGTCCTACCAGAATTGCCATTCAGATTTGACCGGTTCAAGGTATACAAAGTAGTGCTTACCGCTTCACTCCAGTACATATGAGACACATTTCCTTCCATCATCATAGTTCTGGCAGCATCCAAAATTGTTCTATTCTTTCTCTCTACAACTCCATTCTGTTTAGGGGTTTGGGGAGCAGATAACTATCTTTTAATTCCATGTTCTTCATAATAAGAGTTGACCTCCTTATAAATGAACTCACCACCTCTGTCAGATTTTGGGCACTTTATTTTTAGACCTTTCTCATTTTCTTCCATAGCCTTGAAACTTTTGATCTTCTCCAATGCTTCACATTTTTCTCTTAAAAAGGATACCCAAATCATTCTAGAGTAATCATCAATAACTAACATAAAATACCTTTCTCCATGAATACTTCTGACTTTGCAAGGACCACAAAGGTCAGTATGTAGCATCTCCAGCAAATGGTTTGAATGAAATTGTTTTCTCTAGAAAGATACTCTAGTTTGTTTACCCATCTAACATTCCTTGCAGATTACACTAGCAGGCTTCACTAATCTAGGTAGATCTCTTACTGCTTGAGTAGAAATTATCTTGATAATGTTGTCAAAGTTTACATGACACAATCTCCTATGCCATAACTAGATTTCATCTACTTGAGCAATTAAACAACTTCCACTAGCAATATTTAGATGAAAAATATTACCTTTTGTTTGCTTGCCTATTGCAATCATGTTCTCGAAACTTCCACGTATCTTGCATCTTCCATCTTTGAACTGAAGATCATATCCCTTGTGAACCATCTATCCAACACTCAACAAGTTGTGTTTTAAGCGATCAACATAAAGGTCATCATGAGTGTTGTCCTTACCACCAAGGAAAATAGATCCTTTGCCACAAATCACACCAGCATTGTTATCTCCAAATCTTATAACCCCGCCGTCATACTTCTCTAGACTCACAAATTTTCTTTTATCACCAGTCATATGATGTGAACATCCACTATCAATGACCCATTGATCTTTTTCTTCAACTTGAGCTGCAATAGATTTTTTATCTTTAGTAGATTTAGTAGCCACAAGACTATCTTCAATGGTAGCAATGAAAGCCCAATCATCTTCTTTACCATTATCTTTATCAAACTCATCATTAGTCACTATTTCTTCAGCAAAGTAGCATCTCTTTGGGGGTGTAGACATCTCAGACTTAGATCTACGAACTCTTTCAGGACATCTTGATATAAAATTTAACTATTATACTACATGAAAAACATTTAATAGGTAATGCATCTTCATATTTACCTTTTCCTCTCCCTTCTTGCTTTGCAATCACTGTGTCCAATTCTTCTCCGTCTCTTTCTTTATCTTCAAGTTGTTTCAATTCTTCTTCATACTTGGATATATTTTGGGAACTATCACCCTGACTATATCATTGCTTGTTACTTTTGGATATAGTAGCCTTAAATGCAGATTTAGTCTTCAGTGTAGATTCACCAAATTTATTTATCTGAAAGGCAACAAGCTTCTTGATCAATGTATCTCTTGTCATCTTGTTTACTAATCTAAACTCTTCAATAGCATGAACCTTCATTTTTTAGGAGGGAGGAAAGGATTTGAGTACTTTATCGACAATTTCATCCTCATCCATAGAACCATCGACACATTTAATTCCCATCACTATCTCATTTACTCTTTGCATAAAAGAAGTGATATTTTCATCTTCACCCATCCTCAGATTTTTATACTTTCCTTTCAAGATTTGTAGCTTAGCCATCTTCACCTGTGCATCTCCTTCTTACAAATTTTCTAGTTTCTTCCAAATATTATGAGCTGTCTGTAGACCTACCACATTAGCCATCTCTAAATCTGTCAAGCACTCACCAAAGCCTCAATAGCCCTAATATTACTTTCAACATCTTTGATCTCATTAGTAGTAGAGGGTCCATTCTGAGGAATAGTATATGGATCTCTTGTAATCTTCCAGAAGGCGTCACGAATACACCTTAAATTACATTGCATCCTAATCTTCCACAATGAATAGTTAGTGCCATCAAATCGAGAACCGTCCCTCTTAAATATTTCCATCTTGAATCACCTCAAGCTATTAGACAACTTCAAAGGAATAGGATTTGATACCAATTGCTGGAAAAACAAGGACAAAAAAATGAGATGGGGGGGTAAATCAGTTGTCACAAAAATTTAAAATTTTCTAGCTTAACTTAACCTTTATCTCAAATCTAATGAAAAAGCATTTAACCACATGCAATTAACACATCAAAGAGACAAAGAACATGAATATTTTTTTCATGGAAACCCTGTTAGGGGGAAAACCATGGTGGATGTTAGTCCACAAGATTATACTCTGTTAAAAGTATAAAGAGAAATAATATGGGGAATGCACATGCATTCAAGCACACTACCTAGAGCTCACTGCTAAAATACAAAAGAGGACTCACTGTCCAATAATACAAAAATATGGATTAGATCCATAGAGTATGAATTGAGAATATAGCTTTTGTACAAGCCTGATTACAGTTCCAATTAAGCTCAAAAAACCTTCTTCACACTTTCCTCAATCTTCTTCACTCTTTGCTAAGTAATTGAATGATAGAAACACTACTCGCACATTTACACTTTCTCTGGCATACATTCACACACATGCACACACTAACTTTTCTCAACCAATTGTTTTTATATATCTGCTACATGGGTTTTCATCACAACTTAGTTCGCAAGGAAAATAAAACATATTTTCAATGTCAGCCCAAATTGACAAATAATTTTTTAATGTGAATCCACCAAGGTCAGCCACAACATAGTGGAGACCCAAATTAAAATCTCCAATATGAAAAGACTTTAATTAATTTCACCTCGAAGATCCACAACATGCTACCATCAACATGTCGGCCAGAAACATGAAAAATTGAACATGTGTAAGAAAATATCTTCAACCACAAGCTCACTGACTAATATGGATGTACCAGAAAGATAGAGAATGATCTAGAGATGTCTAAGAGCACCAAGAAACAACAAAGAAACATTTGTACCAACCGAGATAACCAAAATCACACAATCTTCTTTGAGGAACATTGACAGAGGCCAACAAAACACTGTCAGACCACAACATACTCAAAACTTTGCACAGACCTCTAAAACTCTAGGTAGATGATCTAGATAAACTCAAAAATAAACCTTTAATCCACATCTACTAATCTTCAACATATAGAAGAAAGCACCTCCATGACCTGCATAGTTCCACAGGGAATGTAGAACACTTCCTTTTACAATTTTCTCAATATCCTTGACATATAGAGCCTCTAGTACACCAAATGCTAATAGTGTTGACATCAATGACAACCACATATCAGCAACACATCCATAGCATCAAACAATCTCCCCCTTTAGCATTGATGGCAACAGATGATGTGAAAAATGACATCAACCCAAGAGGCTTACTTCTCTTGCACTTCTTCTCTTGAAAATATTTTTCATATTACACTTCTTCCCCTTTGACATGAATGGAAAAGGTAACAATAACCTTTCCAAATACACGCTTTGAACCACATATCTACACATCTGACTACTCCCCCTAAGTAACAACCATGAAAACATCAATCCGGATCAAAATATATCAATGAAGGTCATAGATTGATTCAAGCAAATGCATCATTTAGTTCTTATCAGGAGGGGTAATTACCCCTAACATTTTTTGAGATACTCAAAAGTATCCTTTGGCAAAGGCTTAGTAAATATATCTGCAATCTATTATTTGGTAGCACATACTCTAGTCTGACTTATTTCTCATTCAGTTTCTCCCTCAAGAAATGAAACTTGATTGATATATGTTTAGTCTTAGAGTGTAGTACCAGATTGCTTAACCAGGATACCAATTTCTTCCCTAGGAAGAAGGCACCACCACTAGTACTTTTCCTGTCATCTACATCACCATTACAATCTACATCTATGTATGCACACAAAGTTAGATAATCATCTTTTGGATACTAAAGTCCAAAGTCAATTGTTCCATTTCGATATCTTAAAAGTGTTTTGACAGTAGTCACATGTGATTCCTTTGGATCAGCATAAAATCTAGCAACCATACATACAACATTCATAATGTTTGGTCTAGTCTAAGTCAAGTCGAGCAATCCACCAATCATTGATCTATATCTAGTTTGATTTTCCCTTGGAGAATCATCATTCTCTGTCAACTTACATCCGGTCACCATGGGAGTACAAACAAGTTTGGAGTCATCCATTCCAAACTTCTTCAATAGTTCTTTCACATATTTGGAGTGAGATATGAAAATCCCCTGGTCCAATTGTGTAATTTGTAACCCCAGAAATAACTTCATCTCACCAATCATGCTCATCTCAAATTCACTCTTCATCTCATTAGCAAAATCCATACATAGATTGTCATCACCTCCAAAAATGATGTTATGAACAAAAACATCTATAACAAACTCCTTATCATGATCTAACTTAAATAATAAGTTTCTATCTACAATACCTTTAGTGAATGCAAGCTTGAGTAGATATTTTTCTAATCTAGTGTACTAGGCTTTGGGGGCTTCCTTAAGTCCATACATAGCTTTCTTCAATCTACAAACCATATCTCCCTTATCTGTAAGCTGAAATCCATCTGTTTGTTCAATGTACACTTCTTCTAGTTCTCCATTCAAAAAAGCAGACTTCACATCCATTTGATAGACTTTATAATTCTTGTGTGTAGCATAAGCAAGAAATAATCTCACAACTTCAATTCTAGCTACATGGGAAAAAGTTTCTTCAAATTTAATACCTTCCATTTGAGATAACCTTTACATACTAGTCTTGCTTTATTTCAGACAAGTTCACCTTCTTCATTCAACTTGTTTCTAAATACCCACTTAGTACCAATCACATTTTTTCCTTTAGACCTAGGAACCAGTAGCCATGTGTCATTCTTCTCAATATGTGTCATCTCTTCCTTCATAGCTTCGAACCATTGTTCATCTTGACAAGCTTCAGTTACATTCTTAGGTTCAATCTTGGAAATCAGACAATATTCTTCTACAATTTTTCTTCTAGTTTTCACTCCTTTACTCTTATCTCCTATGATTTGACTTTCATGATGATTCAACTTTACATATCTTGGAGTTTTGGGACTTACTTTGACTTCTCACTCTTTTGATCTTTGTTCTACACTTGCACTTGTTTATGCTTCTGTACTTATTTGAGCTTCCTGACTGGCTTGATTTATCAGAACAAATTGAGGTTGCTTGACCAAAAAATATGGAATAATCTGAAGTAGATTCGGTGTCTGAGTGTTCTTTCCTTGGCTTGAGTTTTCTTCATCTGAATCATAGTTGCATTGTTTGGATGATTTGACATAGTCCTCATCAACTCTAAAATTTTCACTCTCAATCATCCTTCTCAGTCTTTTGTTATAACACCAGTAGGCCTTGCTCTTAGTGGAGTAACCTAGGAAGATTCCCTCATCGCTTCTAGCATCAAATTTACTTGTATCATCATCTCTCCTAATATAGCACTTGCTTCCAAATATCTTAAAATACTTGAAAGTAGGTTTATGACCAAACCATAACTCATAAGGGGTCTTACCTAAATTTCCATTCACATTTAACCGGTTCAAGGTATACAAAGAAGTGCTTACCGCTTCACTCTAGTACACTTGAGACACATTTCCTTCCATCATCATGGTTCTAGCAGCATCTAGAATTGTTCTATTCTTTCTCTCTGTAACTCCATTATGTTGAGGGGTTCGGGGAGCAGATAACTATCTTTTAACTCCATGTTCTTCACAATAAGAGTTGAACTCATTACTAATGAACACACCATTTCTTTCAGATCTCAGGCACTTGATTTTTAGACCTTTCTCATTTTTTTCCATAGCCTTGAAACCTTTGAACTTCTCCAATGCTTCACATTTTTCTCTTAAAAATGAAACCCAAATCATTCTAGAGTAATCATCAATAACTAACAAATACCTTTCTCCATGAATACTTCTGACTCTACAGGGACCACAAAGGTCAATATGTAGTAGCTCTAGCAATTTTTTTTAATGAAATAGTTTTCTCTGGAAAGAGACTCTAGTTTGTTTACCCATCTGGCATTCCTTGCTGATTACATTAGTAGGCTTCACTAGTCTAGGTAGATCTCTTATTGCTTGAATAGAACTTATCTTGATAATGTTGTCAATGTTTACATGACACAATCTCCTATGCCACAACCAACTTTCATCTACTTGAGCAATTAAACGACTTCCACTAGTAGTATTTAGATGAAAAATATTACCCTTTTTTTTCTTTCCTATTGCAATCATGTTCCCATAACTTCCACGTATCTTTCATCTTTTGTCTTTGAACTGAAGAACATATACCTTGTGAACCATCTATCCAACACTCAAAAAAATTTACTTTACGCCTCCAACATAAAGGGCATCATTAGTGTTGTCCTTACCATGAAGTTAAATAGATCCTCTATCATGAATCACACCACAATTATTATCTCCAAATCTTACAACCCCACCGTCGTACTTCTTTCTTTAATCACTGGTCATATGATGTGAGCATCCACTGTCAATGACCCATTGATCTTTTTCTTCAACTTGAACTGCAAGAGCTTTTTCATCTTTAGTAGATTCAGTAGCCATAGGATTATCTTCAATGGTAGCAATGAAAGCCCAATCATCTTCTTTACCATTATCTTTATCAGACTCATCACTAGTCACTATTTCTTCAGTAAACTAGCATCTCTTTGGGAATATATACATCTTAGGCTTAGATCTAGGAACTCTTTCAAGACATCTTGATACAAAATGACCTATTTTACTACATGAAAAAAAATTAATAGGTAATACATCTTCATAATTACCTTTTCCTCTCCCTTCTTACTTTGCAATCAATGCTTCCAGTTCTTCTACCTTTCCTTCTTTATCTTCAAGTTGTTTCAATTCTTCATCATACTTGGATATCTTTTTGGAACTATCTCCCTGACTATATTGCTGCCTATTACTTCCAAATATAGTAGCCTTCAATGCAGATTTAGTCTTCAGTGTAGATTCACCAAATTCACTTATCTCAAAGGAAACAAGCTTCCCGATTAGTGTATCTCTTGTCATCTTGTTTACTGATATAAACTCTTCAATAGCATGAACCTTCATTTTGTAGGAGGGAGGCAAGGATTTGAGTACTTTAGACACAATTTCATCCCCATCCACAGAACCACCAACACATTTAATTCCCATCACTATCTCATTTACTCTCTGCATAAAAGAAGTGGTATTTTCATCTTCACCCATCTTCAAATTTCCATACTTTCCTTTCAAGATTTGTAGCTTAGCCATCTTCACCTCTGCATCTCCTTCATACAAGTTTTCTCGTTTCGTCCAAATCTCATGAGTTGTCTATAGACCTACCACATTAGCTATCTTCGAATCTGTCAAGGCACTCACTAAAGCTTTAATAGCCCTTATATTACTTTCAACATCTTTGATCTCATCAGTAGAAGAGGGGCCATTCTAAGGAATAGTATATGGAGCTCTTGTGATATTCTAGAAGGCTTCACCAATACACACTAAATGAAATTGTATCCTAATCTTCCACAATGAATAGTTAGTGCCATGAAATCTAGGATTGTCCTTCTTGAATGTTGCCATCCTGAATCACCTCAAGCTATTAGACTTCTTCAAAGGTACAAGCTCTGATACCAATTGTTGGAAAAACAAGGATAAACAACTAAGAGGGGGGGTGAATCAGTTGTCACAAAAATTTAAACTTTTCTAACTTAACATAACCTTAATCTTAGATCTGGTGAATAAGAAATTAACCACAAGCAATTAACACATTAGAGAGACAAATAACACCAAGATTCTTTTCGTGGAAACCTTGTTAGGGTAAAAACCACAGTGGATGTTAGTCCACAATATTATACTCTATTAAAATTATAAAGAGAAATAATAAGGGTAGTGCACATGCATTTAGGCACACTACCTAGAGCTCACTGCTCAAATACAAAAGAGGAATCATTATCCAACAATATAGAAATATGGATTAGATCAACAGAGTATGAAACTAGAAAATAGCTTTTGTACAAGCCTGATTACAGTTCCAATTAAGCTTAGAAAACCTTCACACTTTCCTCAATCTTCTTCACTCTCTACTCAGTAATCAAATGATAGAAACACTATTCACACATTTACAATTTCTCTGGAATTCATTCACACACATGCACACACTAAATTTTCTCAACCAATCGCTTTTATATATCTGCTACATGGGTTTTCATCACAGCTTAGTTGACCAAAAAAATAAAACATATTTTCAATGTTGACCCAACTTTACAAATAAATTTTTAATCTTAATCCACCAAGGTCGGCCACAACATAGTGGAGACCCAAATTAACATCTCCAATATGAAAAGAGCTTAATTAATTTCACCTCAAATATCCACAACACACTACCACCAACATGTTAGCCAAAAACATGCAAAACCAAACATGCGCAAGAAAAGATCTTCAACCACAAGCTCATCGATTAATGTGGTGATGAAGGCACAACCCGAGACACATAAAACAGCCCACAAACAAGAGAATAATTTTATTATTCAGAAAATGGAACTTCTTACATGTAGAGGATCTCAAATCCCCAAGTTCTACAACACATGCAAGCTACAGAAAGCTACAGAATAACCCTTTCGCAATATGCGAGCTTGTCCCCAAAAAGTTACCTAAAAATTAGAAAACCCACCCATAAATAGAGCTCCTCGTTAGTTTGGAGCCAAAACAACATTCAAATTGAGTTTAGGTGGTTGGCACCGAAAATTTACAACATAAAGTTCAAATTTCAAAAGAGCATTTGCAATTGTATCTTCTAGAAAGTGCGCCAACTTCCCGGGGCCATAACTTTTGATCCGAGACTCTGATTCACAAACCGTTTGAACCGTTGGAAAGGTCTAAAAGTCAAGAACGCACTCAAAATCCACTACGCCAATTTTGGCAAGTTTCGGGGCTGATATGGGAGCTCTAAGTGCCTCAAATCCCACTCGAAATATTTTTAGGTGCAAATCTAGGAAACTAAAACTGCAATATCTTTCAACCCAGGAACAGAAAATAAAAACTGTAAATTGGGAATTTCATTATGATGAAAAGGGTATCCAAAAATGTAAAAACATCTAAAAATTGAGAAACTTGAAATTTAACTATTTTTGGGTGATGTAAGATTGCCCTTACACCACTGGATGCTCTTGCATCACACACCCAGGGTAATTTGAGAAGTGACTATGTCACGTCTCAGATGGTGGAGGAAAACCAAAATGGTCAACTTCTACCTTAGACAACCAAGATGAATCTTCAACAGGCCTTCATTTCCATTTCACCAGATATTCTTGATACTGCCTATTCCTAGGACTCCTTCCCACACGACTATCTAGGATTTCTTCAATCTCCTCCTTTTCTGAAGTAGGTGCTGGAATCCCACATTGTTCCATTGTTGGTACTTCTTGTGTGCCACCTTCATCATACTCTGTCAAATCTGAAATGTTGAACACAGGGGAAATGTTGAATCCATCTAGCAACTCTACCTCATTTGCATTCCCTGAATCATGCCTCTTCAAAATTTTATAGGGACCAAACTTCTTCATCTTCAATTTGTTATATGTTCCCACTGGAAACCTTTCTTTCATCAAGTGGACCATCACGTCATCACCAATCTGAAACTCCTTATACCTCCTCTTCTGATCTGCCTTAGACTTATACTGTATATTCATCTTGTTAATATGTTCTCTTACCTTCTCATGTATATACTTGATGTGTTCTGCAAAATATTAGGCTTCAACACTTATTTTCTTCTCTTGGTCCATCTTCCTCAATTCTGGAGCTGTTATGGGGCTACCTCCATACACAATCTGGAACGGTGATCTACCAGTGCTTCTATTGATAGAATTGTTGTAAGAAAATTCTGCCTGAGGTAAGATCAAGTCCCATCCCTTGGGTTTATCTCCTACCAAACATCTCAGTAGGTTACCCAGACTCCTATTAACAACCTCTGTCTGCCCATCTGTTTGTGGATGGTGTGCAGAACTGAACTTCAACTCTGTCTTCAGCTTCTTCCACAAGGTCCTCCAAAAGTACCCCACAAATTTGGTGTCACGATCTGAAACAATACTCTTTGGCAGACCATGTAGCCTCACCACCTCTTTGAAGAACAAGTCAATAATGTGGACTGCATCATGGGTCTTCTGACATGGAATGAAATGTGCCATCTTCGAAAACCTATCAACCACCACAAAGACTGAATCATTCCCTCGTTGTGTCCTTGGCAAACCAAGAACAAAGTCCATACTTATATCCTCCCATGGCCTCTCTGGTACAGGTAAGGGCTGATATAAGCCTGTATTCTGGCTCACTCCTTTAGCCATCTGACATACCCTACAACTTTGTACAAACTTCTTCACATCTTGTGACAACTGAGGCCAATTATAATGCTCACTGATAATGGCAATGGTCTTATTCCACCAAAATGTCTCCGCCATTCTCTATACTATGCTTCTCCTTTATCAGGTTCTCCCTCATGGAACTCCTTGGGATACACAATTGACTTTTAAATAACATGCCATCTTGGAAATTATGAAATCTAGCCACCTTGTCCTGTCCACTGTAATAGGTTCCTTGCAAGCTTTCCAAGCCTCTACAAAAATAGGATCTTTTGCATACAGTGTCTTGAGTTCATTGAACCAAACCACTTCAATTTGCATCTTTGTCATCAATGTATGCCTCCTACTTAAGGCATCTGCAACCCTATTTGACTTCCCACTCCTATGTTTCAAAACAAAGGTATAACTCTGCAAAAACTCTACCCATTTCATATGCCTCTCATTTAATTTTCCCTGACTATTTAGGTACTGCAAGGCCTGATGATCAGTATATAGAACAAATTCCTTCGGCAACAAATAATATCTCCATTTCTTCAATGCTTGAACTATTGCATAAAATTCCTGATCATATACAGAATACTTTCTCTTGGCATCATTTAAATTTTCACTGAAATAGGCAATGGGCTTACCTTCTTGGCTCAATACTGCTCCAATGGCACAACCACTGCATCACAATCCACCTGAAACACCTTGTTGAAATCTGGAGGGCTAGAACAGTTGTTTCTATCACCTCTGCCTACAGCGTAACTTTTTTCCGCTCCCCTGCTCCACTTGAATTCTTTTCTATCCCCTCTCATTGTTTCAGTCAGGGGTCCACAAATACTACTGAAGTTTCTAATGAACTTCCTATAAAAACTAGCCAAACCATGGAAAGATCTCACCTCAGTAGCAGTTCTTGGGGTAGGCCATTCCAAATAGCCTTCACCTTCTCTGGGTCCATCTTAAGACCTTTTGCTGAGACAACAAACCCAAGTACACTAACTCCCTCTTCACAAAACTGCACTTCTTCAGATTAAATCAATAGTTTCTCTTAACTTCTCAAAGGCTCTCCAAATATGCATCAGATGCTCATCCAATGTCTTTACTGAAAATCAAAATATCATCTAAATACACAATAACAAAACTTCCAGAAATTCTTTTTAGTACCTCGCTCATGAGCCGCATGAATGTGCTTGGTGCATTGGTTAGCCCAAAAGGCCTCACTAACCACTCGTATATGCCTCTTTTGGTCTTGAAGGCAGCTCCCATTCATCTCCCCTCTCAATCCATCTGGTGATATCCACTCTTCAGATCAATCTTTGTGAAGTACTGAGCTCCACTCAAACAGTCCATCAGGTCATCCATCCTTGGTAGGGGAAATCTGTACTTGATTGTTATCTTGTTTATGGCTTAGGAATCTGTACACATCCTCCACTCCCCATCCTTCTTTGGTGCAAGTACTGCAGGTACTGCACATAGACTCAAACTCTCCCATATCAAACCCTTTCTCAATAACTCTTGAACTTGTCTGTTAAACTCTTCATTTTCTGCTGGAGTCATTCTATGAGCTGCCTTATTTGGCAAACTAGCTCTAGGAATCAAATCAATCTGATGACTGGTCTTCCTTATTGGTGGTAAACCCTCAGGTACATTATAAGAAACAATACGCTGAAACTCATCCAACATGCCAGAAACTTCTTCTAGAACGTTCTCACTATCCTCCTTACTTACTCTAGGAATCAATGCATAACACACACGCTCATGCTTCATACCTTCTAAAAATTTTCTTCCATCTACATAACAAATTCTAGCACTACTACATACCTTTTCTTCAGTCTCCTTTAGGGGTTTCAACTTGTGACGAACCCCATCCTTTTTCAAAGAATAAGTGTTTGCATGGCCATCATGTATAGCTCGCCTATCAAACTACCATGACCTCCCCAACAACATGTGACATGCATCCATGTGGATGATATCACAAAGTACCTCATCATGGTAGCTCCTGATCTTGAACTTTACTAGGCACTACTCATTGACCAAAACTTTGTGGTCTTTTTGCAACTAGACAATCCGATACGGATGCGGGTTCCTTTCCCTCTTCAGCTTCAACTTTGTGACCATTTCTTTTGACACCAGATTATCAGTGCTCCCACTATCAATAATGGCATCACAACATTTTCTTTCACACTTGCACCTTGTGCGAAACAGATTCTTCCTCTATTCTGGCTCCTTTCCCTCAGTCACCAGGGCTCTCCTAATCACTAGGGCTTCTCCCCTTTCAACATCATCTGAATATTTAGATTGGTCCTCCTCATCTGCATGCGTAACCCTTCCATGACCTTCTGGCCTTTTGTCTGCCCTTCCTTGATGTTGTGAACATTCATAGGCTTGATGCGCTTCTTCACCACACTAGAAACACGTTCCTTTGAAACCACCTCTTCCAGATCCTTGTCCATATCTCCCTCGTCCTCCACCTCTTTGATTACCACTGTTTTGATCACGAAGGCGGTAGAAATTGTCATTCCTTTGGCTTCGGCTAGTACCCACATCTTCACTTTTCTTTTCATCATCATTTCGGCTTCCTGAAGGTCTTCCACTACCCCTTCCACTTTGACCTCCTCGTCCTTTTTGCTTGCCTTCAAATCTTTTGTTCAGCTTCTCTTCCACCTTCAGAGCAAACTGATACACATCCTCAATGGTGGTCATTCTGACTAGGCTTAACTCCTCCTGAATGCTCGGTCGTAACCCATTAAGATATCGGCTACCTTCTCCTTATTGGCCTCTGTGTGCCCGATCGATGATTATCTTGTGAAAATCTTCATATATTCTTTCACAAACCTCGCTTCCTTACTTCAACCCTTGCAATTTCTTCAATAGATCTAACTCAGAGTCCACTGTATGAATTGCTTCTTCTACCATGCGATCCCATCTGGTGATATTTCCTTTTCCTCTTCAATTTCTTTCCAACTGGACCTCTTTCCACCAAATATTGGCATGGCCCTTCAGCTTCATTTTTGCAAACTTAACCCGATCTGGGTCCTCTATTTCCTCATACTCAAAATATTCTTCTAGCTCATTGATCCAATTGATCAACTCTTCTAGGTTCAGACTTCCAGAATAACTGGGGACTTCTACTCTGGGTCTTTTCCCAATCTTTGAAATGACCTTTATTAGCCACATTTGGTCTTGATCAATTGCTTCTTCTTCCTCTTCTGCATTTGAACCTTCTTCCTTTCCTTCATCCTCACTTTCCTCCCTTAGGTTTAACCCTCTCCTCACCTGCTCTTGTAATGCATCAATCTGTCTTTGGAGGGCTGCTAGTGCATCTCTTCCACCAGCATTTCTGCCACTTCGACCACCTCTGGCACCACCATGCCTACCAGGCATCACTCTTGGAGGCATCTTTCTTGACCTTGACCCACAACCACGGTCCTGGTGCGAACTGCCTCACGATTGGTGATCTGTCCACATGCTCAAGAAAACCTGGCTCTGATACCACTTGATGAAGGCACAACCTGAGACACATAAAACAACCCACAAACAAGAGAATAATTTTATTATTTAGAAAATGGAACTTCTTACATGCAGAGGATCTCAAATCCCCAAGTTCTACAACACATGCAAGCTACAGAAAGCTACAGAATAACCCTTTCGCAATATGCAAGCTTGTCCCCAAAAAGTTACCCAAAAATTAGAAAACCCGCCCATAAATAGAGCTCCTCGTTAGTTTGGAGCCAAAACAACATTCAAATTGAGTTTAGGCAGTTTGGTACCGAAAATTTACAACATGAAGTTCAAATTTCAAAAGAGCATTTGCAATTGTATCTTCTAGAAAGTGTGCCAACTTCTCGAGGCCATAACTTTTGATCTAGGACTCCAATTCGCAAACCGTTTGAACTGTTGGAAAGGTCTCAAAGTCAAGAACGTGCTCAAAATCCACTACACCGATTTTGGCAAGTTTCAGGGCCGATCTGGGAGCTCTAAGTGCCTCAAATCCCACTAGGAAGATTTTCAGGTGCAAATCTGGGAAACTAAAACTGCAATATCTTTCAACCCAGAAACAAAAAATAAAAACCATAAATTGGGAATTTCATTATGATGAAAAGGGTATCTAAAAATGTAAAAACATCTAAAAACTGAGAAACTTGAAATTTAACTATTTTTGGGTGATGCAAGATTGCCCTTACACCACTGGATGCTCCTGCATTATGTGGACATACCACAAAGATAGAGAATTATCTAGAGACATCTGAGAGAACCAAGAAACAATAGAGATTCATCCACACCAACCAAGACAACTAGAATCACACAATCTTCATTCAAGAACATTGACAGAGACCAGAAAAACACTGTTAGACCACAACATACTCAAAACTTCACTCGGACCTCTGAAACTTCCGTTAGATGATTTGGATAAACTCAAAAATGAACTCTTTAACCCACATCATCTAATCTTCATCTTATAGAACAAAGCACCTTCATGACTTGCACAGTTCCATAGGGAACCTATAACACTTCCTTTTACAATTTTCTCAATATCCTCGACATATATAGCCTCTAGTACACCAAATGCTAATAGTGTTGACATCAATGACAACCACATATCAGCAACACATCGACAACATCCAAAAATACCTTCATGGACCTACACGAACAAGAAGTTTTCAAGGTGATAGGTATTTCATGTTTTTTAATGATGATTATTCTGGAATGACTTGCATTACTTTTCTTAAAGAAAAATTAGAAGCTATAGATAAGTTTAAGGAATTCAAAGAAATGGTTGATAATGCAATGGATATGAAAATTAAATGTTAGAGATCTAACAGAGGTGGAGAGCTCACCTCCATTGAGTTTAACATTTTTTGTGAAGTTCAAGGAATAAAAAGGGATTTGTGAGCTCCTAGGAGTCCTTGATAGAATGAAGTGGTTGAAAGGAAGAATAGGACTATTAAGGAAGAAGAAAGGACAATGAAGAAAGAAGAAAATCTATCAAAAGTCTACTAGAGAGAAGGAATTCATACTATTTTCTACATACATAATAGAGCACAAGCAAGGAAAAATAGTTCAAAGACTCCCTATGAGTTATGGTATGGAAGGAATCCTATTGTAAAATATTTTTGAATGTTTAGAAGAAAAATCTATATCAGAAGAAATGGAGAAAACTTAAGAAAGTTTGATGCTATAAATGATGATGGAATCTTCCTTGGATGTTCTATAAAAAGAAAAGCTTACCAGTGCTATAACAAGAGGCTGAAAAGGATTGTTAAAAGTGCAAGTGTGAAAGTGGATAAAGATAACACAAAAGCTTAGTACTGATAGATGGATATGAATAAGACGAGTCCTCTTGCAGAGAAGAAGATAAAGATAATGGTAAGGAAAAATAAGTGCAAGTTGAAAAGGAAGAAGCTTTGAAAAAGATCCTCAAGACTCCTAAGTATGTGCAAAAGAATCATTCAAAAGATCAAATCATTAGTGACAAAAGAAAAGGTGTATTGACAAGGAGAGAAATTGCTATGATAGAGGAATAAGTAAACTTATGTTTACTATCTAAAGTTGAACCTAAAATAGTGATTGAGGTGTGCAAAGATGAATTTTGGATCAAGGATATGTAAGAAGAATTGATGCAGATTGAGAAGAATTAGACTTGGGAACTTGTCCCTAGACTTGTAAACAAGAATTCCATTGGAACTAAGTGGGTATTCTAGAATAAGTTGAATGAGAGTGGATAAGTGGTAAGAAACAAGACAATACTTGTGTGTAAAGTTTACTCACAAGTAGAAGGAATAGGCTTTGAGGATATTCTTGATCATGAAAGCTTGTGCTTCTCCCAAACAAACTTATAAGAAATTTAGTGAATGGGGAACCTTTTTGTACTTCACTAAACGACCTCTGGTATTTTTATAGAAGTTGGCTCTTCCTTGTGTTTGGGGAAAAGGGAAAGAGAATTTTAGAAAAGAAACTAACTAAGGTGATGTACCAATTTTTTTTTAGAACATTTCAAACCCTAGAAGACTCTAATTACTGATGGAATGGACACAGAATGCTACATAACCTTCATTGTTTGAAACAGAACGTGCAACTAAGGCCCATAGGAGCACAAATAAGTAATTCATATCTCCTCGTGGGAAGCACCCATTAAGGTTCGACAAAAATAATGAACCAATATTAAGAGAAATACCTCAACTTTTTACAGAGTTGTCCTATTGTCACAACATGGGTATGTGCAAGATCATGATGGGCCAAAAAGTGGCAATATGATGAGTATGTGGCTGACGAATTTTTTATCCCAAAATTGATGAAACGATAAGGTTTTTTAAAGGAAATTCTGAGCTTTCCAAAAATATAAATTATTCTTTAATTTGAATTTAATAAGTAATTATTATTCATTTTCTATTTAAATTATGACTGAAGTCCTAATTGACAGAATGATTGAAAAACATCTATAGCTTTCAAATGATATCACATTTTTTGAATCCAAAACATGTGTCACATTTTATGATTCACATAGTATAGGATTAAAAAAATAAAAATTGAATTTCATGAATTTTTGACCAAGTTAAGGTGGTCAGACATACGAGCTTTTTATATTTTTTAAAATTTGTAATAAAAAATTCATAATTAATTATTTACTTGGAAAAAAATTACAAAAAAATATGCATCACATCGGGACATGATTCCTCTACTTATCTCTAAAATATTATAAAAAAATATTATCATTTTATTGTGGTTAGGGTGGTCAGACAGACACCTACTTATTATTTTTTCCCTGAAATTTAAGTACTATTGCATTGAAGTTTCAAATTTTCACCAAATAGATTTCTTTTTTTTAAACAAACCTAGTAATTTAGAAACTACATTAAATTTTCTACAAATTCTATTCTTACATTTTTTTGAAATAATATAGATAACTTATTCAAATTTTTATGTCAAGTTTCCTAACTCTGATTTTTCTGATTTTTTTGCCACTTAAGGGCCTGTTTTTTCCATGATGATCCTGCACATACCCACATAATATGAAAATTAGCATAATATTTGTAGACAAATGAAAGAGTATAACAAAAATGATTAAATTTCTAAAAGATAGCATTATTCAAACATAGAAGCTAATGACATAAAAATCCATTACCAAGAATATACTTGAATGAGTTGACACAGAGCATTCAACATATACAAAATAAAGAAATAAAACATGTGATAGAGCTCATAGATGCACAATCTCATATATTTCTCCCTTCTATTACTTGTTCTTGCAAAGATAACTTAAATGCAAAGGTCAAATACCAATCCAAGCAATCATCTTGATAATATTTTAACCATAGAGAAAAACAAAAGTTTTGTAAAAATCCTCCTTGTATCTCTACTGTACTCTAATTATTCTAACAGAAAAAACCTCCTTCCTTGATGATGACTAACAAGCTATTGAAACTCCCTTTTATATGGCCAGAAGACATGCCAACACTGTGGTTGATAGAGATAAATTCCTAATAGATGTCCTCATCTGATAACTCTGTAATTCAATCAAGGATTTGATCTGATCATGTAAATATTTGCTAATGGAAGTTGAGCTAGCTCAATAATGGCTCTAGATGTCACGGGAGCCATCATGAAGAATTTTCTATTAGAATAGGATTTCAAGTCATAGCTGCATAGAAAAATGTGATCTGATCAACTGTAAGTAATAATGGCTCCACCCAAAAGAGACTAATCCTAAAAGTGTAAGATTCATCATGCTTCTTAACAAACTCCGCCAAGGAAATAATATGCTGGCAAGTGAAACAACCCGCCCAATAAAAGATGAGTGACATAGCATTCTAGCGGGCAATTTTCAAGTCTGTGAGAGTAGCTTGTGGAAAATTCTTGTGATGCAACCATGTTTCCTATTTTGGGCCTATTGGACTCAAGGGACACTAAGAGGGGGGTGTGAATCATTGTTCAACAATATTTAAATTACAATCCAGATCTTAAACCATTTATAGCATTTCAACAAAAGTAAAGATGCAAGCACATGAAGGAAAAAATCAAAACACCATGACACCAAGATTTTTACGTGGAAACCCTCTTAGGGGAAAAACCACAATGGAGGTTAATCCACAATTTATACTCTATTAAAAGTATGAACAAAAGGGGAATGCACTTGCATTCAGGCACATTGCCTAGAGATCACTACTCAAAATAAGGAAGGCTCACTACCTTACAAGATATTTGGATTACAAAAAAATATTAAACTGAGAAGATAGCATCTACAAAAGCCTGGGATCAGTTCCAATTAATCTCATAGATCAGATTCTGGATTTTCTATTTGATTCTGCACTTCGCTCTGCGCTGCCTCAATTCACTTCACAACAATCCTCTTCTACACAAGAAAAAATCACTCAAATGATCTTTTGATATTCACACACACACACATCTGCTCTACTGCTCTTCCACACATCCATTCACACACCAAAATGATTTACTCAATCTCATATATATATATATATCCACTAACAAGAATTTAGATGCTTCAAGTCAGCTTCAGCAAAATAAAATATTCTCCAACAGTCAGCTCAATCCACATTTAATATTCAATGCGTACCCATTGAAGTCATCTAATGCTATGCTAGGACCCAAATTAAAATCCTCGAACACAAAAAAATTTAAGCAATTACTCCTTATACATCCACAACACGCTACATACACCAAGTCGGCCTTTAGGAATAAATAAACAAAAAATCATCCTATCAGATCTCCTAACTTATACACTGATTAATGTGACATCAAAAAACTTAACAATATGATAATATAGATGCTTAAAAAATTTCCTCAAGATCCACAACTCAAAATGATAATCCGGTGAAGCATATAGATTGACATACTGATCAGATACCCTGTTCTTCATTCTTTCTTTTGGTAATACTCTACTCTTCACTCTGCCTACTGGTATGAACAATTCTTTATTTGTGGACCGAAATAATGACTTAGGTTGCCATCAATGACAACACTAGTAGGCATATGCCAATAATCTCCCCCTTTGGAATTGATGGCAACACTTTAAGTGAAAAATGACTAAGTGTTGGAACCAACAAAACTGCACTCTTCACGGCGCTCTCTCCCCATAACTGACAAAACACTTTATGAATTTGATAACACATTTTTCACTTCTCTCTCTCCCCCTTTGACATCAATGTAAAAAATATAATAAAAGATTTTTCTTTCTCCCCCTTAGAAGTGTAACCAAAACTTACTTGAGAAAAAAATACCAATTCAAAACTTTAAAGAATTACAACTACCTAAATGAAGATTATTTTGTGCTTCTCCTTCATCTCAAGAAGAAACTTCTTCCATGCTTCCACTACACTCCTGATGATTATGATCATGATGTTGTTCTCTGATGTCCGGTTGATAATCTAGATGAGAGATTCTGAAATTGTGATTGCCTCTTCTAATTTCTCTCCTTTCCTCATAACTTCAATCAACTTCTCTAGCCTACATTTAGTTAAATCCTTCACTTTCCAAAATGTGTCCACAAGGTTGTTTCTAGAAAAATGAACTTTTGCATGTTCATATTGCAACTCTTGAATCCTTTTCCTGACTACACCATCCTAATCTTGAAACATGTTGTAACCCTAACCAATTTTGTTTAACTCAGTTTCAATCTACTCCAACTTATCTTTGTATCTCCAAACTGCATGAGGCCAATGAAGAAAATAGTTGTAGATGTTATTTATTGTACTTATGCATTGCCTCAACACATTCATTTTCCTTTTTAGTTTGCTAAGAGATAGCCTAAACTACTCCTTCAGATGTAGAATTATTTCTCCTTCTTTCCTATCCTGAGACTCAGAGACCATGGCTTCCTTAATGCATTCAATCATCTCTTCAGGAAATACATTCTACAAACTCTCCAAACAAATTTTATTGTCCACAAAATAAGTACTTAGTGTTCTCTCAATCAGATCATGCTCATAGGAAGGTCTATCAAACCATATGCCAACAATTTTTTGCATCCCATCTTTCTCCTAAACAAGCTATAGTATCTTTTTGGATAAAACACCTTTTTCTTCGCTTCCTTCTACCATTGCTACATCTGGTTCAACTGATTCTGGTTCTTCCCTTGGAGTGTACTCATTAGATTCCCCATATGGTATGTCCACAATCACATACTCTTTACCTTTACCTTCATTTTTTGGAGTCTTGTGTGTCGAAGGAATGTAAACAACAATTTCTTGAGCTCTTTTCTTCTTCTTCTCCATCTCACCAGAGGGGGATCCAACTTCAAGTGCTCTTACCAGGATGGAAATGCTAATTGCTCCAAACCTCCCTACCAATTAGTTAAAGAAATTTGCATACTCTTTCTCACAATTTTCCAAAGTATTAGAATGTTCAAAAATTTGTTTACAAACTGGTTCATTCTCTTTCCATACAACATTATTGATCTGTGGCAAGCAATTCAAAAAATACATCACAAGACATATGACCAAGGTACCAAACCTGAAGGGATAATCCATCTCCTTTGTTAGTTGCACATTTTCCATCAATTGATCTTTTAGCAATCCACATAGATCAAAATTTTCATCCTCCATTATCATTTTATGAGAGATATAAATGGCACCTGCCGAAGTTGCGCTTTCCCTATTTCTAAAAAATATTTTGTATGAGATTCCATGTGCAATGTACCTTGTTATCAGAATTTCTAAAAAATATTTTTTATGAGATTCCATGTGCAATGTACCTTGTTATCAGATCTTTGATCATCAAAATTATCAAAGCCCTTTGATCTCCAGTTACTCCGATTAGGGTTTCAACTTCTTTTTCGGTATATCCCTAACATTGCATAATATAGTTAGATTCTTGATTACCTCTTTCGAAATGGGATAGGGTTTATCTAGAGTTAGAATGTCATCATTCAATCTATTCAAGATAAACCTAACGACTTCCATGTTACCAAAATAGGGAAATTCACTCCAAATGTCCAAACTTCTATGTTTCACACCTTCAAGCCATTTCAATTCATGGGTTGACAACATATTTATCACCTCCCTAATCTTCTCACTGTTATATTTATCCATATTCACCATTCCTTTTATTTTCCCCATTTTCCTTTTTGTATTGAACAAGTTTCTACTAAGCACCAAATTAAGTGAGAATTCAACAAGCAACTAAAATGCCTAATAAATTTGCTGCTAAATTGACTTTACTCCTTCAAAATTCTACTGCAGAGGCTCTTCTTCTATTCTTCTTCAATGCAAGGGTCCAAATGAGGGTTCTAAATACCCTTTTATAACAAACACACCTATACACTTGCAACAAAAGAAGAATTATATTCCTCAATTTTTTGCATAAGTGATCACTGATACACTTGCAAACCACTAGCACAACTATTGACAATTTCTTGCATTCCAATGCCAACTATAGATAGGAGGTCAAACAATTTTCTTGAAAAACTCCCCCTAGGCCAATGGCCTAAGATCAATTTCTGGAGGAATTACCATAAGTGTATTCTGGTGCGGGTTTATTTCCTTCATCAGAATCACTCTTCCTTACTCATGTTTTCTTCATCTGATCTATTATTTCTTCCACAGTCACTTTCCCTTTTCCTTTATCATCTTTCTATGAAATTCTACCCTTATATACCGAACCTCTTCTATGCATGTTTTTGTTCCTACAAAATCTTGCAATGTGATCAAATATGTTGCAATTGTAACACAGGATTTATCTATCCAAACCATTCATTCCATTGATTTCCTTTTGATCTACATTGATTAGCAATATGCCCAAATCTCTACGGAAGTTTTTCATCACATTTCTACATTCATTTGACTTGTGACCAAACTTATCACAATTAAAGCACTGACCTGAGAATGATGGACTACTTGAATTTATTTTACTTTTGCACTGACAAGCCATATGACCAAATTTATTATAGGAAAAGTAGTGACCATTAAACTCTTGAGCATTGGGTTGTCTTACCAGTTACCTTCTGCCTTTGTTCATCTGATTTCTTTGTCTGGAATCCTTATGTTCAGATCCAGAGCTTTCTCCCTTCTCATATCCAAGACCTCACTTGTCATTTGCATCCTTCTATCCTTTAGTTAGCTCATCAAGCTTAGCAGAACTGATTTTAAACTTCTCCTTGAATTCATTTGCAGTAGTGAGTTCATCTCTAAGAATAACTATTTGTCTTTCAAGCTCTTGTTCATTATTTATGGATTATTGTAGTTCAATCTCCAGTTGAATGAATCCACTATTAACTTTGTTGCATTCTTCATATATTTCTTTTAAGGACTGGGCCAGCTTCTCCTCATTCTTCTTCCTTTCATCAATCTCCCTAGTTAGCTTCATCACCATATATTCCATCTCAAGCTTTAGAGTAGCATTGTCTCTAGCAAGCTTTTCAAATTATTCAGTTATTTCTTTTAGGGTCTGATTTAGGTGAACATCTTCCAAGCATTTAATTTCTTTCTGCTCAGTTGATCACATAGTTCCTTCCCCTTTTCTCTTGAATCATTGATTTTATCCTTCAATGATTGAATGAATTTTTCAACATCCTTAAGATTTTCTTTTAACTCTAGGACTTCTGCTTTAGACTGGTCAAGATCATCAAGTGCCACCAAAAGCTACTGTTGAAGACCACCAAAGTCCATTGTATTCCAAGATCCATCTCAAGTTGTTAAACTTTTGTAGAGGAACTTGGCTCTGATACAAATTGTTGGACTCAAGGGACACTAAGAAGGGGGGGTGAATCAATGTTCAACAATATTTAAATTACAATCAAAATCTTAAACCATTTACAACATTTCAATAGAAGTAAAGATACAAGCACATGAAGGAAACAATCAAAACATCATGACACCAATATTTTTACATGGAAAACCTATTAGGGGAAAAACCAAAATGGAGGTTAATTCCCAATTTATACTCTATTAAATGTATGAACAAAAGGGGAATGCACTTGAATTTAGGCGCACTGCCTAGAGCTCATTGATCAAAATAAGGAAGGCTCACTGCTTTACAAGATATTTGGATTACAAAAAAATATTGAATTGAGAAGGTAGCATCTACAAATGTCTAGGATCAGTTCTGGTTAAGGTCATAGATTAGATTCTAGATCTGCTATTTGGTTATGCACTTCGCTCTACTCTTCCTTAATTCGCTTCACAACAATCCTCTTCTACACAAGAAAAATTCACTCAATTGATCTTTTGATATTCGCACACACACATCTACTCTGCTACTCTTCCACACATCCATTTACACACCAAAATGATTTAATCTATCTCATATATATATATATATATATTCGCTAACAAGAATTTAGATGCTTCAAGTCGGCTTTAGCAAAATAAAAATATTCTCCAATAGTCGGCTCAATCCATATTTAATATTCAATGCATACCCATCAAAGTTAGCTAATGCTATGTTGGGACACAAATTAAAATCCTCGAACACAGAAACATTTAAATAATTACTTTTTATATATCCACGACACACTACATACACCAAGTCATCCTTCAAGAATAAATAAACAGAAAATCATCCTGTCGGATCTCCTAACTTTGTACACCGATTAATGTGACATCACAAAAATTAACAAGATGATATTATAGATGCTTAACAACTTTCCTTGAGATCCACAACTCAAAATGATAATCTGGTGAAGCATACAGATCGACATACTGACCAGATACCCTGTTCTTCATTCTTTCTTCTAGTAATACTTTATTCTTCACTTTTCCTACTAGTATGAACAATTCTTGATCTATGGACCGAAATAATGACTTAGGTTGTCATCAATGACAACACTAGAATCCATATTCCAACATGGCCCATAAGGAAAGTGATATGAAAAAGTCACGTAGCCACTATGTGTCACATTGCACACCTTTTTACGGGAGTAACTATAACCTTCAAGATGAAATGTCATCAAAATGTGGAAAGAGTAAGATTTGGAAAGAGGGGAACTATGGGGACCAAATTGAAAAAGATAATATACTTAGAGAAAAATTTCTCCACAAATTTTGGCAACTAGAAATGGACCTTCACTTATGGAGGCATGAACCAAGATAAAAATACATAGCATAAAAAATAGAAAAAATATTGCAAAGTTTGAGGAAAGTAGCATGCAAGAATTCCCAGCCTTCATTTGAAGGCAAAGCAAGTGTGCACAATGTTTCATAGGCCTAGTCAAGGTTGAGGACCTCCTTGAAAGAAACTCCACCATAATTCATTGAAGTAGCACTGATGTGGTAGTAAAGTTGAGCGAAGGGGAGAAGCACCTTTTCGATTTCCTTGGTTGAAGGTGATGAGCTTAGACATTGGAGCACTGAGAAGTCCTATTGTTTGATTTTTGTGGCCTCCTTGATCTATTCTTCTATAAGCACCCCTCCATCTAGCAAGATTAGGGAGGGAAATCATAAATGGATTATAACCTTGAAGTCTTCCTTTATTTTGTTGACCTTTTTAGTCAAGGCCAATTGACAAGCCTTGCTTTTCTGGGTGGCCTAGTTGTAGATGATGATTTCATTTACTTTTCTTGCAATTGCCATTTGGTCCAGAATTTTAGCATCTTTTAAGGCCTCTTTGGTTTCCTTATATAAATTGACAATCAAATTACTTGACTCTTCAAACTTGGGGATTATCACATGCTGAATTTGGTCAACTATTGGACCAAACGTTGCATCCAATTCTTGTGCATCTTTCAAGAATCTCAATGTCGGATTTAGGGCCATTTCTACAATCATGATTCTTTCCCAATGGGAATACAAAAATATTTGGAGTATCAAGAGGAGCTCGGCCCTTCGTGCCATAGATAATTGAGACTCTTTAGCCTTTAGATCTTTCTTCAATTTATCCATCTCATGGAAGGTGCTTGAAAGCTCTAAGCATAATTTCTCCATCTCTTTGTTGTGAGTCTACAAAATAGACTCGATGTATTGTTTCTCCCATATCTCATTGGTTTCTACCTGGGTCATTTGAAGACTTTCATTTTCCTAAGATTGGTAGTTAGCCAATTCTTCTTGTATATTATCCATTTTATTTCCCATCTCCTGTAGCTTTCTTTGCAACTTTGCACATTTTTTTTTTTTGGCTCATTATGTTAGAAAATTCTTTCTATTTCTATCGAGATTCTTCCATGACTCCTTCCATTTGGGCCTTTACATTTTTTGTTATTTTGCACCAAGCTTCAACCTCGTGCTCAAATATTTTCATTTTGTCTAAAAGTTGATCCCTTTCATTCTGAGTCTCCTCAAGTGACTTAACAACTTCTCCCTATTGATCCTATGTCTGCCTCAAGCGGGCCATATCCATATCATTCACCCTGATTTCCACCTATAGTCTATCTATCATGGCCTTCATATTCATAAATTTTTCCTTGCACTTTTTCAATCTCTTATCCAACTTCTTCTAGTCAGTGTATACAACTTTCTACATTGCTTTGGCAAGGCCTATTTTGTCACACAGGAGTGCTTTGCTCAAATTTAGACCCATAGTTTGGATCTAATAATCTTTGTACTACATCTCTCCCTTCAATTTGGCTTGCGGCCTCATAGCTGATATCATTAGAGAATTTTTTTCTTCATCAAAATAAGTTTCTAGCTTCTACGTGGTTGGGTTTAACATGACCTTCACTCACAGCTTCTATTTTATTTCTTGTCAAGCCTATCTAGTCAATTCCATTTGGGTACGTAGGTTCTACAAGGACTCAATACTTTGTGAATCAATAGAGATACCCATAGAGAGGCCATAGAGGGTGATAATAGGTTTACTTTCAGCCAACTAAGTTTAGGGGGAAGCAAAATGAAGTGCTATTGATGAAAAAGTTGCGATTCCATGTATGACTTGAGAGGAAAAAGGAGCTCTCATTGGGGGAAAAGGGTCCAATGGGTGAAAATAGAGGCATATTCCTAGAAGTAGCCAAAGGTGTTGAGGCCTGTAGCATGGGAATTTATGTGTTTACAACTTGTGACTTAGATAAAGAGATCAAAGTGTCAATCATAGTTGTGGTGGAAGCTACATATTTAGCATGTGGGGTTTCCATATGAGGATCATTATCAAATATGGCTAGGGGTATGTTAAGGATAAGTAGGTTGGAACTGGTGGATTGGGGATTCTATTCTATAGATGAGGGGATAATAGCTACTAATGATGTAGTGAAAGAAAGAATAGCAGGCATGAAATTTCCCTAGATTGTGGGGGCTAAAGAAACCTGTAGAGTGAAGTCCACTTTTCTTCCCCTTTTTTTGAGGATCCTTGCTTGCCCAGGTCTTGGATTCTTATTATCTTTATAGGAGGTGTGTTGGTTGCTTCAGATCCTTTAGAAACTGACTCCAAAAAACCTTGGGCTTCTTGAACTATAGAAAACTTCCTTGAATACTGTCAAGTCCATTTTCCCTTTGTTAGAATGCTAGAAGAAGATGAGATCTGCAATTCCTATGGACACCAAAAAAGTATCCCTTTTTCCTTGCTTGATTTGGGAATAATTAATGATAAATTGGAATTAATATCACTTTGATCTAGTGTTGTGAGGTGTTTTACACATCCACATTAGGTCATGGACCCTTGCAAGTTGAATAAAATGCATGTCTTGTAAAGGTGTTGTAAAGAATTGTAAATGACTTTCACACTTTTCTTGACTTTTATTAAGCATTTAAGTCTAATGGTCCTCCTCCCCACTTTTGAATTAAATATTATTTTAATTCAAAGTTATCTTTTCCCTTTTCTTTTGTAATTAAATAATTATTCCAATTATTTAATTATTCATTAGCCTTTTCTCTCTATAATTAAATAAATTTTATATTCATTTAATTATTTATCCTTTCTTTATCTCCCCTATTAAATAATTATTTTAATTATTTAATTATCCCTTCCCTCCCCATTAAATAATTGTTTTTAATTATTTAATGTCTAACACTCCACCTTTCCTCCTTAATTAAATAATTATTTTTAATTATTTAATTATGTAAATTGTTCTCACCTTTCTTTTTAATAAATAAAATTAATATTTTATTTATTTTACCTATGTTGGCCACCTAAATTAAATAATATTTATTATTTAATTTTCTCCAACAACCTCTTTTTTTGTGCCAATCTTATCTTCCACCTCAATTCTTTATCTATCCATGTCTTCCTTCTCTTAATTAACCTCCACCCTTGATTAAATTATTTTCTAGTTAAATCTTGGCCCTTGATCATGATCTTTATTCTAGCCATTCACTTGAATCTTCTCTATAAAAGGAGACTTTTAACCCTAATTAATGATTCATTCATATTGCCAAGTCAAGCAAGCAAGAATCAAACATTCAAGATAGCATTCAAGCTCAATTCTAAGGCATTCAAGAGCAATATTTTTCATCAATTATTGCAGCAATTCAAGATCCATCATCATGGAAAGTTTCTAATGGAATTGCTTCATATTTCATGTTTCAATTGTTATCTTATTTCATCATTTTTGTACATAAGGGTACCTTTTAAGTATTCTTCCATGGTTGAGTACAAGGAGAGCCATAGGGGTCATACAAATGGTATGAATGCTAGGTTGACATAGACCTTTACCCTCTCCTCGATCGGTTTTCTCCTTTCCTCCCAATATGTTTGTGGATCATGTTTGAATGATAGACACCCATTCGGATTATATTTCCATTTGTCACAAATGAAAACTAGGCCAAGATAGTCCAACTTGTTGGTAGAAACATCCTACTCTTTTCTTTTTATGAGCATTACTTGGCCCTTGGAGATGGTGAGAGGAATTGAGTGAAGTTGCTTTTTGTGCCTTTTGGTACCATAAGTGTTGTCTACAATTGTCAATTGACAACATACCTATAGGGAAAGTGTCTTGTCTATAATAACTTTTGCTAATCTAAAGGGCTCCTCTATAAACCTGTGGCATCTAATAAAATTAAAATCAACTCCCATAAAATAATCTAGTGGGGTTTGGTGATTATTTATCCATTCTAAACCCTCAAGAGAAAACCTATGCAGAGACTATTGGGATAAATCTTGGAGCATGGGTTTCAGGAAATGATTCAAAAATGCATAATAATCCAAAAGCACATGGGTCCAAACTAAAACCGGCTTAAATAACCCTGATGTATTAAAAATATTGAGTGATAAATGACTACTGAAGAACTTAGGATTTTGATGTAAAATAAAATGTACTAGAAAAGAGTACTTGAACTTGAAAGAATGGTTGTATATGCTCAATTCTTGAAGCATTTTATCTATGATCACTTTAGCAAAGTTGAATCACTTCATACTCTTTTCTTTGTTCAACATGAAAGCTAGAACCATATGGTATTGAAGAACCTCGTCATCCCTTTCCAAGCCATATACAAAAGACAACATTGAAAAGAAAGCCGATAAGTCTGAGTGAAATTGGTTGAATTCTAGAGGGAAGTTGAGCTCTCCATTGTTAGGTTACTGCTTCATTTCATCCATGTAGAATGACAACTTATCTCTCCTTGTTCCCCATAAATCTTCCATGTTTCTTCATGAGAACTTCTTGGCAACCATGTTTGAAGGAATGCATAGAATATCTCTCATAGCTACCACACTAATGGTGATTTTTAGCCTATCACCACATATGTCTATCAGCTCTGGACATGGAAGCGTGGAGGGAAATATGTATTGTGGTAAACCATAATAAACTTTTTTTTACTCTAATGCCTTTGGTTGTACCTTCCAATAAGCATTCTCTACAATTCCCCTTCTTGGAGGCCTTTAGGGTTTGTGCGTAGCTTGGGGTTGAAGATATTATCTACAAAATCCTTGACCACCTCATGTTTGATGTGGTTGTCTAGCTTTATGATTTTGGTATGAGGAAAACTCAATTCCTATAGCATCAAACCAATGGCATAAGAAACATCTCCAAATATGTTAACATAGCCTTGTTTCGAAAATGGCAGTTTAGTGTTTTGACTGGAAGATGACACTTGAGTCATTTTTGTGTCTTCAAAAAAATTCTATAGACCTAATTTTTTATCTAGAGAAGCTTTCACTCTATGATTTATACTTAGAATTTATTTTTTTCCTTATTCAATTTTTCAAATGCACATGTAGTAAATGCATTGCCATTATTGACATCTCTTTAATCGTTGCCAGCAAGACAATAGTGTGGAGTAGGGGATCGTACTACTAGGAAATTCCAACTTCACTCTAGGAATGAAATTAGTACATTCCTTACATCGACCTTAGAGAAAGATATCCTAGGGAAATGGGAAGTGCATTTAGAAAAGACATTTATATTAATTAGGAAAGAGGTGGCCTTTAAAACTATCTTTTCACATGAGTGCTCTAGTTGGTGATTATGAAGGTGACAAACATATGGTGGTAGGTTGTATATATGATCAATAATTTCTAGTGCCTAAATTAATTCCTCATGGCTTTGTGAAATATCCTTCATATTATTTTCTCTTTGATCTTTTTTGCAAACTTGCATCTCCTGTCACTATTTGATAGGGAAATATTTTCCATTTGCACAATTTTTTGGTTCACATTTTTCTATAAATAGTATGCTTTCCTTGCAAGAATATTCATTATGTTTGCATTAAGTTGGCAAGTCTCTTCCACTATGCTCTTAGGTTTTTTGAATATTTCTATAGCATCATGAGTTGTTCTGGCACTTTAGTTAGGATTTAGAGATAAAATTGCAAGGCTCTTTCATTGAGGAGGTTACAAATGACAAAATCAAGCACCTTTTGTGGACAAAGAGCCACCATATTATTGTTACATTCAAATGGGTTTTAGGGAGAGACTATGTGAAGGACCTGAACCAACCACGCTATAATACAAACATTATTTATTGGTGAGTGGCTTCCCTGCTCAACTTGGACATCACCAAACAGTGAATAATCTAACTCTATCAACAAATTTCCAATCCAACATATTTGGATGGGATTGATGAAATCGTTAAGGTGGTCATCCTTGGTATTGTAATTTTGTCTACTATGGACCTGTGTAGACATCTTGACAATGTAGAATTGGTAGCATGGTCATCATTTTTTTCAGATTTCTGGACCATGAACCTTGAGCACAATCGCTAGTGAGCCTGACTTGTGGCTTCCTTCTTGCTCAAAATAAACAATATAGTGTCGATCATCGATTTCCAATGGATCACTACTTTTGAGAACTTGATGTATAGCCCTAGCATGGATGATTGATTCCTATCCAGTGTTTGTGGCTCCATATGAAGAAAAACCATGTTGTTGTTTTCCCAAGAATTCAAAAAATATTGCTATGATTTTTACTATTGCGACTTTGGAGGTTGAATTTCTATGTTATCCTGTACTACCTCCAATTTTGGCTTGTAATGATGGATATTTTTTTGGCTTGTTTTGAGGGAGAATATTTTCATGCTTGCTCTGAGCTCTAAACTCAAAAACTAGGCCTCAATTCCCATAATATATGTAATATTTTATCATGAATGTTATACAATTCTTCTATTTCATCTCTTTTTTTCTTTGCACAAATGCTTATTTCCAAAAAAAATTACATATGGTACATAAAGTGAATTTTTTGATGAACTTAAAGTCTTTAATTAAAAAGTTTCAGATGAATACTATTTACTAGTATTTCCAAAAAAAATTCATCCATATCTTCTAGTTTATACATGTTGATAGCTCTACATCTAGAAATATGGAAAAGACCTTTCCATAGAGAATTGAATTTGGCATTTTTTCCTTGTTGAACATCTAGAATACTAAGAGGGGGGTGAATCAGTATTCCATAAAACCATAATAAAATCCATTTAAACATTATCATAATTCTGACTGAATCAATAAGAGAGAACATAGAAAAAGTCAATGCAACCATACACAAGAACACCAAGATTTTTACGTGGAAAACCCAAAAATGGAAAAACCATAGTGAGGTTTAATTCACAATATATTATATCTAGATACAAAATATTATGGGGCTCACTACTAGGACTCGGTGTCCTTAAAAGGCTCACAACCTGAGTACGAAAGATGGCTCACTTCCAAGATACAATGATAGTGGCTCACTTCCAAAAGATTGAACTAATAGAATACACCTTCAATGTGCAGGGTTCAATTCAACTAAAGCTCAGAATATGAAGCACTGGCTCACACACTAATTTCTCAAAAAAACTACAATGATCAAAACTAATAGAGCATTTAGGCTCTCACACTTTTCTTCTCAACACTTTATGTTGGAAAAACAAGGATAGACAACTGAGAGGAGAGGGGTGAATCAGTTGCAACAAAAACTTAAAATTTTCTAACTTAACTTAATCTTAGACCTGATGAACAAGAAATCAACCATTAAACAATTAACACATAAGAGAGACAGAGAACACCAAATATTTTTATGTGGAAACCCTATTAGGGGAAAAACCACAGTGAATGTTAGTCCACAAGATTATACCCTGTTAAAAGCATAATGAGAAATAATAAGGGGAATGCACATGCATTTAGGAACACTACCTAGAGCTCACCACTCAAATACAAAAGGGACTCACTACCCAACAATACAGAATACGATTAAAATTTGGATGGTATGAACTAAGAAAATAGCTTCTACACAAGCTTGATTATAGTTCCAATTAAGCTCATAAAACCTTCTTCACACTTTGCTCAATCTTCTTCACACTCTGCTGTGCTATCGAATGGTATTTGCACATACACACATAGGAGCACTCTTAGCATACAAAATACACACTTCATCAAAGAAACAATCACATTATATATCTGCTACATGAGATTTCATCATAGCTTGGTCGACCAGGAAAATAAAACAAATTTGCAATGTCGGCCCAATTTTACAAATAATTTTTTAATGTGAATCCACCAAGGTCAGCCACAACATAGTGGAGACCTAAATTAACATCTCCAACACAAAAATACTTTAATTAATTTTTCCAGGAAGATCCACAACATGCTACCACCAACATGTTGGCCAGGAACATGAAAAATTGAATATGCGCAAGAAAACATCTTCAACCACGAGCTCTCTAATTAATGTGGACATACGACAAAGATAGAGAATGATATAGTGACATCAAAGAACACCATGAAATAGGAGAGAAACATTTTCAACAACTGAGATTAATAGAATCACACAATATTCATTCAAGAATACTGACAGAGACCACAAAAACACTGTCATACCATAATACAATCAAAACTTCACACGGACCTCTAAAACTTCCGGTAGATGATCTGGATACACTCAAAAATAAATCATATAATCCACACTAGCTAATCTTCAATGTAAAGGATAAGACACCTTCATGACCTGCACAGTTCCACTGGGAACCTATAATAATTTCTTTTATAATTTTCTCAATATCCTCAACATATACAACAACTGATACAACAAATGCTAATAGTTTTGACATCAATGAAAACCACATAATCCAAAAATCTCCCCCTTTTCCATTGATGGAAACACATGATGTGAAAAATACAATCTACCCAACACACTGACTCTTCTTCTTAACTGCTCTTCTCCCCACAAGGCTCTTCTCCTTATAAATATTTTTCACAATGCACTTCTCCCCCTTTGACATCAATGGAAAAGGTAACCATGATCTTTCCAAATACATGCTTTGAACCACATATCTGCACATCTGTCTATTCCCCTTGAGTACCAGCCACAGAAACATCAATCTAGATCATAATATAGCAATGAAGATCACAGATTGATGCAAGTAAATGCATCTTTTTGTTCTTATTAGAAGGGGTAGTTACCCCTAACATTCCTATGAGATACTCAAAAGTATCCTTCAATGATGGCTTAGTAAATATATTTGCAATCTATTCTTTGGTAGGCACATATTCCAATCTAGCACACTAGGCTCTGGGGGCTTGCTTAAGTCCATATAGAGCTTTCTTTAATTAGAAGACCATATCTTCCTTGTCAGTTAGTTGAAATCCATCTAGTTGTTCAATGTATACTTCTTCTATTTCTCCATTTAGAAATGCTAACTTCACATCCATTTGATAGACTTTATAGTTTTTGTATGCAGCATAAGCAAGAAATAACCAAGTACAGCCTCAATTCTAGCAACAGGGGCAAATGATTCTTCAAAATCAATACCTTCCATTTGAGAATACCATTTACATACCGGTCTTACTTTATTCTGAACCACTTCACCTTGTTCATTCAACTTGTTCCTAAACACCCATTTAGTACCAATCGCATTTTTGTCTTTAGGCCTAGGAACCAATATCCTTGTGTCATTCTTTTCAATCTGTGTCAGCTCTTCCCTCATAGTTTCCAACCAGTGTTCATCTTGATAGACTTCAATGACATTTTTAGGTTCAATCTTGGAAATCAGACAATATTCTTCTGCAATCTTTCTTCTAGTTTTCACTCCTTTATTCTTGTCTCCTATGATTTGAATTTCAGAATGATTTAGCTTTACATATCTTGGAGTTTTGGGACATTCTTGAACTTCTTATTCTTTTGATCTTTCTTCTACACTTGCACTTGTCTGTGTTTCCTGACTGACTTGATTTGCTGGAATATATAGAATAATCTGAAGTAGATTATGTCTGAGAGTTCTTCCCTTTGCTAGTATTGTCTTCATCAGAATCATAACCATAATATCTAGATGATTTGATAGAGTCCTCATCAATTCTAACATTTTCACTTTCAACCATCTTTCTCAGTCTTTTGTTATAGCACTGGTAGGCCTTGCTTTTAGTGGAGTAACCTAGGAAAATCCCTTGATCACTTCTTGCATCAAACTTGCGTATATCATCATCTCTCTTGATATAACACTTGCTTCCAAAGATCTTGAAACATTTAACAATAGGCTTGTAACCAAACCATAACTCAAAAGGGGTCTTACCAAAATTACCATTAACATTTACCCAGTTCAAGGTATACATAGCAGTGCTTACCGCTTCACTCCAGTACATCTAGGACACATTTCCTTCCATCATCAGTGTTCTGGAAGGATCAACAATTGTTCTATTCTCTCTACAAATCCATTATGTTGAGGGGTTCAGGGAGTAGATAACTATCTTTTAATTCCATGCTCTTCACAAAAAGAGTTGAACTCCTTGGAGGTGAACTCACCACCTCTGTCAGATCTTAGGCACTTTAGTTTTAGACCTTTCTCATTTTCTACCACAACCTTAAATTTTGAACTTTTCCAATGCTTCACATTTTTCTCTAAAGAAAGAAACCCATATCATTCTAGAGTAATCATCAATAATCAACATAAAGTACCTTTCTCCATGAATACTTATGAATCTAGAGGGACGACAAAGGTCAGTATGTAGCAACTCCAACAAATTATTTGAATGAAACTATTTGAGCTCTGGAAAGAGACTCTAGTTGGTTTACCTATCTAACATTCCTTGCATATTATGTTAGCAGGCTTCACTAACTTAGGTAGATCTCTTACTGCTTGAGTGAAACTTATCTTGATAATGTTTTCAAAATTTACATGACACAACCTCCTATGCCACTACTAGCTTTCATCTACTTGAGAAATTAAATAACTCCCACTAGCAGTAGTTAGGTGAAAGATATTACCTTTTCTATGTTTACCAGTAGCAGTCATATTGCCAGAACTTTCGTGTATCTTGCATTTTCCACTTTTGAACTAGAGATCATATCCCTTGTCCACCATCTATCCAACATCCAACAAGTTGTGCTTCAAGCCTTCAACATAAAGAACATCATTAATGTTATCCTTACCCCCAATACAAATAGATCCTCTACCACGAATCACACCAGCATTGTTATCTCCAAATCTTACAACCCCATCGTCATACTTCTCTAGACTTACAAATTTGTTTTTATCACTGGTCATATGATGTGAGCATCCACTATCAATGACCCACTCATCTTTTTCTTCAACTCAGGCTGCAAGAGCCTTTTCATCTTTAGTAGATTCAGTAGCCACAGGATTATCTTCAATGGTAGCAATGAAAACCCATTCATCTTCATTTCCATTATCTTTATTAGACTCATCATCAGTGACTGCTTCTTCAACAAAGTAACATCTCTTTTGGAATCTAGACTTTTTAGGCTTAGATCTAGGAACTCTTTTAGGACACCTTGATGCAAAATGACCTATTTTATTGTAAGATAAAAATTTAATAGGAAATACATCTTCATAATTACCTTTTCCTCTACCTTCTTGTTTTGCAATCAATGCTTCCAATTCTTCTACATCTCTTTCCTTATCTTCAAGCTATTTCAGTTCTTCATCATACTTGGATATCTTTCTGGAACACTCTCCCGAACCATATCTTTTCTTGTTACTTCTGGATATAGTAGCCTTGAATGTAGATTCAGTCTTCAGTGCAGATTCACCAAATTCACTTCTTTCAAAAGCAGCAAGCTTGCCAACTAGTGTGTCTCTTGTTATCTTTGTTACTGATATGATCTCTTTAATACCATGAGATTTCACTTTGTAGGAGGGAGGAAAGGATCTTAGTATCTTAGCCACAATTTCATCCTCATCCACATAATCACCAACACATCTAATACCCATCACTATCTCATCTACTCTCTGCATAAAACAAGTGATATTTTCATCTTCACCCTTCTTCAAATTCTCATACTTTCCTTTCAAGCTTTGTAGCTTAGCCATCTTCACCTGAGCATATCCTTCATACAAATTTTCCAGCTTCGTCCAAATCTCATGAGTTGTCTGCAATCCTATCACATTAGCCATCTCTGAATCTATTAGAGAACTCACCAAGGCTTCAATAGCCCTAATATTATTTTTAGCATCTTTGATCTCATCAGCAGTGTAGGGACCATTCTGAGGAATAACATATGGATCTTTTGTAATATTCTAGAAAGCTTCACCAATACATCTTAGATGATATTGCATCCCAAATTTGGATAGTGAGTAGTTAGTTCCATCAAATCTTAGACTATCCTTCTTGAATGTTTCCATTTCAGATCACCTCAAGCTTTTAGACTTCTTCAAAGGAAAATGCTTTGATACCAATTGTTGGAAAAACAAGGACAGACAACTGAGAGGGTAGGTGAATCAGTTGTCATAGAAACTTAAAATTTTCTAACTTAACTTAATCTCATATTTGATGAATGAGCAATCAACCATTAAACAATTAACACATCAGAGAGATAGAGAACACCAAGATTTTTTATGTGGAAACCCTGCTAGGGGAAATACCATGGTGGATGTTAGTCCACAAGATTATACCCTGTTAAAATTATAATGAGAAATAATAAGGGGAATGCACATGCATTCAGGCACACCGCCTAGAGCTCACTGCTCAAATACAAAAGGGACTCACTACCCAAAAATACAAAATAGGATTAAAACTTGGAGGGTATGAACTAAGAAAATAGCCTCTGCACAAGCCTAATTATAGCTCTAACTAAGCTCAAAAAACCTTCTTCACACTTCACTCAATATTCTTCACACTCTACTATTCTATCAAATGATATTTGCACATACACACATAGGAGAAATCTTAGTGTACGAAGCACACACTTCATCGAAGAAACAATCACACTTATATATCTGCTACATGAGATTTCATCACAGCTTAGTTAGCTAGGAAAATACAACATATTTGCAATGTTGGCCCAATTTTACAAATAAATTTTTAATGTGAATCCACCAAGGCTAGCCACAACATAGTGAAAACCCAAATTAACATCACCAAAACAAAAATACTTTAATTAATTTCCCCATGAAGATCCACAACACACTACCACCAACATGTCGGCCAGGAACATGAAAAACTGAACATGCACAAGAAAATATCTTCAACCACGAGCTCTTCGATTAATGTAGACATACCACAAAGATAGAGAATGATCTAGTGACATCAAAGAACACCATAAAACAATAGAGAAACATCTGTAATAACTAAGATTAACAGAATCACACAATCTTCATTCAGGAACACTGACAGAGACCACAAAAACACTATCAGACCATAATACAATCAAAACTTCACACAAACCTTTGAAACTTCTGGTAGATGATCTAGATACACTAAAAATTAAATCATTTAATCCACACCAACTAATCTTCAACATAAATAACAAGACACCTTCATGACCTGCACAATTCCACTGGGAACCTAGAATACTTTCTTTTAAAATTTTCTCAATATCCTCAACATATATAACAACTGATACAACAAATGCTAATAGTGTTGAAATCAATGACAACCACACATCAGAAACACAACCATAGTATCCAACACTTTCTTCTCCTTTGCACACACACACACACAACTTCTCACTTCTCGTTCTCCTTCTTATTACCATATTGCATTCCTCAAAACATCTTATATATATACAAGCATATATTGATCATCAATTAGGTCAACCTAATTATATGAACACAAAAATAATCAAAACCTTCTTTTTCAACTCCATATATGATTTAAGCATTTCATCCACATAGTGCATTATGCCAAGTTGGCTAACATCCATAAATCATAACTAGTCTTCATAATATAATTTGCATACGTTGAGTTGGCCAAGACTAAAACATAATTCTCCAAACCAACAAATAATTCTCAAAGTAAACACCTTCTGGATCTGAGAGAACATTAATTTACCATCATACCACCAACAAAGAGACTATCAACAGAACCACAACATAAGAATATTCACCTTAGTAGAATTTGGAGTCTCCCATACAGTCTGCCATACACAGAACAACAGTAAAATACAAAGTTAAACTCTATTATAGATAACTTTCTGCTCACAAAAAAAGACATCTCAAGATCTAGTATATAGCTATTTGAATGAGCCAAGATAACATGGTTAAGAGATTAGAGATATTAGATCTTGTAGTGAATTCCAGACTCAAATACCAACACATTGATCAATCACAAAAGGGTATTACCAATAGAGAAAAACTTCTAGTAAACCAAGCAAAGATCCCATATAGTTATTCACCATGTTGACATCAATGAAAACATAGGAACAACCAACACAAACCATCCATACTTCATGCTCATGTTGCAAGGATTCCAACAATCTCCCCCTTTGGCATTGATGGCAACATGCATGAAAAAAACATTTTTAAGCAACTGAAACTGAATATTTTGAATAATTCGGGCCTATCAAAACTATTCTTCACAGAAATATTTTTCCTTTGAATCTCTATCTCTTCATCTCTCCATCTCTTCCTCTATGACATCAATGAAAATTGAAGGGGCATTGGCATATATGTATATATCAAAATGTAGCCAAAAAGATATGAACACATAATTTAATTTACCTGAAGAAGAACCTCTAAGACTCTCCAGGATAGCCTTCCACGATGCTTTACCTTTTTCCCATGACCCTTTTGAACTTATAGGTCTTGTAGAATAGCTCAAGCTTGGTTAAAGACTCTACACCATCTGCTAAATTATTAGGACTAAGATTGATCTCTGATAACTCACCAATACAGGCAAGAGCACTCAAAACTGAAGTGTGTCCAAGTTTAATCATGTCTCTAAGTGCCACAAACTTCTTGATAACATCAATACTTTGATCCTATAGAGAAAATATTTTTTCCTAAAGATGAAAAATGTAGGACCACCTCTAGTCATATTTATCTTATGCCAGCCTATATGTATCTACCTAAGTGGTCAATTGAGACTCACTCATCCTTATCTCAATTCTTATATCCAATGTATAGCCAAACCAATCTAGGAAAAGGAGAGTAGTTTTTGTTCTTCTTCACAACCTTGTACACATTCAAATTCCTCCATCACTTGATTGTGTTCATTCACACATTTATCTTTGATATCTTCCAAATTTCCTTCATTATACCTAATTCTAGTAGATAATTCAAGTCCAGAGATGTAAACCTTTAAAGAATCAATCATGCCATGGAGATTCTTTACAATAGAAATAGATGAATCAAAATCAATACCAGGAATAACTTTCTACAATTGTTCCAAAGCTCTCTATATATTTATTCTTTCATGCTCATTTTCAAGCTCACTTCCTTCTACAACTTATTGATTAACAACACTCTTCCTTTTCTTTCCTATTTTAGTCACACTACCAGAGGTGCCTTCTACATCGAGATTATTAGGGATTTCCCAAAAGAATTTTAGCATAATTATCTTCAGCCTCTGACATTTCATAGTTCAATTCAAATATCTAAACTAACCTTGATTTAACTGCTTCCATGTGACAAAAATCTATAGACACAAGAATTTATTCTTTTGGAGTATCTTTCAACAACACTTACTAGAATCCTAAACCTTTTGTTCATCCTCATCTAAAATGTTCCAAAGAATTCAGCAAGGGAAGACTCTTGCACATTAAAACTACCAATATTTATCATGAATTTCCTAATTTGATAGGCAATAGACTCTGAACTTGACCATTATATCCTTCGTTTACTGGTAACTCTTTCAAAAAGTAAAAGAGTAAATAGACAACTAAATTTCCTTACCGAAATGTATTTTTCTTATTCTTCTTGATTTCCTTTAAATTCTTCAAAATATGTTTACAAAGTAATTCACACAAGTCATAATCCATACCTCTGTTAACCATATCGATAGCAGTATGCACAAGAGTAGTAGAAACTATAAGGTCAATGTTAGGGATATAAACTTTGTGACTGATGACCATAGCAACATACCTTATTACTTGATCAATAATCAATCTTAAATCAATCTCTTTCCCTTCAAGATTCACACTGATAACCTCAAATATCTCTTTCTCATCCAAATCTTTTTGTTTGGGAATAGGTCTGGAGGAAAGCAAATCAATTACATCTCTAATAACTTCTTTGGTAATCAAATATTCCTCATCAATCCACAAAGATTCATCATGAATTCTACTCAACACTATTTGAATGTACTTCTTCTCAAATTCAAACAAGGGAACTTTACTCCAAACATCCAACTTTTTCTCAACTAACACTTTGCAAGCATCATGGCTCTCTTTCAATTCGCTTTCCCAAAGCATGCTCAATTGAACTGATGGCATTTCTTCTATCTTACTAAAAAAAATGCATATATATCTTTTGTGGGAAACACTCTCAGATGGATGGAAGAGAATGCACCAACAAACTCTTTTGACAAAACCATCGAATATCTTATCAAATTGACTTGTAGTTTATTTACACTATTCACAATCTTTGAATTCTCCATAATAGTAAAAATGAAATATTGTGCAAATAGGAATACCTCTAAAAATTTCAACAAGAAATGTGTAGATATCCTGCTTCTGGAGCTCACTTCGAATCTGCTTGACTTCTTCTTCAAACCTGGAAACTCTAAATTACTTTCTAAACTTCCTTTGCATTCTTCTCCAAAGATACATAAGCCTTTAAAATTATTTAAATTTATTCCTTCTATTCTTAATGCTTTTGCAGTAATTTCTTCAACTTGTAGGTAGATTTCCTTGAAGATTGTGTATTCCTTCATTCTTTCAAATTCTATAGATTTTATCCTTCACACATGCGATTAAAAACTTTCTTAATTTCCTTACCACATTAAATAAACTTCTGTCATGATATTACACAAGTACCGATGACGGGGTTCATTAGATTTTATGATGATTGCTCCCCCTTAGCCACTAATTTTTCTTAGAAATTGATAGGAGTATCTGCACCGAAGGTCAGCACAGATCAAACTAATGATTCTAAATCCTTTCTCCAAAACCTTTTCATTTCCTTACTTGCTTCTTCTGGATCAATGATTTGATCATTCTTCTAGTTCACCAAATAGATATTTTTGTTTCTTTTGCTAAGACTACCAGGATGTTTTGGATTCCTGCACTTGCAAAAAACAATATTCTTCTTTCCATTTTCCTTCTTATTTAATAGCCCAACTTTATATCCATTCTTCTTACTCTTAGAACACTTTCCTAATAAAGAATCATTTATTAAATTACTTTTGCAGTCTTTTTCTTTATGACCAAAATTCTTCCAGGAATAACAAACACCATTGAAAGATAAGTACCTTTTAGAATCATAATGTTTGACAAGAGTTTTTCTGGGATTGCTTCTAGGATCTTGGATTTGTCTATCTTTGTACCAAGTCTTCTTACTAGTAGATTGCTTTGCTTTAGAACTCTGACCTTTCTTAAACCCTAAACCCCTCTTATCCATTGTTGATCTAAGAGATGTAATCAATTCATCAAGCATCGCCAAAGTTATCATAAATTTTTCTTCAAAACTTCTTTCCTTTTCTAGATCAGATCTCAAGAATTTTGCTTCTAATTCAAGCTTTGCACATTCACCTATCTTCCTTTGAATTTCAATTCCCTGAAATTCTTTAGTTCTTTTCTTCTCATTGAATTGTTGTAGAAAACTAGAGATAATTTCTTCTCCTTCAACTAATAGATCACATGCTTCAATACTTTTACTTTGTATCTTTTCAATATATTCATTCACTTTTATCAACTTTTCCTTCAAATATTCCATTTCTTCTAAACATTCGGTAGAAAATATTTTCGACGAATTTTTTTCTTATACTCATTATGAGACCTCCCTCAAGTTGTTAGGCTTCTTCTGAGGGACCAGGCTCTGATAACAATTGTTGAACATCCTGAACACTGAGAGGGGGGTGAATCAGTATTCCATAAAACCATAATAAAATTCATTTAAAGATTATCAACATTTCTGACTGAATCAGCAAGAGAGAATATAGAAACAAGTCTATCCAACCATAAAGAAGAACAAGATTATTTTTACATGGAAAACCCAAAAAGGGAAAACTCACAGTGAGGGTTTACTCACAATATATTATATCTAGATACAAAATATTATAGGGTTCATTTCCAAGACTCACTATCCTTGAAAGACTCATAACATGAGTACAAAAGATGGCTCACAGCTAAGATACAATGATAGTGGCTCACTTCCAAAAGGTTGAACTTATAGAATACACCTTCAATGTGTAGGGTGTAGTTCCCTTCAAGCTCAAAATATGAAGTACTACCTCACACAATAATGGCTCAACAAAACTGCACTGATCATAGCTGATAAAGCATTTAGGCTCTCACATTTTTCTTCTCCTCTACACACACACACAATTCTCACTTCTCCTTCTCCTTCCTCTTATTGCCTTATTGCATTCCTCAAAACATCTTATATTTATAAGCATATCTGATCATCAATTAGGTCAACCTAATTAGATGAACACAAAAATAATCAAAACCTTCTTTTTTGGAACCATATATGATTTAAGCATTTCATCCACATAGTGCATTATACCAAGTTGGCTAACATCCATAAAGCATAACTAGTCTTCATAATATATTTCTTATGATGAGTCGACCAAGACTAAAACAAAATCCTCCAAACCAATAAATAATTCTAAAAAAAAACACCTTATGGATCTAAGAGCACATTAATTTCCCATCATACCATTACCAAAGAGACTATCAACAAAATCGTAACATAAGAATATTCACTTTAGTAGAATGTGGAGTCTCCCACATAGTATGTCATACATAAAACAATTGTAAAATACAAAGTTAAACTCTATCAGAGATAAATTTTTTCTCGCAACAAAATACATCTCAAGATCTAGGATATAGTTATTTGAATGAGCCAAGATAACATGGTTAAGAGATTAGAATCATATAAGATCTTGTGGTGAATTCTGGACTCAAATACCAATACACTGATCCATCAAAAAAGGGTATTACTAGTAGAGAGCAACTTCTGGTAAACCAAGCAGACTTCCCATATAGTTATTCACCATGTTTACAATAATGGCAACATAGGAACAACCACCACAAACCATCCATATTGTTAAAAGGTATAGGAAAACTGAGAGGGGGGGTGAATCAGTTGTCAAGAAATTCAAACACAATACTTCAACACTTATCACTTTCACAAACACACTATTCTGTTATTAAGTATGGACATGAAATGTAGATAATAGAAAGCAAAATCAACACAATGAGCACTAGATTTTACATGGAAAACCAAATGAGGGAAAAACCATGGTGAGGATTAACTCACAATATAAAGTGATAACAAAACTGAATACAAGAGGTTCACTGCCAAGGGTTCACTGCCTGAATACAAAGACTCACTACCTACAAAAAGGATTCACTATCCATTAGAGAGGCTCACTTCTCATAGATACAAAAGATAAGAAAAAGATCCACCACAACAATATACACACATTCGCAACCTTGATCAGAAGATTGCAGAAACCTTCAACTCACTACTTTCAAGAATCTAACACAATATAGTAATGTTGCCTCAACTCACTTTCGCACAACTCTACTCTTCACTTGTGGCTTACTTCGTTACTTGTGTACTATTATAATTCTTCACATATCAACTTGAATTTATACCCTCTTCAACCTTAGAAAATTTCTCCAAGCTCGGCCACATACGCTTTATTTCATGAATTCAAACTAGGTCAACAACTCAGCATTGGACCCATAGTGGAAAGGAATGAGAGTTGACCAATTAAATACTTAAGGGTATGTGTAGGATCATCATGGAAAAAATAGGCCCTTAAGTGGCAAAAAATTCAGAAAAATTAGAGTTAGGTAACTTGACATAAAAATTTGAATAAGTTATCTATATTATTTTAAAAATATGTAAGAATAGAATCTATACTAGATTGAATGTAGTTTCTAAACTACTAGGTTTTTTCCTTTTTTTAAATCTATTTGGTGAAAATTTGAAATTTTAATGCAATAGTACTTAAATTTTAGGGAAAAAATAAGAACTAGGTGTCTGTCTGACCACCCTAACCACAATAAAATGATAATATTTTTTTATAAGATTTTAGATAGAAGTAGAGGAATAGTGTCCCAATGTGATGCATATTTTTTTGTAATTTTTTTCCAAGTAAATAATTAATTATGAATTTTTATTACAACTTTTAAAAAATATAAAAAATAATATGTCGACCACCTTAACATGGTCAAAATTCATGAAATTCATTTTTAATCCTATAGTATGCAAAGAATAGAATGTGACACATGTTTTAGATTCAAAAATGTGATACCATTTGAAAGCTATAGATGTTTTCCAATCACCTATCAATCAACTTTAGTCGTAATTCAAATAGAAAATGATTAATAATTATTTATTAAATTCAAAGCAAAGCATAATTTATATTGGTGGAAAGCTGAGAATATCCTTTAGAAACCCTTTTCGTTTCATCAATTTTGGGTAAAAAAAGTCATCAGCCACATACCCTACACATACCCATCATATCACCACTTTTTGGACCATCATGATCCTCCACATACCCTTAACCAAGACCAAAAATATGTCTCAGATCAACCACATGCTTCCTTAATTAAATTTTAAATTCTTCATATGAAATGTAAACACCAGGTTGGCCAAACCTAATGAAAACACAAATGACCATTGAAGTACATTCTTCCCAGCAAGAAGATAACACACAGATGATGCAACATACTTCATCATGCATGTGAACACATCTTAGATACTTCCATATACATATGCAGTAGGTGCAAGAACTTTTGAACACAAAACACCTTCCATAAGTCCATCAAGACTATGCAAACACATACAACTTTGAAACTCATCTTTTGAATCACCAAACCACAAAAATATTTTCCAGAACCTAGAAAACACCATTACAAGACATATTCCAAATCCGCAAGACCTAAAAAAAATAGCAAAGGATTGTGGAGCAAAATAATTTCTCCTAGTCCATAGATAACCAACTCTGCTAAAATAGTTCACATACCAGTGAACACAACTTTCACACTCCATCAATCCAAAAGCTACAAATTAGAAGATGACACCAACAGATCACCAAAAACAAACCTTCAGATCTGTATGAGCATAGGATCAACATAGAAGAAATGTGGAGCACATACTAGAGCACATTCTGAACCCATACATAACTTTGACTTCACCCTTTATTAATTTTCTCAAAAGAACTTGGAAACTCATCATTTCAGCACATTTGCAACATCATAAGGATAACTCCATGTACTCACAACATCTCAATAGAATCTCAACTATACATGCACAATCTACAACATACTGAACTGTGTTGACATCAATTACAACATTAATGAAAATACCACCAAACTTTCTCATACTTGCAACAATCTCCCCCTTTGTCATTGATGGCAACACATGATGTGAAAACCATCAAAGAAAACTCTCTTCCTCTTCATGACTCTCTCTCCTTCTACTATTTTCCACATTAATTTCTCTCCCCCTTTGAAATCAATGGAAAAGAAAAAAAGCTCTGATCACTCTCCCTTAGGAGTGCACCAATTCAACTCATACTGCAACAATTAAAATTTTCTACTCCCCCTATGGAGTAGACCCATTTATCAGTCTAGATAAATGAAGAATCTATGAATCCATTGGACTGATGCACCTCCATGTGCACCTAGTTTGGAGGGACAATGACCCCAAACCTCTCCCTAAGATACTTAGAAGTATCCTTCAGAAGAGCCTTAGTGAATATATCTCCAATTTGTTCTTTTGTTGACACATACTCCAACCTGACTTTGTTCTCCAACACCTTCTCTCTCAAGAAATGATATCTGATAGATATATTTTTTGTTCTTGAATGCATTATTGGATTCTTTGAAATGTTTATAGCACTTGTATTGTCATAGAAAATAGGAATAGGCTCATCACATACCACTCCAATATCTTTTAGAGTTTTCCTCATCCACAAAACCTGTGTGCAGCAGGATGCTACAACAATATACTCTGCATTTGTAGTGGATAAAGAAATGGAATCATGTTTCTTACTCAAACAAGAAACCAATCTTCTTCCAAGAAATAAATCACCTCCACTAGTATTACTTCGGTCTGGTAGCAGTAAGATACAACAGTGCACCAATCATAGATCTGTATTTTCTTTAATAAACTTTAGCAGATTGATCATCTTTACTCAGCTTACATCTGGTCACCATAGGAGTACTAACCAGTTTAGAGTCATCCATTCCAAACTTCTTTAACAAATCTTTCACATACTTAGATTGTGAAATGAATGTCCCTTTATTAGTTTGATTAACTTGAAGACCAAGAAAGAAATTCAACTCACCAATCATGGACATTTCGAATTCTTTTTGCATTTCCTCTGCATGTCTCTTACACATACTTTCATTTCCTCCAAAAATGATATCATCAACATATACTACTATAAACATTTTGTTACCTTACACTTTGAAGTAGAGATTGTTGTTAGCAGAACCTTTGTTGAATCCTTGTTGTGTCACGTATATATCCAATCTTGCATACCATGATCTGGGAGCTTGTTTCAGTCCATACAATTCCTTCTTTAATTTAAAAACCATATCTAGTTTTTGTGATAACTAAAATCCTTCAGGTTGTTCCATGTATAATTCTTCCAATTCGCCATTCAAAAATGCAATTTAATGTCCATCTGATATACTTTGAAATCCTTGTGCATAGAAAATTCCAAAGACATCCTAATAGCTTCCATTCTTGCCACTAGGGAAAATGTTTTTTCAAAGTCTATGCCTTCAACTTGTGAGTATCCCTTGCATACAAGTCTTGCTTTGTTTCTTATAACTTCACCATTTTCATTCAACTTATTCTTGAACACCCACTTTGAACCAATCACATTCTTATTCACAAGTCTAGGAACTAGTTCCCATGTTAGATTCTTCTCTATTTGCTGCAACTCTTCTTTCATAGCTTTAACCCAAATTTCATCTTCACATGCTTCACATATAGACTTAGGTTCAATTTTAGAAAGTAAGCACAGATTTACCTTTGTTGCTACTCTGCTTCTTGTCTTCACACCTTTACTCCTATCTCCAATTATCTGTTCTTCTAGATGATTCTTCTTGACATACTTAGGATTCCTAACAGTAGGTTCTAGAGTTTCTTCTTCTTCTATTTGTTCTTCTTCTTCTTCCTCCTTATTCTCTTCACATACTTGTTCGAAGATAGGATTATCAGTTTCAAGGTCACTTATCTCAATGGTCCTGTGCATGTCCTCATCAACCTTCACATTAGTACTCTCAACAATCTTCCTCAATATTTTATTAAAGCATCTATATGCTTTGCTGGTAGTTGAATATCCAAGGAAAATCCCTTCTTCAAATCTAGCATCAAACTTCCCAAGATTTTCATAATCTCTTTTAATGTAACATCTACTTCCAAACACCTTAAAGTATTTCACAGTAGGAACCTTACCATTCCAAAACTCATAAGGAGTTTTTGTGTTGTTGCCCCTAATCTAAACTTTGTTAAGAACATAAACAATGTGTATTGCCTCTCTCTAGTACACATCAAGTACATTTGTTTCTTTCATCATGGCTCTTGGAGCTTCATGTATAGTCCAGTTCTTTCTCTCAACCACTCCATTCTGCTGAGGGGTTCTTGGAGCAAAAAAGTGAATCTTTATGCCACGCTCTTCACAAAATGCATTAAACTCACTAGAAGTGAATTCTCCACCTCTATTAGATCTCAAACATTTGATTCTTAGGTTCACTTCATTTTCTACTCTTGCTTTGAACACTTTAAACCTATCCAGATCCTGGGTCTTTTCTCTAATAAAAGCAACCCATGTCATTTGAGAATAATTATCAAAAAGTAGCATGAAATACCTGTCACCATTTAGGCTTCCTATTCTAGTAGGACCACAGAGGTTTGTATGAATTAATTCCAACATTTCGGTAGTATTTTTCTCTTTTCCTTTGAAACTACATCTTGTATGTTTCCCTAACTGACAACTTCTGCAGACTGTATTACTAGGCTTTATGATTTTAGGAAGACCTCGAACAACATCTCTTGAACTAATTCAAACTAGATTATCAAAGTTTACATGTCCCATTCTTCAGTGCCACAACCAACTTTCATTGACTTGAGATACAAGGCACTGACCATCAACACCCTTAAGCTTATAGATGTTTCCATGAGTTCTCCTTCCTGCAACAACCATAGCTTCAGATCCTTTTCTGATCTCATAGGTATTATCCTGAAACACATCTATCCAACACTCAAAAAGTTATGCCTTAGACCCTTTACATAATATACATCATCAGTGTTGTGTATTCCATCAAAACTAATTGTACCTTTCCCAACAATCTTTGCTCCTTAATCATCACCAAACATGACCAAACCATTATCATACTTTTCAAGTTAGTAAACTAACTTTTATCTCTGGTCATGTGATTAGAACATCCACTCTGAATCATCCATTAGTCTTCATCATGTCTCGCATGAAAGGTGGTGACCAAAGTACCTTCCATCTCATCCTTCTTGTTCTCTGAATAACTTTTTCTTGCACATTTTCTAGAGTTAGCGGACACAAATTTACTCTCCAAAGCTAAGAACAAGCATTCATAACATCATTTTAATAATTAAATTCATCATCAAAGATACCAGCTTCTTCTCTAACATAGTACAACTTTTTGTATTTCTTATCCTTTCTATCTTTATGATCCATGTTCTTATGTATTCCATTTGGACATCATGAGGAATAATGACCAATATTACCACAACTAAAACATTGAAAGGGAAACATACCTTTATACTTTCCAATACCTTTCTTCAACTTCCTTTTAAAGTTCACTTCCAACTCATCTAAACCATCACTATCTAGATCATCTTCAATCTTTGTTGCTTTAAATGTTGTTTCTATCTTTTCCTCTTTCTTTCCAAACTTTCTCATCTCAAATGTAATCAAGGTACCAAATAGCTCTTCTTTAGTATATTTCTTAGGATCATATGTTTCCTCAATAACTAACACTTTGTCACTGTAACGTTCTGGTAGAGTCATTAGAATCTTCTCAATTATATCTTCATTAGTCAGAGTACCCCCTGATTTCTAACTTCATTTGTTGCTAGATCAATTTTCTGAAAATAGCTTGCAATAGCTTCTCCTTCTTCCATTTTCATATTCTCATATCTATGCTTTGTTGTCAATTTCACTTTATCATTTCCTTCATAAAGATCTTCCAAATTTTTCTAGAGTTCATAAGTAGTGCCTAGAGAGATAATTTTTGTTCACCCAGTCTTAGATAAAGCATTGTAAATAGCATACCTTTCTTTTTCATTCTCCTCATAAGAAAAAACCTCATATGTAGTAGTAGGACCACTCAACATAGCAACATACTTCATATCAACAGTCTTCCAAGTCTTATAACCAAGAGATCTAATATATCCTCTCAACTACACTTTCTAGGCACTATAATCAAATCTATTAAACATAGGGATCACCAACTTATGTGCCATTGAATCTTCCTTAAGTGGTTAAGCTCTACACCAAGGAACCAAAGCTTTGATACCAATTGTTAAAAGGCACAGGAAAATTGATAGGGGGTGAATCAGCTATCACTAAATTCAAACACAATACTTCAACACTTATAAATTTCACAACCACACTATTCTATTATTAAGTATGAACATGAAATGTAGCTACCAAAAAGAAAAATAATCACAATGAACACAAAATTTTACATGGAAAACTGAATGAGGGAAAAACCATGATGAGGATTAACTCACAATATAAAGTGATAGCAAAACTAAATACAAGAGGCTCACTACCAAGGTCTCACTACCCAAATACAAAGGCTCACTACCTACATAAATGACTCACTATCCAACAGGGAGGCTCACTACCTACAAATACAAAAGATAATAGATAGATCCACCACAACAATATACACACATTCACAACCTTGATCAGAAGATTGCAAAAACCTTTAGCTCGCTACTTTAAGGAATCTAACACAATAAACTACTACTACCTCAACTAATTTTCACACAACTTTTCTCTTCAATTGTAGCTTACTTCATTACTTGTGTATTATTATAATTCTTCACATTTCAACTTGGATTTATACCCTCTTCAACCTTAGAAACTTTCTCCAAGTTTGGCCACATATGCTTTATTTCATAAATTCAAACTAGGTTAGCAACTCAACATTCTCGTAGTGGAAAGGAATGAGAGTGGACAAATTAAATAATTAACCAAGACCAAAAACAATGTCTTGGATCAACCACATGCTTCCTTAATTAAATTTTAAATTCTTCATATGAAGTGTAAACACCAGGTTGGCCAAACCTAATGAAAACATAAATGACCATTGAAGTGCATGCTTCCCAACAAGAAGATAACACACAGATGACACAACATGCTCAATCATGCATGAGAACAAATCTTAGATACTTCCAGATACATCCACAGTAGGTGCAAAAAATTTTGAACACAAAACACCATGCATCAGTCCATCCGGACTATGCGAACACATACAACAACTTTGAAACTCAACTTTCAGATCACCAAACCACAAACATCTTTTCTAGAACCTAGACAACACCATTATAATACATATTCTAGATATGTAAGACCTAAAACAAAATATCGGAGGACTACAAAGCAAAAACATTTCTCTCAATCCATAGATAACCAACTCTGCCAAAACAGTTCACATACTAGTGAACACAACTTTCACACTCCATCAATCAAAAAGCTACAAATCAAAAGATGACACCAAAAGATCACCAAAAAAAAACCTTCAGATCCGCACGAGCATAGGATCAACATAGAAGAAAAGTGGAGCACATACCAGAGAACATTCTAAACCTATACATAACTTTGACTTCACTCTTTATTAATTTTCTCAAAAGCACTTGGAAATTCATCATTTCAACATATCTGCAACATCATAGGGATAGTTCCATGTACTCACAACATCTCAACTATACATGCACAATCTACAACATACTAAACTGTGTTGACATCAATGGAAACATTAATGAAAACACCACCAAACTTGCTTATACTTGCAACACATACTTCATGCTCATGTTGCAAGGCTTCTAACATTCATGTTTTCACAACTTGTTCATCAAATTTTAGTACAAGGCTCCACTCACTGAAATGTGGGTCAGTGGCCTTCTTGTCAAACCATCACTTGACTACCTGTTGGCACTTTATCATGGTTCCAAACACCTTTTCTCTTTCTTCTTCAAGGATTAATGTCTTATAAAACCTTACTTCCATCTCGTTCTTCTCTTTAACCTCTAAGTACATTAGCAGTTGTAGGCTTGCAGCATTGGGATCTCCATTCAAATGTGTAGGACTACTTCCTTCTCGTACGCCAACTCCTAGGGAGAGGCTTTCATAAGTTGCTTCGGAGTAATACGGTCTACCCATAAGGCTGCTCATAGATGCATATGTCATTCCCTTTGATGCTCCAACCTCATATGTTTGATCAACCTGATCAGGTTCTTGTTGGTGGATTCTGCAAGTTTGTTCCCTTGCGGGTAATAATTCGACAAAATCTTGAGATAGACCCTATAATTGATAGCGAAGTCAGACATCCCAAAACCTACAAAGGCTTGTACATTATCTGAGATAATAGTCTTTGGGGAACCGAATGTTACCACCAGCTCCTCAAGAAAGGTGGTGATTTATGCTTCAATAGCATTTTTCAAAGGAGCTTCCTCTATCCACCTCATAAAATAATCAATATCCATGAGAAACCATTTATGTCTTGACCTAGATATGGGATTTATCATCGTGATGAAATCCAAACCCCACTATGTGAAGGGTTCCTCAACCATGCTTGGGATTAGGGGAATTACGGAGTTCTTTCATATGCCGACAAAATATTGGCACTGATTGCACTTTCTTACTAGATGGTGAGCCTCAGAGAACAATGTGGTCTCATAGTATCTTGCTGGCATGATTTTTAAGGAGGTGGTCTTGGTGAAGAAATTCCCACCTTCTAGAATCCTATGGAATTCATCTAGGATTCTACTCACCTATACTTTATCCAAACAGCATAGGAGCACTTTGTCATAATTTCTTTAAAAAAAATTCCTTTGACTAATACATATCGGGCACCTTGAATCCTATAGTATCTTCTCTTGTGAGGTAGGATGTTAGATGGATATCAGCAGGTTTGCATGAATCTCATCTGATAAGCCACCTAGGACTCATCTGACTTGAATTGATTTGCATAGAATTGGTCGGCCTCCTCTTCTGCCTTAGGATAGAGCTCTTCAATGATGTATTCACATAGGCCTCTTCCTCTAATAATTTTTTGGGTGGAATGTCAACATCATACTATAGGATCTTAGTGATCTATTTTTCCCTTTTCTTAGTTATTTCACTCTCTGTGATGTATTCTTTAACACTGGGATGGGTGCTGAGTACTATAATTTTACTTACCGAAACCAAATGTCAGAACCTTTTGAGGATTTTGACAATGTCAAAGGCCTTCTTTTCTACAAAATTATATATAGTTTCATACCCCTTTAGGTTCCTTGAGTGGAAAGCAATAGGGTGTTCCCTACATCCCTCATCCTTTTGCATGAGCACATAGGCTATATTGTGTTAACCATTGTAAAAATACAATAGGAAATATTTTGAAAAGTTTGGGTTGGCTAACATTAGAGCTATGGAGATAGCCACCTTAATCCTTTCAAAGGTGATTTTTCCTTTCTAGGTAAGCCTTTCTTTAACATTAGCGTGATTGGTCTCACAATGCCTGGGAAATCTAAAATGAATCAATTGACAAAGTTAATCTTCCCCAAGAAAGACTATAACCCTTTTTGATTAAAAGGTAGTGATAATTTTTTTATAGCCTTTTCCCTTTTAGGGTCTATGGCTATCCCTTCTTTGGATACCAGGAAGCCAAGCAATTTTCCTTGTGGTACTCCAAATACACATTTCTTGGGATTTAAAGAAATCTCAAACTATTGATGCTTTTAGAAAACCATTTATAGATTATCGAAATGATCATCTTTTTATTTTGAAAATTTGGTTAGGTCGTCTAGATATAGAAGGATGATCTTGTTGATTAGTCCCTTAAAAGCAATGTCCATTGCATTTTGAAAGGTGGCACCCGCATTAGAGAGGCCAAAGGGCATTTTTGCATACACGAATGTACCCCACTTGGTGGTGAGCATTGTTTTGTGTTGATCCTCATCCTTCACTTAGAATTGGTTGTAGCTCAAAAAACCATCGAGAAATCAGAGGATTTCCAACCTAGCTATAGTTTGTAAGATTTTCTCCATTGATGACAAAGTGTAGTGGTCTTTTAATGAGGCTTTATTCAACTCCCAAAATTCCATGCAAAGTCATATGTTGCAATTCCTTTTTTAGATAGGGACCAAATTGGACACCCAAGTGGAGTGCTTAATCAAGTATATAATCTTTGACTCTATCAACTTTGTAAGCTCTAGTGCCATTAGGGCTTCCATATTCAAGTTAACCATCATTTGCTTCTATCGAATGGGCTTGGATACCTCGACCAAGTCAATAGTGTGATAGATTATGATAGGATCATATCCAAGTTGGGATCATTGTAGGTCTAGGCCGCGACTCAATTGTACTTAGTGCATAAGTCTCTCAACCTCTCCTTATCTTTTGTGGCACATTCCTCCCAAGCTTGAGCCTCCTGCCATCTGCAATGTCAAGGTCCTCATTGTCCTCTTTGTTGGTCATTCAAATCTCTATTTACTTTTCCTCACATCCTCACAGTCAAAGAGGTTCTCAAGAGTGATTAAGCCTCATGTGAGCTTATTTATTTTGAGTTGGATCACTTGTTCCTTACCAAATCCTTTAGATTTGGGTTGTGGTTGATCAAAAAACTTACCCGACTGTCATAAGAAAATAGCAATCTGGGTATCATCTTTGAAGACCTGTTAGTTTCGGTCATTATTAGAGATAGATGGTCAGACGATGGTATGTACCATGTGTTACTTATCGAATGATCTAGAGGTTGGCTCAAATTATGAACTGATCAAAGCCATCCTATCTACAACAAAGTTTTGAGATCTCGGGATGACCTAGATATTAAAATCCTTAAAGCTTTTGATTAGATCCCATACTCTATGTTCATAGGACTGCACTCTCACATTTTTTGTGGCCTGCTATCCTTGGATCTGGGTTACAACCAATTCGAAATTTCTAAATACTTGTATCCTTTTTATGCCCATTTGCTCCACCATAGTTAGACCATGAACCTGTCCTTCATATTATGCATCATTATTTGAACATCAAAACTAAAAGTGGAAAGGGTAAAAGTACAAAGTCGTGTCACACTTTTTAAAGGAAATGGCCAACATTGATCCAAATTTTAAACTTGAATCACTAAAAAGTGACATATATGTTTTGAATTTTGAAATGATGTAAACTAATAAAATATTTATTTTTTAGTATATTTTATGCTTGTATTTTTTATTTTTATTTTAAATTATTTGAATATAGTGTTTTATAAATTGACACTATAATTTAGTTGCTAAAAAAATGCTGAAAAATGAAGTTACATGAGATGCCAATCTTTATAGAGTAAATTTTATTTTTTTCCTTTAATTTTTTTGTGTGTATTTATAACTTGTAACTTTAGTGCATCGATATATTGTTTCCAATTTTGATAAATATATATTTTTAAATAAATATTAAGATGTGCGCATATTAAAAAATAGTTGTTTCAATTTGATGTCAACTTTCATATTATCTATTTATCTAAAGTGGAAATCTTTTTACCTTCATGATATAGATTCTTTTATCTAGTGCATCATAGTTTTTCAAAAAAAATTAATAAGTTTTACTATTCTTCCTTGACATGGTAATCAACCTAATATTTTGTGCTAATAACCTACTTTTAGTAAAAATAAAAAGGAAAATATAAATAATAATCAAATTATTAATATATATATATTTTTGAAAACTACTCTTATGGAACTACAAAAGGGTATTTTTTATATTTTAAAAAATATGTTATTTACATGAGTAGAAGTTGTTAAAAAATCATTTTTTAAATTTAAATCCATTTTCTTGGTAAATTGGCCTCAAAGTGGTATTATATATGCATTTAGCCAACAATTTGAGTTGGAAAAGTTGTGGAAATATCTAACTTAGCTAGAATGAATCTTACAAGATCATATGTTTGACCAAAATTGATTTTTAGTTAGAAATACTTAAATTCACTTGTACTGATAAGTTGGCCAAAAGTGTGACACAACTTTGTACTTTTACCTAAAAGCTCTGAGGGTCTCTGACCCAGTTGGAGATACAAGAAGGATGTTGGCTCTAAAGCCAACCTTATACTTGGCGCTATCAAAATTAAATTTCCATAATTTTTTTTCACCTGGTTTGCTTCGCTTCTCTTCCTCCTTGACCAATTTTGGGAGGGACGGTTCCTCATCAAATATTACATAAGTGCCCAGACTAGTAGGATGAAAGTTCCTAAAATGGTCATAATCAATAAATTAATTAAGTAGGACCTCTTCTTAAGGGGTCTTATCACTTGTGGCCTCTTCTTCTTCCAACATTTCCATGCAATGCATCTCATTCTTGGAAAAGAAGGTATGTGCCACTTCAAAACTCAGCACTACATCTTGTGTGATGTGTTCAGGATGTAAAGGCTCAAATAGGACCTTCATCTTTGCTTTATTCTTGGTTAGTCATATTAAGTGAGACTAGTCAAGTGCTAAATATCCACCAATCTTGGCCATGAAATCCCTTGATAAGCACATTCTCAAGATGAGAGGAATGCCAACTATGACCACTTCCTAGGTAACGGTTTGGCTTGGACAGGAAAATAAGGTCAAATAGAGGTCTTTAATGCAAACAATGGTCATGACCTTCTTTCTATCTAACTATATAAATCCCTTGTTGAGGGGCTCATATTTCAAGTTTAGAACGTCGACCACTAGCTTGAGCATGACTGTACTGCTAGCCCCCAAATATATCATATTATTGTGCAATAACTTACCCCTATAGAAAGTGTCAAGAAGAAAGGAGTGGGTTTTGGCTTACTTCTTTCACCTTTTATTTTAACATTGTATTCACATATGTTGCAACTCTCGAGGATTGGGGGTCCAACACATGCATTTTCCTTTATCCTGGTTATCTAGTGGGATTGTATCCACCTACAAAATCTTCCTTTCATTATTCAATGCCTCCTAAAGCAAAGTATTTTTCTCTAGAATGGATAATACATCCCAATGGGATACATTGGTGGGAGCCATCTTTAATTGCTCCACCACATTAAGTGTTCCAATTGAAGGGATATTTGATTTGAATGGGGGCACTTCCCTTGCCTTGTGGAAAGGCCAGTCTATCATTGGTAGGCTAGAAAACTTATCCATGTCTTTTGGAAAAAATAGTCATGCCTATGACTACTGAGTTTCTTGCATCTGCGAAGCTTGTTGTACCTATGATTGTGACCATTATAGTTGCGACCGTTGTGGAGTTTCTTGCACATATTCCCCACTAAGTCTTCTTTTTGATCGAGTATTATAATCTAACTATACCTATGAGGTAATAGTTGTTGGAACATCATTCATGAATACTAAATCCTCCTCCCTTTTCCAAGAGAAAAGTGCTTGATCAAGGGAGATATCCAATTCCTATTCTAAGGACATGCCTTGTGTCTATGCACTAAACCAAGCATTCTCAATTCTGAGAGACTGATATCCTTTTGTATCCAAACATATGCCCTAGCTCCTTAGTTCTGCTACCCTCTATTAATGATTCCCCCTTGGAAAATTTTGTGGAATTTGAGCATTGTTGCATGGGAATCACCATGCGTTCATATCTTCTACCATATTTCTCTATATTGGGACCAAGTCATTTTTTGAGCTATTCTTAATGGTCTAGAGTGGTGCACAATGACCAGGAATAACTGGCTCATAGTTGCCTATTGTTGATTGCCTCCTCTTGGAACTCCTTGGTATGTGTTATGATGGAAAGGTGTCCTCCCTCCTTGATAGTTTTGCACAAGGGGCTTCAGAGGCATTGCCTATTGATGTCGAATAATGACTAGCACATTTGTGAAAGTCCTAATTAGATTCTTCATGTCATTGACATCCTCAACCAACAAAGAAGATCCCAATGCGCTAGGTTGTGTATTTGGGTACACATACATTGAAGTTGGTGGTGCAATTGATTTGCTAGGGAGTGAAGCAGAGCTGATGGGAGTTACCTCCCCCTAGATTATTCCTGAGATCTCTATGAACATTGGCATTGGTGGTCATGGTGGAAGCTTCCAAGCATCTATTAAACTATTCTCTACTTGGACAACAAGGTCATATGCATCAAGCAAGGTATCACCTCCGAGCAATTATACCATCACCATGATATTTGAATTGAAAGCCTTTAGATAGAACTCTATTGATTGTGGATCTATTTGATTGAGTATTATAATCTATTGATTGTGATCAATTTTTGTAATAAGGATGAGTAGTCTCCTTTCTTTGAAAAACATTGAAAAAGCTTGTATCTGAGATCATCTCAGGAGTGGATGGTACTAGGATCAAGGGATGTATACCAGTCTTGAGCCTTCCCTTTGAAATATGCAACTAACAATCTAAGGGAAAATAATTTCTTTGTGATGTTGTTAACCTTGCAAACCTTTGCTATGTCCTGGAGGTGCTTGGAAGGTGTCTTAAAATCCTCCCTAGTGAACTTTGGAATAGATTTGAGGGTGTTTGTAGGTATGGTGGGCCATACATCTGGAGGTGTAGGTAGAATTAGCAAACTGCCACCGTCCCAAGTTATAAAATTTCTAAGAGCAAGAGGCCCTTGAAGAGCCATCAGAAACAAGCCCATGTGGATCAAGTATATGGGTATTCTGATTTGAAAAGTTCAACCACCTAGAGGGATAGATATGGCTCTAGATTTCAGGCTAGTACTCCTAACTCCATTTCTTATGATGGGTGATATGGATCCTATGATTTGTCTTCTCCTAAGAGCCAAAGAGAGTAACTGAGAATTCTAAAAAATTCCTCTAAAGGATGCTTTAGTTTGGACTCTAGGCATGAGATTACAACCTTATCTTGTTAGTTTGACTCCAAAAATACCTCTTTAAGGCTAATTATCAGACACTGTGAAAGAACTTGGTCCCATCAGGCATGCCAGAAAAAGAGTTGTTGATCATGAAAACTTATGCTTCTCCCAAACAACCTTATGGGAAATTCAGTGAATAGGGGACCTTTTTATAGTTCACTGAATGACCTCCAAGATTTTTATAGAAGCTACCTCTTCCTTTTGTTTTTGGGGAAAGGGAAAGATAAATGTAGAAAATAAACTAAGGTGATGCACCACAAAGTTTTTAGAAAATTTCAAACCCTAGTAGGCTCTTATTTATGATGGAATGGACACAAAATGCTACAAACCCTTCATTGTTGGAAAGAGAATGATCAAGTAAGGCCCATAGGATCACAAATTAGTCATTCAGATCTCCCCATGGGAAGTACCCAATAAGGTTAGATAGAAATAAGGAACCCAATATTAAGAGAAATACCTCAAATCTTTATAGAGTTGTCTTACTCTCACAACATAATATGAAAATTAGCATAATCTTTGTAGAAAAATGAAAGAAGATAACAAACATGATTCAATTTTTGAAAGATAGAATTATTCAAACATAGAAGCTAATGGCATAGAAAGCATTTACCAAGACTATATTTGAATGAGTTGACACAGAGCTTTCAACATGTACAAAATAGAGAAAGAAAACATGTGATAGATGCCATAGATGCACAATCTCATATGTTTCTCCCTTCTATTACTTGTTCTTGCAAAGATAACATAAATGCAAAGGTTGGATGCCAATCTCAACAATAATCTTGATAATATTTTAACATGACATTAAGAAAAAAAAAGCTCTGTAAAAATCCTCCCTATATCTCTACTACTCTAATTCTTCTAACAAACAAAAAACCCATATCTTGATGATGATTGAAAAGCTACTGAAACTCCTTTTTATAGGGCTTGAAGATGTACCAACACTCTGGCTAATAGAGATGAATTCCTAATAGGTGTCCTCATCTAATAAATATACAGTCCAATCAAGGATCCCATTTGATCATGTCAATATTTTCTAATGAAAGTTGAGCTGCCTCAATAATGGCTCTAGATGTCATGGGAGCCATCACAAAGAATTTTCTATCAAAAGAGGATCTGAAGTCATAACTATCCAAAAAAATATGATTCGATCAGCTGTAAGTGATAATGGTTCTACCCAAAAGAGACTAATCTAAAAAGTGTAAGATACACTATGCTTCTTGACAAATTGATATAGGAGCATCCAGTGGTGTAAGGGAAATCTTGCATCACCCAAAAAAAAAACATGCATTGCATTTATATTTCCTTTGGTTAGCTTTTTGTAGATGTCTTTGCATTTATGGATACCCCTTTAGCTATTAAATATTCAAAGCCAAATTTGAGGCCCTTAGAGGCTCCGAATGGGCCCAAAAATTTGCGAAAATCCCAAAGTAGTTAGTTGTAGGCCTACTTTGTAACACATCATCTTTTCAGGAACTTTTCAATAGCTTTCTAAAAAGGTATTATCATTGAAAATTTGATGGTCAGATTAAAAGTCATGGCTGCCGGAAGTTGGTGCATTTTTACAAATGTGCTAATTTTTGAATGTGAATTTAAATTTGAATTTCAAATTGTAATTTTTGGCACCAAACCACCAAAACTCATAACTTGAATGTTGTTTTTGGCTCCAAACTGAAAAGGGGCTATTTATGAGCTAGTTTCTAGTTTTTGGGTAGCTTTTTGGGGAAAAGAATTTGCATGCTGCAAAAGGGGGTCTTTTGGTAATTTATGTAATTTATGTAATTTGCATGTATGGCAAAGCTTGAGGATTTTTTATCCTTTGCATGTAAGAATTTCCATTCCAAATAATAATACAAGTTCTCTGGTTGTTAGCATTATTTTCTTTGTCTCAGGTTTGCTCCCTCATCAGGTGGTATTAGACTGGGTTTTCTTGAGCGTGTGGATAGATCGCCGATCGTGAGGTAGTTTGCACCAGGACCATAGTTTGGGTTTGAGATATTCAAGATGCCTCCAAGAGTGATTCCTGGTATGCATGGCAGTGCCAGAGGTGGTAGAGGTGGTAGAAATGTTGGTGGAAGAGATCCATTGGTGGCTGAGGGTTTTAGAGCCCTCCAGAGACAAATTGATGCATTGTAGGAACAAATGAGAAGAGGGTTAAACCCGAGAAGGAGAGGAGAAAGCGAGGATGAAGAAGAGATGGAAGATTCAGACATAGAAGAGGAAGAAGAAGCAATTGATCAAGATCAGATGTGATTGATAAAGGCCATTTCAAAGATCGGAAAAAGACCCAAAATAGAAGTCCCTAGTTATTCCAGAAGTTTGAACCTGGAAGAGTTGATCGAGTGGATCAATGAGCTAGAAGATTATTTTGAGTATGAATATGTAGAGGACCCAGATCGGTTTAAGTTTGTAAAAACAAAGCTGAAGGGCCATGCCAATGTTTGGTGGAAAGAGGTCTAGTTGGAGAGAAATCAAAGAGGAAAAGGAAAGATCAGCAGTTGGGATCACATGGTGGAGAAATTGAAGAAGCAGTTCATACCAGTGGACTACGAGTTAGATCTATTGAAGAAATTGCAAGGGTTGAAGCAAGGAAGTAGATCTATGAAAGAATACATAGAATATTTTCACAAGATGATCATCAAAACGGGCCGTGCAGAGGCCAACAAGGAGAAGGTAGCCCGTTATCTTAATGGGTTACGACCGAGTATTCAAGAGGAGCTAAGCCTGGTCAGAATTACCACCATTGAGGATGCGTACCAGTTTTCTCTGAAAGTTGAGGAGAAGTTGAACAAAAGATTTGACAAGCAGAAAGGACAAGGAGGTCAAAGCAGAAGGGGTAGTGGAAGATCTTTTGGAAGCCGAAATGAGGATGAAAGGAAAAATGAAGATGTGGGTACCAGTCAAAGCTAGAAGAATGATAACTTCTATCGCCCTCGTGATTAAAACAGTCGTGATCAAAGAGGTAGAGGATGAGGAAGATATGGGTCGGGACCTAGAAGAGGTGGTTTTAGAGGAACTTGTTTCCATTGTGGTGAAGAGGGGCATCGAGCGGATGAATGTCGACAACACCAAGGAAGGATAGATAGAAGGCCAGAAGGTCATGGAAGTGTTGCACATGTAGATGAGGAGGCTCAATCCGAGCATTTAGATAATGCGGAAAGGGGAGAAGCCCTAGTGGTTAGAAGAGCCTTGGTGACTGGCGAGAAGGAACCAGAATAGAGGAAGAATCTATTTCACACAAGGTGCAAGTGTGAAGAAAAATGTTGTGATGTCATTATTGACAGTGGGAGCACCGATAATCTGGTGTCAGAAGAGATGGTTACAAAGTTGAAGCTGAAAAGGGAAAGGCATCCACATCCATATCGGATTGCCTGGTTGCAGAAAGACCACAAAGTTTTGGTCAATGAGTAGTGCCTGGTGAAGTTCAAGATTGGAAGCTATTGTGATGAGGTACTCTGTGATATCATCCCCATGGGTGCATGTCACATGTTGTTGGGGAGGTTGTGGCAGTTCGATAGGCGAGTTGTACATGATGGCCATGCAAACACTTATTCCCTAATGAAGGATGGAGTTCGCCATAAGTTGAAACCCCTAAAGAAGGACGAAGAAAAGGTATGCAATAGTGCTAGAATTTGTTTTGTTGATGGAAGAAAATTTTTAGAAGGCATGAAGCATGAGCATATGTGTTATGCATTGATTCCTAGAATGGATAAGGAAGATAGTGAGAAGGTGCCAGTAGAATTTTTTGGACTATTGGATGAGTTTCAGGAGATTATTTCTAATAACATACCTAAGGGTTTACCACCAGTGAGGAAGATCAATCATTAGATTGACTTGATCCCTGGAGCTTGTTTTCCAAATAAGACAGCTCACAAAATGACTCCTATGGAAAATGAGGAGTTGAATAAACAAGTTCAGGAGTTGTTGAGAAAGGGTTTGATTCGAAAGAGTCTGATCCCATGTGCAGTACCTGCAGTACTAGAACCAAAGAAGGATGGGGAGTGGAGGATGTGTACAGACTCTCGGTCCATAAATAAGATAACAATCAAGTATAGATTTCCCCTGCCAAGGATGGATGACCTGATGGACTGTTTGAGTGGAGCACAGTACTTCAAGAAGATTGATCTAAAGAGCGGATATCACTAGATCCAGATTTCAGAGGGTGATAAATGGAAGACAGCCTTCAAGACCAAGGAGGGCCTGCATAATTGGTTAGTCATGCCCTTTGGGCTAACCAATGCACCGAGCACATTCATGCGGCTCATGAACGAGGTATTAAAAGAGTTTCTAGGGAATTTTGTTATTGTGTAATTAGATGATATTTTAATATTTAGTAAGTCCCTGGGTGAGCATTTGATGCATATTCGTAGAGTCTTTGAAAAGTTGAGAGAAGAGAAATTGTTGATTAATCTAAAGAAGTGTAGTTTTGTGAAGAAGGAGTTAGTGTACTTGGGGTTTGTTGTCTCGGTAGAAGGTCTCAAGATGGACCCAGAGAAGGTGAAGGCTATTCTAGAATGGCCTACCCCAAGAACTGCTACTAAGGTGAGATATTTCCATGGTTTGGCCAGATTTTACAGAAAGTTCATTAGAAACTTCAGTAGTATTTGTGCACCCCTAACTAAAACAATGAGAGGCGATAGAAAAGAGTTCAAGTGGAGCACTGGAGCAACAAAGAGTTTTGATCTGTTGAAGTAGAAGGTGACAGAGCAACTAGTTTTAGTCCTCCTAGATTTCAATAAGGTGTTTCAGGTGGATTTTGATGCTAGTGGTTGTGCCATTGGAGCAGTGATGAGTCAAGAAGGTAAGCCCATTACCTATTTTAGTGAAAAGTTAAATGATGCAAAGAGAAAGTACTCTGTATATGATCAAGAATTTTATGCAATAGTTCAAGCATTAAAGAAATGGAGACATTATTTGTTGTCAAAGGAATTTGTTTTGTATACTGATCATCAAGCATTACAATACCTGAGTAGTCAGGGAAAATTAAATCAGAGGCATATAAAATGGGTAGAATTTTTGTAGAGTTATACCTTTGTTTTAAAGCATAGGAGTGGCAAGTTGAATAGGGTTGCAGATGCCTTAAGTAGGAGGTAAACATTGTTGACAGAGATGTAGATTGAAGTGGTTGGGTTCAATGAACTCAACACATTGTACCTTGAAGATCCTTATTTCGTAGAGGCTTGGAAAGCTTGCAAGGAGCCTGTTACAGTTGACAGGATGAAGTGGCTGGATTTCATAATCCAGGATGGCATGTTGTTTAAGGGAAGCCAATTGTGTATTCCAAGGAGTTCCATGAGGGAGAACTTGATAAAGGAGAAGCATAGTGGAGGAATGGCAAGACATTTTGGTCGGGATAAGACCATTGCCATTATCAGTGAGCATTATTATTGGCCTCAGTTATCACAATATGTGAATAAGTTTGTGCAAAGTTGTAGGGTATGTTAGATGGATAAAGGAGTGAGCCAGAATACTGGGTTGTATCAGCCCTTACCTATACCAGAGAGGCCATGGGAGGATATAAGTATGGACTTTGTTCTCAATTTGCCAAGAAAACAAAGAGGGAATGATTCAGTATTTGTGGTAGTTGACAAGTTTTTGAAGATGGCACATTTCATCCCATGCAGAAGACCTATGATGCAGTCCACATTGTTGACTTGTTCTTCAGAGATGTGGTGAGGCTACATGGTTTTCCGAAGAGTATAGTCTCAGATCGTGACACAAAATTTGTTGGGTACTTTTGGAGGACCTTGTGGAAGAAGTTGAAAACAGAGTTGAAGTTCAGTTCTGCACACCATCCACAAACTGATGGGAAGACTAAGGTTGTGAATAGAAGTCTGGGCAACCTACTGAGATGCTTGGTAGGAGATAAATCCAAGGGATGGGACTTGATCTTTCCCTAGGCATAATTTTCTTACAATAATTCTGTCAACAGAATCACTAGTAGATCACCATTCTAGATTGTGTATGGAGGTAGTCCCAAGAATTCTCTAGAATTAAGAAAGATGGACCGAGAGAAGAAGACAAGTGATGAAGCCAAAGACTTTGCAAAGCACATCAAGAATATACATGAGAAGGTAAGAGAACATATTAACAAGATGAATATGCAGTATAAGGCTAAGGCAAATCAAAAGAGGAGGTATAAAGAGTTTCAGATTGGTGATGAAGTGATGGTCCACTTGAGGAAAGAAAGGTTTCCAGTGGGAACCTATAAAAAATTGAAGATGAAGAAGTTCGGTCCCTGTAAAATTTTGAAGAGGCATGATTTAGGGAATGCATATGAGGTAGAGTTGCTGGATGGAGTCAACATTTCCCCTATGTTCAATATTGCAGATTTGACAAGTATCATGAAGGTGGCATAGAGAATGTTCTAGCAATAGAATAGTGTAACATTCCCACACCTACTTCAGAGAAGGAGGAGATTGAAGCAATCCTGGATAGCCATGTGGGAAGGAGTACCAAAAACAGGCAGTATGAAGAATATTTGGTGAAGTGGAGAGGAAGGCCTGTGGAAGATTCATCCTGGTTGTCTAAGGCAGAGGTTGACCATTTAGATTTTCCTCACCCATCTGGGTTTGCTCCCTCATCACAAACTCTGCAAAGTAAATAATATGCTCGCATGTGGAACAACCCTCCCAATAAAAGATGAATAGTGTGGCATAGTGGTGGGCAATTTTCAAGTCTATGAGAGCAGCTTGTGGAAAATTACCTCAATGCAGCTAGTGTCTTGCTTCGTGCCCATAAGGGAAGTGATATGAAATATTTTCACAACCACTATGTGGCACATTACACACCTTTTTGCAAGAGTAACTATAAACTTTGAGATGAAATGCCATCAAAATGTGAAAAGAGGAAGAGTCAAAAAGAGGGGAATTATGGGGATCGAATCCAAAAAGAGAATATACTTAGAGAAAAATTACTCCATAGAGACATTTCTATGTTTGGGGAGATCAATTTCTTCCTTGGACTAAAAATTAATCAGATAGAGAAACGTATATTCGTTTGACAATAAAAATATGTCAAGGAAATGTTGAAGATCTTATGAATGAAATACTCTAAATTGGTATGTACTCCTATGGTTACTCATTGTAAGAAAAGTAAGAATGATGAATCTCCTAAGGCTGATTAGAGAACATATAGATCAATGATTGGAGGAATGTTATATCTAACTACTACTAGACCAGATATCATGCATGCAGTTTGTCTTGTGGCTAGATTTCAAGATCCTAGAGAGTCACATGTGGCAACAATGAAGAGAATATTCAAATACTTGAAGGGCACCCTAAAACATTGGTTGTGGTATCCAAAGGCTACTAATTTCTCTATGAGTGCTTATACAAATACATATTGGGCAGGTTGTGTGGATGAAAAAAAAAGTACAAGTGGTGATGCATTCTTTCTTGGAAATAGATTGGTGTCTTGGCTAAGCAAGAAGTAGAATTCAGTGTCATTATCTACTATCGAGGACATTGTTATAGCATCATGCTCCACATAGGTGTTGTGGATGAATAAAACTTTGAAGGATATTAGAGTGGTATATGATGAACCTATTCCTATCTTTTGTGATAATACAAGTGCTATTAACATTTCCAAGAATTTGGTAATGCATTCAAGGAAAAAACATATTTCAATTCAATATCACTTCTTGAGGGGGAAGGTTGTAGAGAATGAGGTGAAGTCAAAATATGTGCCTATTAAGGATCAAGTTCTAGTTATCTTCACTAAGGCTCTTCCTAAGGATATTTTTGGGTATCTTCAAGAGAAAATGGGGGTTATTTCCCCTCCTTATTTCAACTAGATGCATAAGGATATACATCACTCCAATGGATCTCAAGATTCATTCATTTTTTTGACTAATGTTGGAGGCTAGCTCTCAGAGGGAGTAGGTAGTGGAATTGTTGGTTATTGTAGTCAGGGGGAGTGAGTGTTGTCATTTTATAGTATATAGGTGTTTTCCTTTGTCAACTATGTCAAAGGATATGAGTAGTAGTTGCTAGTTGGTGTAGTATGTTATGGAGTGTGCAAAGAAAATGTGAAGAAAATAGTGTAGTAAAATAAAATAAAGTTGCAGAGTAGTGGTAAGCAAGCACAAGTGTCCTTGATGTCAAAGGAGGAAAGATACAAGTATGTCACCCTTTGCCATTGATGTCAAAGGGGGATAGAATTAACTAAAAAACCTTATGAAGAAATTGGAAAGAGTTGATGCTAGTGTAAGGGGGGGGTAGTGTGCAATACATTTTTTGGTGATTAGAGTTGTTGGTTGTTGTTTTGTTGTTGATGGTTTTTCATGTGTTGATATGAATAGAAAAAGGGGATATTGTTGAAAGTATGAGTAGCTTGTGTTTTCATTCATGTCAATAGATCTTTTTTTTTGCACTAATCTCAACCTATAGAAATGCTTTGATTGGTTACATTATGTTTTCATTAGTAGTATCACTAATGTCAACCTCTGGTGTTGCTTTGATAAGCATGTATGAGGTTGAGTTGAGTTGATAAAGCATATTTGATTTGATGCTAATGATAAACTGTTGAAAATGATGAGAATTTTCTTTTGGTTCTTGGTTTCCAAGTGATTTTGAGAAAAATTGAATAAAAGAGGAAATAGTGTGGTAGAGAGTGTTCAGTGTAGTAGAGTAGTGTTTTGGTTTTCGCTTTGCATTTCTTCATGATTGAATATCTTCTTGTGTAGTTCAGATATATTGATCAGAGGTATTCAAATGTATTGTATCTTTAGTTTCAGGTTGTGGATCTTTGTGCAAAGAAATTTGTGTTCACGAGTGTGAACTGTATTTTAGTGTTATCTAGTAGAAATAGTTTTTCTCTACATTTCTCTATAGTTTGGTTTTTGGTGTTGTCAATCTTAGAGTATTCTTATAGTGCTCATATCTATCTCCAATCTAATTTGTTCAAATTTTGCTGCTTTGCAAGGTTAGATTCAAGTGTTACAGTGTGTTGAAGGTTAGCTAGTTGTGTAGAATAAATATGTCCTTCTGGTGTATGATTGTTGTGAAGGAGTTTTTGAATTTTAGGGTGTGGATGGAATATTCTACTTTTTTTTTAAGTGTTGTGTGTGGTCTACGAATCATCTTTGGATTAAAGGAAGCTCATGTGCTTAATTATTCAATGTTGTTAACACATGTTCAACTGACCTTGGGTATTACACTAACTACAGATATGCTCCAATGTTTGTGGAAGTGTGGTGTGGCTTATATTAGTGGATTTAGCTTTGAGTTAAGGTGTGATGTGGTCCACCTTCATTCCTCTCCACCCCGGGAATGCTTTGGTGGCAATCTAATGTGAATTTATATGTTTGATGTGCATAGCCAACCTTGTAAATAGTTTTCAAGGTTGAGGATGGTATATATGTGTTTTGAGTTGATGGAGGATGAAGATATGAGAGGTGTGTGATGTGAATTAATATGTGAAGTGAAAAAGTGTGAAGTGTCTAGTATGAGTCTTAATGATTAAGTTTACTAGAAGCAATGAGAAGAAGGTGTCTACATTCTACAAAGAGAGTGTGAATGTTCTGGTGAAGTAGTAATGGAACACTTTTGTTGCTTTGAGATGGATTTTTCATTGTAACAATCTAATTTCTTCTTCTTTATATTCTAGCAGTGAACGATTCTTTCTTTTGGGTAGTTAACCCTCCAATAGTGAGCCTATTGTATTCAGTGTTACCATTATTTTATTTTGTGAGCTAATCCTCATAGTGGTATTTCCCTTCTTGGTTTTTCCACATAAATCTTGTGCTCTCATGTGTTTAGATGTTTTTGCATTACTATTTCTCATGTTTGCATTCTGCTAATGCATGATAAGGGTTTAGTAGTTGTTAAGGTTTTGAGCGTTAATGTAGATCTGAATATTAACGAGGGTTTTTATGTACAACTAATTCACCCCCTTCTTAGTTTTCTTGTGTGTTCAACACCATTTTCATAGAAAATTAAAACTAAAAAATAGAAGATGGTAACTTAACATAAATAACTAAACCTTAATTCTAATTATTAAATGTTAATTCCTTAATACTACAAACAAAAACTTGATGTGATCCATAACCCTTAATCCTTAAAATATAAAATATGAACCCTTGAGTCTACATGTTGAGGGGTGATCCCACAATACCGGTTTACAATTTTTGGCCAAACTGGACACTAAACTAATTGTTGTTAACTAAATCTTCACTTTCAGGCACCTATAGCAGCTAAACCATGAGGAATTTGAAGATGCAAACTAGTGATTTGTGAAATCTTTTCTGTAGATTCTAAATATATTTTTTTCAATATTTTTGGAATTAGATTGCACTTCTTTTTTCATCTGCTTTGAAAACTATTTTTTTTAGTAAACACCATTTTTAAGGAGTGACACTCACTATATAACACATAATTTTTTTTCCATGTAAGATATTTTTTTTTTTTTTTAAATTTAGATTTGTAACTACGATATCTAGTGCTTCCAATTGGTTTCAGAGTGTTTTGTTGAATATATTTTCCCTAATTAAGTTTTGAAGTCAAACCAATTACAATTCAGACATAGGTGGACCATATAACACAACTTATTTTGTGCATCAAAATTCAAGTTTTCTTTTTTGTTGTATCAAGGACTTCAATATCTGGTGTACTCATATTTTTCAATTTTTTTTTTTTATAATCTTCTATTTTTCCACGTGTAAAACAAAGAGCTTGATTTTTGGTGAAAAACCTACATTCACAAGAAAAAAAATATAATAATAAAATTAATTTTATTTAAAATTATACTTTTTAGGAAGCTTATAATAAGCAATACATACTTATAGAAAATAATTTTTAAATGAATTCATTTATCCCCCAAAAGGTAAATCAAAAGTGGTTTTTTATTAGCATTTTGATAGGTGTAAAGGAGACTATGTTATAGGTATGGTTTAAAACTAGCCAAGTTCTATCCAAGGGGATTTGCGCTAAGGTAGTTTGATCAAACCCTCTTCAATTGAAATGCTTTAAATGGAACTTTTTAAGGCCTAAATCATTATATTTTCTAAAAATATGTGATTTCAGCAAAAATTAAAATCTCCCAAAAATTGTAAACCAGCTTTGTGTGATCACCCTAAGCTATATATTTTAATCTTTAAATACTAAAAAATAAATCCTAGTCTAAATTTTATATAAAAAAAAGAGTAGATATGAATGCTAAATGATACACATTGAACATAGACCACTAAATGTCAATACTAAATATGAAATTTTAAGCATTTAATATTAAAAAATTAAATGTGAACCATAAATCATATAAATTGAATTCAAACACTTAACCCTAAGGTAAATATAAACTTTAAATATTGAATTATGAACTTTTGATCTTAAACATTAAACAATAAACATTAATTTTTAAATAATAAACTTTAACTAATGATTTAATTTTTTCAATAGTAAGCCATTAACATTGTTCCATGAGAAATAAGATTATTTTTTAGAGATATATAGAGAGAGGGAGATGGAGAGAGACCTAGAGGGTGGGAGTGTGAGAGAAAAAGGAGAAATTGAGATAGAGATGGAGGGATAGAGAGATGAATATATATACATATATATAGAGAGAGAGATAGTTAAAGGAAGAGATGAATATAAATAGAGAAGGAAAGACAGATAAATGGAGAGAAAGATATTTAGGGAGAGATAGTGAGAGGGGGAAATAAAGGGAGGGAGAGATAAAGATAGAAGAATAGATAGAAATATAGATATGGAGAGGGTGAGAGAGAGAGAATGATAGATAGAAAAATACATATAGAGATAGGGAGAGATGGAGATATAGAGAAAGAGTGAGATATGAATAGATAGAGATAAAGATATGGGGGGATAGGGATAAATACAAATAAAAAGAGGGAGAGAAAGGGAGATAACGATATAGATGGTGAGAGATAGAGATATAGAGATGGAGAGTGGAAGAGAGATAAAGGGGAATGGAGGGAAAGAAAAGAGAGATATAGATAGAAACAAAGAGGAAGATATATTTATAAATTGATAGATGGATATATTGATAGAAAAAGAGATGGAGAGAGAGGAAGAGATATAAAAAGTGGGTGAGATAGGGAAGTAGAGAGATAGAGGTAGAGGGAGAGATAAATAGATAAAGAGATGGAGATTAATAGTTGATGGGAGCTAAAAAGAGATAAAGGTATAGATAGTTAGATAGAGATAGAAACAAAGAGGGAGAGAGATAAAGATAGAAAGATATAGATACATAATGAGAGGTAGAGTGGTAGAGAGGAAGATGTTGAGATAGGGAAATATAGATAGGGAGAAATAGATATAAAGAGGGTAATATATAATCTTTCTTAGGCCTTATAATGAATTTACCCAAGATGTAGCCAAAATATATATATATATATATATATATATATATATATATATATATATATATATATATATATATATATATAGAGAGAGAGAGAGAGAGAGAGAGAGAGAGAGATTTTATCTAATTTTTATAGCCAAAATGGGTTGTAATGCATAAAGAGTAACACAAAATAGATTAGGGCATATAAAATAGAGCATATAGAGAAAAGTAGCATAGGGAATGCACTAATTCCCATAATTATCAAGTATATATTTCATTTTGAGGTAAGAGCGAAGTGTGTTGTATATTTTCAATCTTGTTTATAAATATTAATATATTCTTGGTGCTATCTATTTCTAGTGAAAAAATTTCCTAGAAGGGTTTCTCCTTGTAAATCCTATGTTACCATGGTTTGCTAATTAATTTGTTATTTTTATGTATGCATCTACACATAATATTTATGTTAATATCATAAAAAGGAACACATTTTAGATTCATATAATCCATGACTCGTAACAAAAATACTTTTGTACATCCATGTTCAATGGTTACTAAAGCATTGCTTATTTTTAATATTATGTTCTCTAAAACTATTATCCATTATTACTCAAATCAACATTTTTCAATAATTAAAATGATGGTGCGTATATGTTCAAACTACATATAAATTATATGAAAAAGGTGGTTTTATATCTTATGCATTGAATTTAAAATAACTAACTAAATAAAATGAAATTATATAATATTATATTATACTATAATATTATTATTACTTACATACATACATTATAGTTTTTTTATATTTTTTTATTATTAAATAACATCATTAATATTATATAATCCATATAAATATTGTATATAATAATATTTCTCTTAAATAAATAAGCATTAAAGAATATTATATATAGATAATAATAATATTTTTATATAATGTGTATATAAATAAAACTCATATTACTGGATATCCATTACATGTACATGAGTTATATTATTTTTATATAAGAGAAAGGTCTCAATCCATGTTCAATTAACCGTGCATTGATACATGCTAATTAAAAATCTACTAAATTTTTTCAAATGTACCAATAGTTGTCCATTTTATATCTAGTAGTTAAAAAAAGAGTACTTTATTGGAGTTGTAAAATTTTATTGGTACCAATAGTGCACGATTATTAGGGCATTTGTGCATATGTATTGGATCAATTGTGCAAATTTTGTGGTGGTCAAAGCGAACAATTATCAAAACACTAGAAAATATGTATCGGACGTCAAATTGAAATCACCGCTTTTTGGCCTTTGTGTACATAACGAATCCTCTCATGTTAGTTGTAACTACCCAGAAGCCGAAATAATAGCTATAAGTTTTTAAGTCACATACAAGGAAACCCAAAAAAGATTGTTGAAATATAACATACAATTTAGAAGCTTATAATGTGGGAAGTTAGCTATAACGACTAGGTACCCTTCCCCTATATTCAAATTATAGATTTACATTTAAAAAATACAAATTATATTTTAATTCTTTTAAAATAATTAATTTTTATTAATCTAAACGTATAAGGTTTACTTATCCTAAACTTATGCTGTGTATTGAATAAACATCTAACATCTAAAATATCGGAACTCTGATTCCAAACGAATTTCCAAAAGAGATCAGATATCATGATAGATGAATAGGGGCGAAACATCCTGTTACGTATAAATGGAAACGTCTTAGGTCAAAAAAATGAGTCGCACCCATTGCTACAGTGCTAAAGTTAGGAACGACGAAAGAGCCTTCCACAACCACTTTGCTATCATAATACAGCACCTGGCCAGATCTCAAAGCGCTTAGAATGCATGCAATACATATTTCTAACCCTGCAGTCCCATGGGGGGCTTGGGCTCCTATTTTTACGGAAGCAGGCGGTCTTATGGGAAAACAAAAATCTGCTACAGGATTAAATGGAATCTATTTCAGCCCAAACAAGCAGGTGGCTGAAAATTTCAGCTGGTGGAATTGGGGTGGGGCTAGAAATTGCTCCACCTGCTTAAATGTACTTCCTGCCACTTTTGGAGGGAAATGATGTTTATTTATTAATTTTTAATTCACATCCTGCCATTCCAGCACCATTTCACCACCAGCTTGCTTAAAGTTTGGAGTTTCAAAATATTCATGGGACCACCAGCTTTAAAAATTCTGCTAAAAATTTAAGCAGATTCTAAGCAGATTCTGCCCCGGATTTGTAGGAAGCACCCTCCATGGTACTGTGTAATTGGTACCGTGTAATTGTTATGTTTAGAAGAATGACCAGCATGTGTAACGTATGGATTATTTCCAAGGAAGTGTCAATGGTCAGAGGTTGTAAGGACAAATCAAGATTTGTCTTGTATTAAGCCAGCAAAAATTCCATGGTGACGACATTGAACGGTGAGCAAGGCGCTTGTACTTGTGTCGAGCGCATTCCGAACAGTGTCGTCACATTCTACACAGTGTCGGACTCGCGAAAAAACCTATTCTGTAGACATCCCCGTCCTCGGTTTGCACAAAAGAGAGAAACATTAGTAATCATGTAGACATGAACACGCATTCGTTGGACATCGAGTAGAATAATTTAGAGCATGTGAATTTTGTGGAAGGTGGGTTGTTACAAATAGATTTTAAAATTGTATAATTTTATTGCTAATACGTTATTGTTTTTTGCTTTTTTTTTTCTTGGTGATTCTTAGAATTTTATTTAAATTTTGCTCCATTAAATTTTTTGTTGTTACAAATAATGAAAATTATATTTGTTATCAATCAAATATGTGTGGTAATATTAGGCAGGTTCTTTTCAACCAATCAAATTTGTAAATTCTATTTTTTTTACAACTAATTTCATAAATTTCATAGTATAACATTCTATTTTCAGCATTGCATCTTCTTTAATATTGATATGCAGTGAAATCTTAAAATTCTAGAAGTAAATATTATGTTCATTTGTATCTTAAAATCTTATATATCTCCCTTAAGCCTTCAAACTTTTTAGTTTTGTTTGGAAGAGGTTTAAGAAGAAATTTGAGGGATTCTATGTAGGAAATTTATTTTGACATTTTTTTGAGGTGAAAGTGTTTACTTTTATATTTTAAGGGAAGATTCCATGAAAAATATATTTAGGTTTATAAGTTTTCTAGTTTGGAATAGATCATGGTTATCACATTTAAAGTTTGAATCTTTTAGGTTTGAAATATGTTAGAACTTTGGGCCAGTTGTTTGGTTGTGTGAGATTTTTCCTTGTATTATTTTGCATACTTTTTAGAGGCTTGTGTGAGCCAAGCCTTAACACTTCAATTGATGTGTAGTGAAGATATAATTAGTACAATTATTTGTGAGAAGCTTAGAGTTTGGCCACAAGAGTGGCCATGGAGGTGAGTAGTTTCTATTAGAATTTAGGAAATCTAGGAGATAAAAGACAAGCACAATGAACAACAATGTGTACGTAGATTGTATTTACTTGACCCAAATGATAATAAGTACAAGGCCTTGCATATATAGGAAAGAATGATGCAATCCACCTATGAGGTGAATTGACAAGTGCTCCTTGAAGTGGCACAAATGAGTAGGCAAGTGTGCTATAGGTGTCAACCTTAGGAACACTTGGAGTGTGCAAACCAACAACCTCTATGACCAAGTCATCAACCTTGTGTGCCAAGTGTTGAGTGAATTTTGAGGTTAGATGGAAAGACTTCCAACCTCAAAATGTTATGTGCATGAGGTTAAACAAATAACATGGTAACCTCTAGAGGTTTAAATGTTGCACATTCGGTTAGATAAGATGTTGGCTAACCTCATCAACCTAAGTACACTTAAGTATAGTGAATAGATTATTTATTCACACTAACACCCCCCTTAAGTAATACTCGAGGAGATCACAAAAGTACAATTAAATAGTAATGGGTCCCAGCTAGAGAACATGTTAGGTACCCATGTACAATACATTCTCTCACAATGTGGAGTAAAGGAGAAAACCTACTAGGAACAAAACTCCTCTCCAAAAGAAGACAATTAGAAGGATTTAAGACCTTCTGAAAATGCATCCCTTGATGATAGGAACATCATGATTAAGAAATCATAAAGCATGACAAAGTTGTAAACTCTACCGATGATGGATTGGTGTTTACTAGAATCAATGAATCTCTAAGTAATGTGAATCAAGATGTGAGATACAAATCACTACATGAGTGAACTAAAGAACACCACTCAACCAATGTATACAAATTTTATCAAACTTTGTGAAGTTGATAATATAGATAGCACTATGATAAGGAGTACTAAAATCTCAAAAGAATGATCCAATTAATAATCCACCATTCAAGAGATCAAGAGAGAAGGTTCATGAGGCCTTCCAAAAAGAAGATTCCTCCACTACTTCATTGAAATAATAATATGAATAGCACAACATAAATTCCCCCTTAATGCTAAGATAATATAAGTGGAAAAAGTGAGATCGAGAGTGTGTAAGGAATATAGAGATGTAGAAGGTGTGCCCAAAGACACAATCACATGAGGTGAGAATAACAAAAATCCATGTTGTGATGGAATAAACCCCATTACACTTTATAATTTAGTGTATGTACAATAATTTCTCAAATTCCCTCCCTAAGAAACACTCATTCAGTTTTGTGGAACTTTATATGAGTGTGTTTATAGTCATTTTGTTGTTTGATTTCTACAAGTATATTGTCATGAGGTTGATTAAGAATAAAATATTAAGTTGTGTCTTGCAAACCTTAATTAAAGACAAAAATATGAAACTAAAATCCCCATTATGATGGCCCCATTTTCCAAATTTATTGCAAAAAGAATTGGCTTCCTCTTTTGCAAATTTTTAGCTATGGAAAAAATTGCAATCTCACACCATACGATTTCCCTTTGCCAAATTCATTGCAAAAAGAACTGACTTCCTCTTTTACAATGTTTTAACTATGAAAAAAATAACCTTCCATTTTGTCAATGATGACAAATCAGAAAAACATTACCCCTCCTTTCCAATTTTTCTTTTTAAAATACCCTATTATTGCAAACACTTAGAAAATTTCTTGATGGCTTGCAAAAAAATAATACAAGTAATTAGAATAAAAATGCATGTTAAATTCTATTTGTAACTATCATTGGAGATTAACTAGGTCAATGGAAAGATTTATGCCTTGATTGAAGGGATAATGTCGTTGGAATGATGTCATATTAAACTATTGCACTCAAATTGTATGCCATGTCAAAACAAATTACATATTGAACAAAAACACTATTTGAGTATTAGAGTCACCTTGGACTTGGTAATTACAATGAGGTGCAATAATGATGCAAATCTATGCCTATGAGTGGTTGAAGCATCTAATCCAAATAGTTGTGTAGTGTAGAAAAATGTATCCATTTAAATTTTCAAACTTGTTTGGGACCTCTTAATTAAATTAGACTTAATTAGGCCTTAATAAGCCTTTTTATTCATTTACAATCCTAATAAATTACATTTTCCAAAGGGGAAAACTGACAATAATTTTAATGCCAATACATAACACTTTACCTTGAGAAATGCGTGTTCTAGGAATAGGGAACTGGGACCCATTCGCCCATGGGCGAATGGGTCCTCCCTAGGCTTTTGAACCTAAATTTAAAATCTATTTTTGGTGGTATTTTAATATCCTCAAATGAATATTTCAATGTTGACTTGTAATATTTTAATTTCAGGAAATTAAGGATACATACCTATAAATACAAGGCTATTTTCTAAGTTTCACCTAGACTTTCATAAGAATTTTTGGAGAACTTCAAGAGCACTTTCAAGAGCATTCAAAGGAATTCAAGAGTAGATGTATTAGATATTTATTGCAACATTCAAGATCTATTCATCATGTCAAATTCTTCTTGCATCATGCATGTTTTTTAGAGATAACATTGTGATGTAGGTTTCAATATCAAGTTCAAACATTCAAAGTGTTATTCAAGTATCAAGATCCACATCCATTGAATCCATTTCATGCAAGTTGCAGAGTTTCTAAGATCTCCATTATCAAGGTTTCTACAAGGGTTTGTTGAATGGTAACATAGCTTTGTTCAATCTTCATTCCCTCTTTCATGCATTATTTCATTTCAAGGATTGATTGCCAAAATGGTGTTTGACAAAGGAAAACCCCTATTCACTAAAAAAAAAAAAAATTCTCTCTTGTGTTTTTTATTAGAGATTTAGGTTGAAGAAGGATTGAAGACTTCTTGAAGAGCAAGATTGGAAAAGTTTTCAAAGTTGCAAAAGTTATCAAAGTTGTTGTCAAATCATAGAATCTAACCTAGAGATTTGATTTTTGAATTTTGGAAACTAAAATCTAGATAAATCAAAAGCTACAGATTAGCATTAGAGGCTCCCAAAAGTTACAGAAAAACCCTGAAAAAAGACCCATTCACCCATGGGCAAATGAGTCCCAGTTTGGCTTTAGAACTAACTTTTGGTGATTGGTAAACATATTTCTACCCTCCTCATATCTATAATCTATTTTCTAGTTCTGATAATATTGAGTTTAATATTGCTTTTTTAGTATTAGATTACATTTCGGAGTTGATTTTGTATTTTTAGTTCTTCTCCCAAAAGTGTTGTTTGATCTTGACCCCCATTCTCAAACCATAAGGAAATCAGTAGATTCTCACATTGGGTTGATTCACCTAAGGGTTGTTAGTTATTTCATTGTAGGGATATCATTTCCTAATGAAAGAAGGGAAATATGGCATTTTCACATCACCTTAACCTACCATTCCATTTCGGGAAACCCTATTTGTCATCATTTCAAGTTGACAGAGTCAACATGCCTAAGTTAGCACCTTCATTGTGCACTTCAACCACACCTTCACAATGGTTGGCTCTAAATGTCTCTACAAATACAAACTCCTTTGATGTTGAAGAGATTTGGCACATCAAAGGTGCCAATAGAGCACCACATGAAGCTCAAATTGTAGCTCCAATTAATGAAGCTTAAATAGTGCCAATAGAGATATGAGAAAATTAATGGTTGTGTGTAGGATCAACCCTACTTTGGTTTAGTTCTACATTCCTTTCCTACCTTTTGCTTCTCTGAGATTTTGTAGGCCTTAAAAAAGGAGTATCTAATCAATCTTCCTTATTGAAAGGAGCATATTTTTCTTGTGAATAATCATAACTATCTTCACTATGCAAGATATAACCATTTTTTTTATCAAAGGTAGGATCATAATTACATGCATTCTTATTTCTTTGGCTTTGGTCTTTGTTACTTCTAGTTGTCCAACTTCTTGTGAGTTCTCCTTCCATTCTTCTTGTAGGATCAACATTGTGAACAAATGTTCTATTGTTCATGATGAAAATCTTCTTGAAAGGACTTCCTTTCTTCAACTAGTTTTCTTGGTATATTGCAGAGTATCAGAGCCTCTTCCCATATTAATGGGAATAATATTCATTCTCAAATGCACTTTACAAGAGGGTGTTCTCACAAAACTAGTTTAAAATTCCATTGGGGAAGGAAAATTTCCAAAATGCTCCCATGAAATTTTTTGGGTTTTTAGGGGTTCAATCGAAGGGGGGTTCAAGTGAACCCAAAAAAGGGGTTCGCTCGAACCCCCATTTGAGCGAACCCCTTTTCATGATGTCATCCATTTTTGCACCATTTTTTAATGAAAACAAAGGAAAAATTGCAAAACAATGGGGGTTCAAGTGAACCCCCCTTGACTGCTTTGAGTGAAGGGGGGTTTGCTCGAACCCCCCTTTTTTTCCCCTCTCCCCCTCTTCTACCAATTTTTTGCAATTTTTTGTCTTTCGAAGCTCAGGGTGAGGATGAAAATGGAGGAAACTTCATAGACCCAACTTGATGACGGTAGTCCTCAGAATGAGCTATCCATCGAATATAATTTTTATATGTTTTGGCTTTATTATGTATTTTATTTTAGTTAAAATTAAACATAGGTTTTTCACCAAAAATCAAGCTCTATGTTCTTGATGCAATACAAGAGGAAGAAATCTTGTTCACCCAATCTCATTTGTCAAACACAAAACCTTGTTTGTTTTCCCACCAATACTTCATTTTTTCCTTCAAAAACTCATGTTTCATACCCCAAAACTAAGAACAAGGAAAAAAATAATCTTGTAGATTCTTCAAAACACATTAGCATCATCAAAGTGACTGATTCAAACCCAAATACCAACCCATACAACTCAAACATTAGAGCTTTCAAGAGTTGGTTGTCTAAAGCAACAATTAGGCCTATTTAGACCCCTCCAACAAGCAAATTTACATTTCCAAGCCCATTACACCTTCCAATTTCCTTTAAAAAATGAAAATAGGTCTGAAAAACATTATATTAGAAATTTTCTTCATGATATTTTATCAAATCCTTACATAAAACCTTCAAATTTGACTCCAAAATAAGATTGTTAGAAACTTGCCATGAAGGAGCAACATATAAATGAACCCCAAATCCTTTAGTTCACCAAAACCAATCATGAAAAGTATTTAAATACATTTAAACACCCTTAAAAAATAATAACACACAAGTGGAACACCTTTTAATGTCATCAAAAAACAAATACTTGACTGTATACAACAATTTTCTAGATTTTTGATAAATCACAGACCTAGGGCATCATAGAATCAATCCAAAAACAAATCTCCAGACTCTACAACTTGGATATATTTTAGAACATGTCTAAAAATAATTCTACACCAATTTTTTAGCACTTTTCAACAGGTAAATTTTGAGAAACACAATTTTAATTACTTGTTGGCACCCTAAATTAGGGCTTTGACCAGCCTGGAGTGTTTTGCTTATAACTTTTAAAAAATTTATGGATTTAAATGAAATCAATTTCAGATTAAACTATATTCATAGGGCTATCATGTACCATGGAGGAGAAGAGGTTTTAAGCAAAATAAATGGCCGTACAAAGGCCTGCAACATAGAAAAATGTTGGAAAAACTCCAAAAACTAAACTTTTCATTGAAATTCTTCTTCATACACCTTCCCTCAACCTTCCTCAAAGAAAATGAGGTTACATCAAGCCTTTATAAATCCTATCCAATGCCTAAAACCAACTCTTTAATTGCCTTGACTCTTTACCTTCCTCTTTTTGACATATTTTGTAATTTTTTACAATGTTACAATGATAAATTTTTTATCAAATTGTGCAACTTTTACATTTATACCCAAAATGACCCAAAATTACAATCTAAGACCTAATACATGCTAAATGTGACCTTTTAGGCCTTATTTCAACATGAAATCAACTAGAATAAATCAAAAAATAAAATTATCTCATGGAGGCATGATCTTTAATCGGTGCACCTGCACCAGTTCTGCACATGTGGGGTATGTGCAAGATCATGATGGGCCAAGAAGTGGCAATATGATGGGTATGTGGCTGAGGACTTTTTTATTACCCAAAATTGATGAAATGGAAAGGGTTTTTAAAAGAGATTCTCATCTTTCCACCAATATAAATTATGTTTTACTTTGAATGTAATAAATAATTATTATTCATTTTCTATTTGAATTATGACTAAAGTCCTAATTGATAGGCTAATTGAAAAACATCTATAACTTTCAAATGGTATCATATTTTTGAATCTGTGAGCATGTGTCACATTCTATGCTTCACATACTATAGTCTTAAAAAAAAAAATCAATTTCATGAATTTTTACCAAGTTAAGGTGGCCAAACATACAAGTTTTATATTTTTTTGTAATAAAAAATTCATAATTAATTATTTACTTGGAAAAAAATTACAAAAAAATATGCATCACATTGGCACATGAGTCCTCTACTTATATCTAAAATCTTATAAAAAAATATTATCATTTTATTGTGGTTAGGGTGGTCAAACAAAAACCTACTTCTTATTTTTTCCCTAAAATTTAAGTACTACTGCATTGAAATTTCAAATTTTCACTAAATAGATTATTTTTTCTTTAAATAAACCTAGTAGTTTAGAAACTACATTCAATTTTCTATAGATTGTATTCTTACATATTTTTGAAATAATATAGATAACTTATTCAAATTTTTACGTCAAGTTGTCTAACTCTGGTTTTTTTGAATTTTCATCGCCATTTAAGGGCCTATTTTTCCATGATGATCCTACACATACCTTGTGAGAAAATAGTAGATTATAATTTTTTTTTTGAAAAATATTTGTGTAGTAGATATTGTTGTCCCTGTTCCAATAGGAAAATAAAGAATTTCAATACATATAAAAAAAGATGTGTTAGCAAGTAAATCATGTGTAAATTGTAACTAGTTTGACTTCAAATCTTAATTAAGAAAAAATATTTAATGAAATGTTATGAAACCAATTGCATGCACTAGATATCATAGTTACGAATCTAAATTCAAAAAAAAAAGAATTTTATCCTTCATAGAAAAAAAGTTGTGTTAGCAAGTACATGTAACTCTTTAAAAATAGTGTTTATTATTAAAAAATAGTTTTTCAAGGAGAGGCAAAAGGAAATGCAATCTGATTCCATTTTTTTTTTAGAAAATATTTAGAATCTATAGATAAAATTTCACAAATCACTAGTTTGCAACATCTTCAAATTCCTCACAGTTTAGCAACTATAGGTGCCCAAAAGTGAAGATTTAGTTAAAAACAATTAGTTCAATGTCCAGCTTGGCCAAAAATTGTAAACTAGTATTATGGGATCACCCAAGAGACTACAAACTTGAAAATTTTCTTAAGAATATTTTTGTTAGGTGGCTTTAAATAAAACTTTTGACTCAATCCTTCTGGATATAGAAAACTAGGTAGAAATGCCTTTTATGCCTAGTAGAGTCACTAATTGTTGGTGTTTCCAACTAATTTTCTATGTTTTCCTAAATATTAGCTACTTCTTATAAAAAAAACCCTAGGTTAGTGGCCAATGAATAGGAGATAGATTTACTAGCTCCCCTTTGCAATTTAGGCTCTAGAAAACCAAGGTGGGTTCCCTTATAACATCATGCAAAAATTACAACATGCAATGATATCTTTGATAAAAAATTCTTCATATTGATATGGAAAAAGGGTAACTTGATGGGCTAAATCATCTTTGTCACCCTCTATATTTTCTATGATTCCTTGTTGCGTGGTAATGGGCATAAAACAATAAAATTGTTAGAATATTAATCTTTACATGGTAAATGTTATTCTTTAATTGTAATTATTTATTAACTTGTAGGAATATTCCAAAGGAATCCCTACAAGTCTTTTATCTTTTTGTCTTCTCACACATGTGTGAGGATGACTCTTTTTATTTTTAATTCCTTTATTAAGGAATATTTGTAGCCACATCCTTAAGAGGTTGTTGACACATTGTACACACATAGATGAATTGTGTCATTCATTGAGTTGGGAGTAACATTCTAACTTCTCCTCACCTCTATTTATTGGTGTGCCTCTCCTCTCATTCTTCATATATTCAAGCATGCAAGCTTAAGACTTAAGTGCTCTCTCTCTCTCTCTCTTTTTGTATCATTCTTAGGCATTTTTCCTCCATTCATAATATTGTGGTTTTTTCTTGTTTTTTCCCCTTATCAAATTATTGTGTCTCCTTTGCATTTGGTGGTGCTTCATTTGGATTTTCTATTTCTTGGTAATCTCTTTAATTCAAACAATTCTCATTAGTTAATACTTTCCGTTTCTCATTTATTTTGTCTTTCATGTTATCAAAGCTTTGGTATTACTAATCTTTTGTGAGCTACATTGTTGAAGGTTAACCAAGTTTTTTAAACACACTATTGGAGGCACTCTGAGAGAGGAGGAGAAGAGCCAAAGTCTATTTTGCTTCTTGTTTGATTTTTTTTTTTTCTAACTAGTTTTATTGTGCAAGTTTTTTTTTTAAGGAAACCCAATAAGGGTTTATCTTGTTTTTCAAATTTCAATTAAAAGGTTTCTAACTTTGTGCAGGACATTTTGTATAAAGTTTTCTAAGATTTTTGCTAAATATCAGTTTAAATCTGAAAAAAAAATCCAATATTTCTGCATATTTGCATGTTTGCATGTTCAAATTTCTGTTAAAAAAATCATTTTTTTTTAAAAACTCTAACCCTAGGTTAGAGATCTTTTTGAAAATAAATTATAAAAAAACATCTTAAAAAAACTATTTTTTAATTTCACTTCATAGATTAATTTATTTTTATACAAAAATATATCCTCTTTTCAGGGCCTTAGCCCTCTATTTTTCCTATTTTAGAGGTTTAAACAATAAATAATAAAAAGTGAAAAAATAAAAAAATATTTTGAATCCCTTTTTCTTAGTGCTTCGACCCCTTAGAGGCCTAAAACACGAGTTGCCGCCACTGTAGCCTCCCTTATCTCCTACTGCTCACACCTGCCCTCCACTCTCGAGCTGTTCGCGGCCTCCTACTCTGCTCAAAACCTGCACAGTACTTCATTCTTATTGCATTTTTCATTGTTCTTTTTTTTAAATAAAAACCCTAAATTTTAAAATAAGATTTTCCCACCCTTCACCAAAAGTGCCACCCAAATCTTCTCCCAGGCATGCAAAAAGTTTTAAAACAAAATAATAATATCTCCCACCTTTTTCCCACCCATAGTTTCTTAAAGAAAGAGCTTTTTATAAATTTAAGTTTTACGTTTTTGATAATTTTTTTCAATTTTTAGATTTATTTTAATAGTTTATAAACATATTTATTCATTTAATATTATTTAACTTTTAAAATTTATTTAGTTCATTCAAAAAAAATTAATAGATTAAAAATAAAAAAAATCTCTTTTATTACAATATTATTCTTTTTTTCAAATTTATATTATTTTTTAAAAATGAGGAACTTTTTCTGTCATTTTATTTTCTCGTCAAGGGGATATTTTTTTTCTAAAATTTAATTTAATCTAAAGAGGTTTTTTAAGATTTAATTCAATGAAGAGAGGTATTTTTTTGTAAGCAATATTTACAATAGTTATTATTTTTCTCAATAAAGTTGTGATTTTTTTATTGCAATCATATCAACTTTAATTTTTGAAATTAAATTAACTATTTTCTAACTATCATTCTTCAAAAACTCATATCTCTTTTATTTTTCATTTTAAACATCTTTTGGATGTTGCTACAGATCGCAAATTGAAGCCTAATCCGTCTGCAGCTCAAGAATGAGGAATCCCTTGGCCTCATATGTATTTCCATGTCACCAAAAATTTATGTTCACATTGGGACATGTACAACAACCTATGAAGCATGGGACAAACTCAAGACTATTTATGATAGTTCTAATGAATCTAGAAAAATTCAACTTCAAGATCTACCTGGAGATTTAAGGTATTTTGAATTTAAATATATGGAGGATTTTTTATTAAATTTTGATGCTTTAAATAGTCAATTGCAAGGTTTAGGAGTAAAATTGGAAGATCTTAGATTAATTCATCTTATTCTTAAAAAATGTCTTCCTAGGCAATTTCAGCAATTTATTACTAATATTCATGCTCAATTAGTTATTCCTTCTTTAGCTACTCAATTAAATTATGATATTTTTCACAATTTATTAAGACAAGAAGCTAAGTTAATTGAATTTAGAAATATTAATTCTAATGAACATGTTTTTTTGTCTAATGATAAGCAAAAGTTTAAGCAACATTATAATAATAAACCTCATTATAATAATGGAAATGATCCTAGGAAGAATATTTCTTCTAAAAGGCCTCATTGCACTTATTGTAATAAGGATGGTCATTGGAAAAATACTTGTTTTAAAAAGAAAAATGAGAAAAATCCTATGAAGAAAAATAATAAACAAAACAAACCTACTATTAATAAGTTTCATAACAATGCTAATCAATCTAGACGTGCTTTTACTTGTACTTTTAATGTTTCTCAACCTCTTGAATGGGTTATTGATTCAGGTGCATCTCAACATCTTACTTAACATAAAGAAGCTTTTGAGTCTATGCAACTTGATATATCTAATGTTGCTCTTCAACTTGCTAATAATCATACTTGTAAAACATAAGCAATTGGAGATGTGAATGTTCCTAATGGTAAATTGTATGATGTTTTACATGTTCCTGAATTAAGGACTAATTTACTCTTAGTTGCTAAGCTTTGACAAGATTATAAAATAGAAATCTATAAAGATATGTGCTATGTTATTCATCCAAAACAAAACAAGGTCATTGCTAATGGTAAATTAGACAATGATTATTTGTTCAAATTTTATGAATTTTCTCAATCTAGATGCTCTTTAATATCTACCATTGATTTCTATGTTTTGCATGAAAGACTTGGTCATATTAATGCTAACAATACTTCTTTAATGCAAAAGATTAATATGGTAGATGGATTTCCTAGCATTGTTCCATCTAAAATTGTATGAACATGATGCATGAGTTGTAAGATGCATAGGGAGCCCTTTCCACATGGTCAATCATGGAGGGCAACTCGTAAGTTGCACCTAGTTCATTAGTGACCTTTTGGCACCCATAGAGAATAACTCCGCCCAAGGATCAAGGTACACACTTACTTTTGTTGATGATTATTCTAGAAGAACTTGGATCTATTTTCTTCATATAGTAAGGATCAAGTTCTTGATATATTTTTTGAATTTCATAAATTTGTTGAAAGGAAATTTGTTTTAAACTTAATGTTCTCAGAACTAATAATGGTAAAGAATATGTGAACAATTATTTTAGTAGTTATTTGAAATCATTTGGTATTAAGAATGAGCTAACTATTCCCTATACACCTCAACAAAATGGTGTAGCGAAAAGGAATCATAGAACTATTGTTGAAATGGCGAGATGTATGTTACATGCTAAAATTATGTCTCATAAATTTTGAGCAGAAGCTATGTTTTGTGCTACTTACATTATTAATAGGACTCGTACTAAATCTTTAAAGGATATAACTCCTGAAGAAGCTTGGTATGATAGGAAGCCCAATCTGAAGCATTTAATAATTTTTGGTTCAATTGCTTATGTTCACAAACCTAAGCAAAAGAGGAAAAAAATAGATCCTAAATCTCCTTATCATATTTTTGTTGGTTATGATGAACATTCTAAAGCTTATAGAGTTTATAATCCTCTTACTAACAAAGTTAAAGTTGCTAGAGATGTATGCATTGATGAAAATGGTGTTCATGATTGCTCTAAAGTGTATGATATTGAATATTCTCAAAATAAAGTTATTTTTGTGGATGATAATCCTCAAATTGAATCTTATTTTAACCCTCCTAATGCATATCTTACTCATAATGATAGTGATGATAAAAATGTTGAAATTTCTCCTCATGATTCTTCTTCTAGTGATGATACTCCTACATCTAAAAGAAAGCCTAAATGGTTTAAAAAATTTATGCAAGAAAGTGAAGATAATTTAGATAGAATGAATCAATCTAAGATTAGAAAGACAAATTATTGTAATTATTCTTTGATGTCTAATATTATGAATTAAAATGATCCTCAAACTTATGTATAAGCTAAAGATCAACCTCATTGACAAAAGGCTATGCAAGAAGAATATGATACTTTAATTGCTAATAATACTTGGGATTTAGTTCCCTTACCTCAAGGTAATAATCTTTTTTCATGTGCAAATGGTTGTATAAAACGAAGGTTAATGCTAATAATGAAGTTAGCAAGTTTTAAGCTAGATTAGTTTCTAGGGGCTTCTCTCAAGTTGAAGGCTTAGAATGTAATGAAACATTTGCTCCAATAGCTAAAATGACAACTATTAAATTAGTTATTGCTTTAGCTTCTCATATGCATTGGCCTATTCATCAAATGGATGTTAAAAGTGCTTTTTTAAATGGTGATTTACATGAAGAAATTTATATGTCTCAAACTTTGGGTTTCATTAAGGAAGGTAATAAACATCTTGTTTGTAAATTGAAGAAATTAATTTATGGTTTAAAACAATCTCCTAGAGAATGGTATTAAAAAATTAATGCTTTATTTCTATCTCATGGTTTCATAAGAAGTAAAAATGATCCAAATTTATATATTAAGCATAGTGAAAATGATATTGTGATTAATATTTTATATGTTGATGATTTAATTATCACTTCTAGTTCTAATAATTTTATTAGTGATGTTAAGTCTCAACTCAATCAACAATTTCAAATGACTCATTTAGGCCTATTACATTATTTTTTGGGTATGCAAGTTCGGAAAACACCTAAAGGTATTTTTATTTCTCAACAAAAATATGCTCAAGTTCTCTTAGATAGATTTAAAATGACTAATGCAAAGAGTGTTTCTACTCCTTGTGAATCAGGAACTAAATTAATGGTTGATATGGAAACTCCTTTTGTTGACCCTACTTTGTATAGGCAATTAGTTGGTAGTTTAAATTATTCAACACTTACTAGACCTGATATTTCTTATACTGTTTGATTCATTGCTAGATTTATGTCTAAACCACAAAATACTCATTTTAAAGTTACAAAAATAATTTTAAGATATGTTAAAGGTACTCTTAATCTTGGTATTATTTATGATGCAAATTGTGAATTTTATTTAAAAGGTTATGCTAATTCAAATTTAGGAGGTGATCCCAATGATGGGAGATCCACTTGTGGTTATTTTTTCTTTGTTGGATTAGGTGCAATCTCATGGAATAGTAAGAAACAACAATCTACTTCTATTTGTTCTACAGAAGCTGAATATAAAGGTTGTACAAATGCATCAAGAGAAGCACTATGGTTAAGAAGATTACTTGAATACTTGGGTCTACCTCTAGTGGATCCTACTCCTTTATATTGTGATAATCAAAGTGCTATTTATTTAGCAAAGAATCTAATTTTTCATGCAAGAACCAAGCACATTTCTCTGAACAACATCACTTCATTGGAGAGCACATTGAAGACAAGCAAATTTCTCTTTTGTATTGTAAAGGTGAAGATCAAGTTGCATATATTCTCACCAAATCTCTTTGTAAATATAAATTTATTTTTCATTGTAAAAATATTGGATTACAACCCATTGAAGGTTTTGATGTAACCTCCCCAAGTAAAGCTTAATGGGGGATGTTAGAAGATTAATCTTTACTTGGTAAAGGTTATTCTTTAATTGTAATTATTTATTAACTTGTAGGAATATTCCAAAGGAATCCCTACAAGTCTTTTGTCTTTTTTTTCATCTCACACATG
>VDFB02281492.1:839485111-839633369 GCA_007258455.2 Sequoia sempervirens | reverse complement strand
CTATTTGATTAATATATAGCCCAAGAAAGAAATTCATCTCTCCATTTACATAGAAATTTCAAATTCTTTCTGCATCTCTTTTGCAAAAATATTGCACATCTTTTCATTTCCTCCAAAGATAATTTCATCAACATATACAACTACAATCAAGATCTTGTCACTTTCAATCTTAAACTACAAATTAATGTCTACCATACCTTTGTTAAATCCTTACTGAATCAAATACCTCTCTAACCTCGCATACCAAGCTCTAGGATCTTACTTCAATCCATATAATTTTTTCTTCAATCTCCACACCATATCCAGTTGATTTGTTAACTAAAATCATTTAGGTTGTTCCATGTAAACTTCTTCTTCTAGCTCACCATTCGGAAATGTTGACTTGACATCCATCTAATAGACTTTTAAATCTTTATAAGCAAGCAATTCTAAGAACATCCTTATAGCTTCCATTCTCGCTACTGGGGGAAAAGTCTCATAAAAATCTATGCCTTCTACTTGTGAGTGGCCTTTACATAAAAGCCTCACTTTTATTTCTGAAAACTTCTCCATTCTCATTCAACTTATTTTTGAATACCCATTTTGATCCAATGATAATTTTATGTGCAGGTCTTGGGACCAATTCCCAAGTCCGATTCTTCTCAATATACAAAAGTTCTTCTTTCATTACTTCCTTCCAATGTTCATCTTTACAGGGTTCACTTACTATCTTCGGCTCAATCTTAGAGAATAAACACAAATTTACTTCAGTAGTAGCTTTGCTTCTAGTTAACATGCCTTTTTTCTTGTCTCCAATAATCTTATTTTCTAAATGATTCCTTTGTACATATATTCAGTGTACTAGGGTCTGACATCACCAGAGCATCTTCTTCTCTTTCATTCTCTTCATCCTACTTTTTTTTCTCATCTTTATCCTATTCTTCCATAATTTCTTCTATTCTTGCATAATCATGTTCATCAGACAGATATCCATCAATATCAATAGAATTCTTTATTGCATCATCAACCTTCACATTTGAGCTCTCTACAATATTTATCATTCTTTTCTTGAACCATTTCTATGCCTTTCTTTTGTTAGAGTATCCAGAAATATTCCTTCATTACTTCTTGCATCAAACTTTCCCAAAGTTTCCTCATCTCTTCTAATATAGCATTTTCTTCTGAATACCTTGATATATTTAACTCTAGGAATTTTTATGTCATAGCTCATAGGGAGTCTTTGTACTATTTTCTCTTACTTGAACTCAATTGAACACATAAACAACAATATGAATAACTTCTTTCCAATAAACTTCTCGTAATCCAAATTTAGTAATCATTGACCTACCAACCTCTTGAACTGTTCTATTTTTCCTTTCAACAACTCCATTCTGCCAAGGAGTTCTCGGAGAAGATAGTTGTCTCTTTATTCCACATAGTTCACAAAACATATTGAACTCATGGGAGGTGAATTACCCACCTCTGTCAGATCTTAAGTATTTTATCTTCAAATTTCATTTCATTTTCAACCATAGCCTTGAATACCTTGAATCTATCTAATGCATCTAATTTCTCTCCAAGAAATATAACCCATGTATATCTAGAATAATCATCAATTAAAAGCATAAAGTACCTCTCACCAAGTAGAATTTTCACTCTCATAGAACCATAGAGATCTGTATGAACTAAATCTAGTAGTAAATTGTTCTTTTGATTTGTAATGATTTCTTGCTTGCTTCTCAAACTGTCAATCCCTACAAATAACATTAGCAGGCTTTGTAATTCTCGATAAGTCTCTCATGACCTAAAAAACACTAATCCTTGCCAAGTTATGAAAAATCATGTGACACATTGTCATGTGCCATAACCAACTATTATTTATCTGAGTCATAAAGCATCATCCATCAACACCCTGAAGTTGATAAATATTCCCTTTAGATTTATTTCTTGTAGCAATCAATGTTTCAGATCCTTTTCAGATGTCACATTTCTCATTCTTAAACACAAGATCATATCCTTTTTTCACATCTTACCAACACGAAAAAAAATATGCCTTAAAACCTCAACATTGTAAACATCATTATTATGATGCTTGTCATCAAAACTTACTGAACCTATCCCACTGAAATGATGAAAATGGGTGTGTCTCTCTTTCACCTTTAGGGTTTAGAACCTAAAAGGAGAGGAAATTTTCACACACTTCACTCAAGAACAAACCCTTGAGATTTCAATGCAACTTAGGAGATTGACATCTTGCAATGGGGACTATCCTAAAGGTTGAATGAAGTTAATGAGCGGTTCACCATGAAGTTTCAACTTGGAAAAAATAATGCAATGGAATATAAAATACAAAACCCTAAATCAATGCAAAACAACACTAAATGGCCTAGAAAGATTAACAAAATGCAACATAATGTTATGAGATAGAGAATGTGCACCTGGGAGATTGAAGAGTGTAGAATGGAGCTCTAGATCACTGAAAAATATGCTATGAAAGTTTAGTGGGACTCATTTTCCAAGCTAGGAAAATTAGTCTAGATTTTGCGAAAATGCACTAGAGCAAGTTTTAGCCAAAAGGGTATCCAAATCTATAAAAAAAAATGTTAGGCTTGTACACAGGGACTCATTTGTCACTTGTGGAGAATTAGTCCACTTCTATTTTTTTAGAATTTTGGGACCTGATTGTGTTCCTCTCAATCTACTCTGCTCTTTTTTACTAGTTTTTGGATCTAAAACTATAAATTGCCACTTGTAGGCCTTCTATAAGCTTCTCCAAGGATTGATGGAAAATTTAGGGATTTTCCATCTTTACTCCACCTTTTCTCCTTGAAAAATTAGCAACCTAGCTTTGCAAATCACACACAAGAAGAGGGAAAGATGTTGTGGGGGTAGTGAATATGGGTTTTCCTTGGTCAAACCCCTTGTTGGTAATTAAACCTTGAAATGAAAACAAATATGTATGGAGAATGATGAATGAACACATAGTAATTTTGTAACTCACCAAAACCTACCAATAAGGTACTACAATAATGCTTGAAATGGATGCAATGGATGTAGTTCTTGACTCTTGCTTGAATCATAAACTCTACATCACAATTGTTAGCACAATAACAAACATGAAGAATACAATCTTTGACATGATGATTGGCACTTGAAGAATGCTCTAAAATGCATGATAATGTACCCTTGGAATACTCTTGTATACTCATATGAATGCTTGAATTCTCTTGTGAACTCTCTTGAATGGTAGGTGTTGAATATTAGTGAAAGAACCTTGTATTTATTCTGAATTATGCAAGAATTCTTGAAATTACGACACTACAAGTTGGCATTAGATCTAGGAGAATAAAACCCCACCATAAATTTGAGTTTGGGCCACACAAGAAATATTCAACTAGGGTGGCGAATGAGTCCCATCAGGCATAATGTATGGGAAGAAAAATGAAAAGTGCTTAGAAATGTGTAAAAACTAGTTTGGGGCCAAAGGATCCAGGTGGGACCCATTCACCCAAGGTGGTGAATGAGTCCTAGACACTAAATCTGGGCCACACAAGCAAGGAACACCTGAATTATGATTACTCAATGATTGGTGATGGTATTATCCTCAAAAATATGCAACAAATGAGGCTTTTGGATAAAAAATAGGGTCATTTAAAGCATAAGAATGCCCAATTATTAATGAAAAGCCTAGAGAAATGTGAAAGTGAGTTACAAAAATTTACAACACTACAAATAAGGAAATATTAATGTTGATTTTGATTGAAATTGCGTCTATTATGCTTAGTTAATTAGCAAAACCCTAGAAAAGTGTGAAAGTGTGTTACAACACTTCACAACACTTTAGCAAGGCACCATTGAATTACATTAGTTAACAAGGGGAAAATACTTAATTTGAATGTGTTATCCACATTACAACACTAAATCATGGAAACATTAAGCAAAAATCCACAAGGAGGACCCAAACAAGATTGAAAATGTCAAGGGATCCGTTTTACTACACTGCATTTAGCCCCCACTTTAGTGAGAGGATGAACCTACTTCAAACTCACACTAAAGTAGAAAAAAACGTACCAAGAGGGGTTCAAATGTACCAATACTAGTAAGATGATATGAAAATGATCAAGAGGGTTGATCAATCCCCCAAGATCAAGATCCCATGACAAACCAACGTAAGCACAAAGGAACATTTTGTGCAGTTTTTGCACACACGCCCCACTGAAAGCAGGGACCCTCTTTTGCTTCGACTCTTGTTTTTTTCCCCTTTGATTTTGAGGATTTTCATAGCCTTGGCATGAGCTTTAAGTGTTTATCTTTCTTTCCCAAGTGTTTTCCCAAGTTACATTGAAAATCTCAAGTTTTGGGCCAAATCTAGGTTTTTACCCCATTTCAGGATTTTTTGCACCTTTCGGATTTTCCTGGATTTCACTCAAAGTCTAGCTTTGTCTACTTTACACTGTGGTTCAGAGATTTCGGTTCTTCACGGAACTCCACTTGGGCCACTTTTTTTCAAATTTATGTCTTGCCATTGGATTTCTGAATTTAATTGATTTTTGGGGATTATTGTCATTCTGCTTTATCATTTGCATTCTCTTGAGTTGGGATATTCAATATTGTAGTGCTTTGGCATTTTAGACTTTCTTGGAGTTTTAATTCCTATGTTTTTGGGCATTTTGTGGCTTGTTCTATGCATTCATGGTCAAAATTTAGGGTTTCATGCCTATGGCATCCCCATTGCATCCTAATTTGCTTTCGAAGGAGCCTAGAATTCAAGGAAGATCTATAGGAGGTTCAAGTTAAACTAGTTCCATGCCCAACTCCTAAAATGTGTGAACATTTGATCAATTTGAGCGAAGTTGTGAGAGGATGTCGATATTCGGGTTTTCTTCCAGCCTCAGGATTTTCCTACGCAGATGGGTTTCTCCAGTTTTCCTTGTCCCCTCCGTTTTCCTAGAATGTGTGGAAAATTCGAAACTTTTCCCTTCTCACAAAATTCCAGTCTAGTTGGATTTTCCCAGATTCTTTGTGAAGCTTGTTGAAACTTGACAATTGGGTGAAATGGACGATTCTAATGATAAATTCTTAACATTCCATGCTCTAAATTGATAGATTACACTGTTATCTGCATCTTTTCTACATTTTTGATGATCAATTGTTGATTTTGTGCCTTCTTCGGGAAAATACGCCTAGCCTAGATTTCCCGAAATTCCCCTCACCTAGATTCCGCAGTTGGCTTGAAATCCCTAATTGTGTAGATTGCGATTTAACAATGTTTCTGGGTTCATTTCGATCTTTGCTCAGATTTTTTTGGATGATGAATACATTATTGATGATGGGCTAATCTTGATCTTCATGTTATAATGAATATAGATGTTGGTTTTTGCTGAGTGTAGGCTGAATCTCACATGGCAAGAAGGAATGGTGGAAAAATGTATACTTTCCAGTCAATGAAGACCCTATTGCTGAGTGCCAATTTCATGATGTGGCTACTTATATTGTTGTTATGGATTGATATCAGTCCCTTATGATTGATTGGGAAGATGTTGTTAAGCACTCAGGAGATGAAGTTAAATCTATGAAAGAAATTCAAGTATTGGTTACTCCACCGTTGGCTGACTTGGAGAGGTGCACTCAGGATAAGGAGGGAGGCACATAATGCAAGGCTACATCGAATTTTGTGCTTCCCAATTATTTTCCATGCCTTGGTCCGAATTGCATTGAAGATCCTAGGCCGACCTGGATTGAGTTCAAGCATTTAATGCTAATTCATTTTATTTTGAATTTTCCTTGGCCAACCTATTTTGTGGTCATTTATTATTGTAAACATTAGTTGGGCCGACTTGTTTGTGGCTATTTTATGATTGTAAACCCTGGCTAGGGTGACATGCTTTGAAGGTCTTCTATAAATTGGGCATTTTTCTTCATTTGTAAGATATAGATATAGACAAATATAGTTTTGATGCAAGAGTGAATTAGGCAGTAGAGCAGATTTAGAAGTTAGTTCATTTTGAGCAAGTACTGTAACATAGAACATTAGAATTGTTGTTGAAATTTAGTGATTCAATACAATTAAAGGGCATTGTGATTTTCTGGTGATCTCTTTTGTGTTGACTTATATTGCATGGTTCTTGTGATTCTATCTTTTGAAATTACTCAAGGTTATTAGATGCATGTTAGATTTATATTTAGATATGATTCAATGGTGTCTATGGTTTGATACTTAAAGTGTTTGCAGCAATCCCTAGTCCATACTTTTTGTAGCTGGCTGATTGTTAGTTGCTTTGCAAATTTAGCCTGGACCTTTTATATTCATTGTGCTTAGTTCAATTGTGAAGTTCATTCATTTCAATCACAATTGGGTTGCCTTGGATGAATGTTCATGATCTGAAAATCTTTAATACCTTAGAAGATTGCACTATTTTTGTGAGATTGCATGTTCATCTGGGTTAAGCAGGAATTAGTTTATGAGGGATTGGTCCATTTCAAGTATCTCATCATTTGCATTGTTAATCTTAGGAGTAGTTTTAATCTTAGATATCTTTCTAAAACCCTAATCTTTTATTATTTCTTATATCATTGGGTTAGATTTAGGATTGAAGTATCATCATATTGTTAGCTCTGATAGATTCAAGATTTAGTATTCGCTTGTAGTAAGGTCCCTTTGTGATTACCAGCATTTTCACATTTATCACTAAGTTTTTTATGCATTTTCAAGACCTAACATTAGAGACCTCTGGGTTATCTCTTGAGGCTTGCTGATTGAGATCTACCTTTCAAGAGAGATAGGATTTCATATTTTGTTTGAGTTGTTGCTATGCAAAAAACATCATCAATAGATTGGTGCTAGAAGGAGGGCCTGAATAAGCAAGTTGGATCTATTTCAGTCTGCCATCTCTCTTGAAATATTTAGAAGAAGAACCAGATCTTCTCCAAGAGAGGAGGAATTTCAAGAGTTACCAGTCCCTACTAGGTCAAGAAGGACCAACAAAAGGGGAGAATCATCATCCACATGTTCACCTCCATTATCTCCATCATTCTCATCTTCATCAAGTTCATCTGAGTCTGAGTCTGAGGACATTCCCATCCAACAACCTCAGCGAACCATAAATTAGTCATTACCACCCGCACCTCCACCAATGGATTTCCTAGCTAATAACCCATCTCCATTGACCTTCGCCAATTACAATGTCATGCCCAAGAACCCTAAGCACTTCTATTCAAAATTCCATGTTAATAATCCCAATAGAACTGTTGAGGAACACATCAAGATATTTTAGGCTAGCCTTAAGGATAGAGGAATAAATCATGAAGATGTAGAATGTAGGCTCTTTCCTTATTCCTTAGGAGAAGATGCATTCTATTAGTACAATCATTTACCTGTTGGGTCTATTCAACATTGAACTAAACTAGAGATTGCATTTTTGTAGAAGTTTAGGATTCCCATCAGTCCCAATGAGCTCTATCGTCAGTTGACTAATGTTAAGAGAAGTCAATGAGCCTATAGGCTCCTTTAACAACCGGTTTCATCATGTCTATACCTAACTACGGGCCCCCTATGTTGTTGATGAAGCCACTGCTTTAGAAGTCTACTATGAGGGACTTGACAATCTGATGGCTACCTTCATTCAATGGAGAAACAACCCTCCTAATACCCTACTTGATGCATATGTAGAGGCTATGAAGGTTAGCACTACTTTAAGGAAACATTTGTCTAGGCCTTTACCATCATTAGGACCCGTTGCTCACCCTATACAAGTCCCAGCTATCAACCAACGTCTCACTAATCATTCACCCATCATGAATTTGGTTCCTCAGTTGCCTATGGTCCCTCACCTAGGGCCTCCAGTGAGTCAAATGCCACCTGCAATTAGCTATCCTCAACAAAATGTAAATCAGCCTCTTCATTCACAATCTCATGCTAGCTATCCCCCATATCTGCAGAATTCTAAAGTTTTGAACCAGTCATTAAATATGAACACTATAGTAGGATATCCCCAGAGCAATGCAAATCAACCCCAATACAACAATCCTGACAAGGAAAGACTAGATGAATTGTCTAAAAAAAGTGAAGAAGCTGAATATGGAGGTAACTTATTTGAGGAACCAGAACAATTAGTTGCAAGCTGCTCAAAGAAATATGCAGCCTAGTCATAGTAGAGAAAGTCAAGAAAATCAACAGGGACAACATTTTGATAGAGGATATAACAACAAAAGAGGATATAATAATGAAAGAGGATATAATAATGACAGAGGATACAATAATGACAGAGGGAAGAATTATGATAAAGGACAATCCTTAGGCAAGAAATTTGATAGAGGGCAAGTTGGTGGACAAGGGTTTGACAGGAGACAACCACCTAGACAGAACATAACTTGGAATACACAGCTTAACAATGGAGGAGTCCCCACCCAATTGGATCAGCTAATCAATCAACCAGTCAATCAACTAGTCAGTCAAGAGAATCCTCCTAATGGTGTATATTGGGTTGAGGCTGCTTTATCAGGATGGTGTAAGCTCCATAAAATGAGTCAACATTTTGGGTTAGATTGTCAAGAGTTCTAGACAACATCTTCAATCTTTCAGTATGAAGTGGAGAAAAATTCAGTTAGTTAGGAAATTGTGCCATCTACTCCCTATGATTCACTAGTGTTGGTACTAAATCATGCTCCTTTTCTACAAAGCAAAGATAATGTGCTTGAAGAAGAATCAGACCAACTCAAGGAAGAGGCAGACCAGGTGTGCAATGGGGATGATATTACATAGTTGTTTGAAGAAAATCAAGTGAATGAAAATGGCCCCATGGATGAAGAGGAAGCTTATGTTGAAGAGGTACAAACCTTCCAGAGGCCTATCAAAAAGTATGATTTGAGAGACCTGCCACATAGACATCCATAGGCTAGAGGCCCCTTCACCACCTCCATTCCACCAAACAACTTCACAACACCCCTAGATCCTAATGCCAGTAAAAATCCATCATATCCCCATGTGTCAAAATAGTATCTATCAAAGGAAGGACAAACACAGATGGACATGCCAAAAGGTAGGAGTGTTGAAGCCAGCAAAGACAAGATGGTGGAATATCCAAAAGAGACTCCTATTGATCTGAGTGAAGAACAATTGGCCATATATGTTGCATAAGAACTCAAGAAGCTAAAGGTAAGTCTATCTGCATTTGAGTTATTGAGGGTTCCAACCATCATGAATGTAGTTCTAGGAGCTTATAATGAAAATTCCATATCACAAGATAAATCAGTTAGTGAAAGTATCAATAAAGTATCTAGCTCTCAAATAGTAGGAAGGAAAAATTAGACTCATAATCAAGTTCATGTGCCTCCTGGATATAAAGGAAAAGAGAAGGACAAAACTCAAGTTGCTCAAGTGGATACTCCCTTAACTCTGTTTCAAAGGAAAATGGAAACTCCTCCATTCCTAATATTTGTCTGTATGTTTGGTAAACACTTACATAATTTTTTGTTAGATTCAGGTGCTTCTACCAATGTAAGGCTCTTTGGTGTCTGTCGAGCTTTAGGTATTACTCCTGTTGATTCCCAAAAGAAAGTGACACAATTGGATAGAACTGAAGTTAATGTTGTAGGGGAATTAAACATGATTCATACATAGGTTGCTTCTGATCCTAGGATTCAATAGGTTATTAATATACAAGTGGTTGATATACCTGATGCTTATGGCCTGATTCTGGGAAGAGACTTTACCAAGGCCTTGAATGGATATGTATCAACTGATAACTCTCATATGTGGCTTCCCTAGAAGGGAGTTCCAAACCAGATTAGAATTGAAAGAGAACCCAGGATGAAATACATGATTATAGAATAGCAAAATACCTCCAATGAAATTCTAATAACAGAAGTGAGCATGGGAAATTATGTGCTTGTAGCCCCTTTTGAGGAGTTAGATTTAGAGGAAGTCCTTATGTTCCATACTACGCCTATTTCCAGTGGTACTAAGGCCTTTGTGGAACCAATTGAAAAGGAGGATGTTCTTATAGGGGTTAGTCAGGTTCCTAAAAACACAGTGGAGGATGAGCTGCAAGAAGAAGGAATTACCATGCAAGTTCCTCCCATTCAGAATAAGGATCCAATAGAGACTAGCTATGAAGAGTTTGTTGCGAGGATTATAAAAGATTGGTCAAGCTTGAGTTATAGAATCGACCTAGAGGACTTGTTGTTACTAGCTTGGTGCATGATACATAAGGAAGAGCATTCAAATTCATATGCTTCCAGTGCCAGGAAGCCACAAAAGAGGTGGAAGAAAAAATATGACTGCCACAACATACGAGAGATGCACAAAAAAGTACATCAAACAAGTCTCTGATGGGAGAATTTCAACAAGTTGCTGATGAATGTCTTGAAAAATATGAGGAAGCACTCAATGGAGTGGTCAACATTCCCGATGACTTTGATCAAGAGTCTGAACCAATGCCAATAGAGGAAGAACTCAGGGAGTTCTCTCATTTATCAAACTCTATTTTTTCTCTGTCTATTGATGAATTAAGCACTGAAAATTTATAGACTTTATGCATCAATGCTGGGATAACTAATGTGGCTCATATTGATATGCAGGAAAATTTGATTGATGCTCAAAATAGTAATATTATAGTCATAGTTGATGGGCATGATCACACAGCTGCAAGTGAAAATGTGCTTAAAGGCCAGCCTGCAATGCTTCTTCATGAGAGTCCTATTGAGAAATTTACTATACAAGACAATGTTTCTGCATTCTCATCATTGATTCCTCATGGAAATACTCCAATAGGAAAAAAGTTCCATGTTGATAATCCTAGACTTGTTCAATCTAAATTTCACTTTTTACTGCATAATGATGCCTCCATTTTTGTTTTGCGTGTTTCTAATACAAGGGGATTGTTGTACCATTAGTGGAGACCTCTTGATGACATAGATATCAGCTCTTTACAATTGAAGAATGATGAATACCACATCCGGTCTATAACAGTACAAAATCAGGTTGTTTCTTTCTTTACTAAAAATTCTGAAGCTTATCAATTCGATTATGGAAGTTTAGGAAAGATAGCTTGACTACGGATTAATCATGGTTTCAATAAGTTGCCTCAATTGCTGATTATTCCTATCAATAAGGTTAAGTTTGAATGCTGCAATTTAGTGATTTACTTTGCTGAGTATAAGGATAAGTTTTCTTTTTTAAGGACTGTTACTTTCACCTTATTTCTTGTCCATGCACTAAAAAGTCAAGTAGGTGTAGGTCTCAATTTATCATGTCTGGTAATGAGTCATTATGGCGTTTCTTTGTATATAGTTTGATTTGAATAAATGCAGATTGCTCTGCTCTCTTTAAGTTTTCTTTTCTGCTCTTGCTTTCTTTAGATTAGGTTGCATTAGTTTAGTGTTTTCTTTTAGTTTGGTGTTTTTGCTCTGCTCTTGCTTTGGGGGTTCTCTTTTTATCTTCTAGATGTGTTGCATTTGCATGGAAAATATTCTCTTGTCTAGGATTGTTCTAAGTATTTCCTTGTTGCACTTTAATTATGTGTCTTGAATGGATGGTTGAGGTCTTTTTTATCGTCATGTAGTCTAAATGTCTGATTTAAATAGGATGGGTCACTGGTTTGATTTGAATTTGAAGTATTCTAAAATACTATACCTCTTATACATCTTAAAAATCCTGAGGTTGCTGTGGGATCTTTGTGAGGTCATGTTAGGCAAAAAATCCTATTTCTGCTTTAGCGCCACTGTGGTTCTTAGCCCTGAGTGTGAACTTCATTGTTCACAGGTTGAAATGAAAAAAATGAAACAAAAGGAAATATCAAAAGAAGAAAAGAGAAAAATATTGAAAATTAAAAGAATGAATTCAACTTATCAGGGGTATCCAAATATCTCTCGGGGCTATAGATGCGGCTGAGAAATGGAAAGCTATGTTTGGGGAATCACGATAACCTCCTTCGGGCTATAGACACTGGCTAGTAGCAAGGCTCTATCTAGGTTGCTTTTGGAGTTAGAATCTTTATGTAGCCTGACCTGATTGAACTTGGTTTCTGCAGTAGCTCAAGGAGGGAAATGAACTCATGTGCACACACTTGGATTTTTAGTCTATGGAAGGTTCAGTCTGCCTTTGGTTTTGATTCTTTAAACTTGAATTTTGATTTGTTTGTCTGATAGTGAGATCAAAACCAAAGATTATGGGTTCATGATTATTGTTCATCATCAAATGCTTTAGAGCATTTCCCAGTAGAGTCGCCATTTGTTGTGCAGTTTTTGCACACACGCCCCACTGAAAGCAGGGACCCTCTTTTGCTTCAACTCTTGTTGTTATTCCCCTTTTATTTTGAGGATTTTTGTAGCCTTGGCATGAGCTTTAAGTGTTTATCTTGCTTGCCCAAGTGTTTTCCCCAAGTTACACATTGAAAATATCAAGTTTTGGGCCAAATCTGGGTTTTTACCCATTTGAGGATTTTCCCCACCATCTGGATTTTCCCTGATTTCATTCAAAGTTAAGCTCTATCTACTTTACGCTATGGTTCAGAGATTTCAATTCTTCACGAAATTCTGCCTGGGCCAATTTTTTCTAAATTTCTGTCTTGCCATCGAGTTTTTGAATTTAACATATTTTTGGGGATTCTTGCCATTTTGCTTTATCATTTGTGTTCTCTTGAGTTGGGATATTCAATATTGTAGTGCTTTGGAATTTTAGACTTGCTTGGAGTTTGAATTCCTATGTGCTTAGGCATATCATGGCTTGTTCTGTGTGTTCATGGTCAAAATTTAGGGTTTCATGCCTAGGGCATCCCCATTGCATCTTAATTTCCTTTCGAAGGAGCCTAGAATTCAAGGAAGATATAAAGGAGGTTCAAGTTAAACTGGGTCCATGCCCAGCTCCTCAAATTTGTGATCATTCGATCAATTTGAGTGAAGTCGTGAGAGGATGCCGATATTTGGGTTTTCTTCCAGCCTCAGGATTTTCCTGTGCAGACAGATTTCTCTGGTTTTTCTTGTCCCCTCCATTTTCTTGAAATGTGTGGAAAATCTAGAACTTTTCCCTTCTCACAGAATTTTGGTTCGGTCAGATTTTCCCGGATTCTTTGTGAAGCTTGGCGAAACTTGAAAATTGAGTGAAATGGACTATTCTAATGATAAATTCTTAACTTTCCATGCTCTAAATTGATAGATTACACTATTATCTACATCTTTTCTGCATTTTTGATGATCAATTGTCGATTTTGTGCCTTCTTTGGGAAAATTTGCTGGCCTGGATTTCCCTGAAATTCCCCTCTAGCCTGGATTCCATGGTTGGCTCGAAATCCCAAACTATGTAGATTGTGATTTAATGATGTTTCTGGGTTGATTTCAATCTTTGCTTGGATTTTTTTGGATGATGAATACATTACTGATGATGGGATAATCTTGATCTTCATGTTATAATGGATATTGATGTTGGTTTTTGTTGAGTGTAGGTCGAATCTCACATGGCAAGAAGGAATGGTGGTAAAATGTATACTTTCCAGTCGATGAAGACCCTATTATTGAGCGCTAGTTTGATGATGCATCTACTTATATTGTCGTTATGGATTGATATCAATCCCTTATGATTGATTGGGAAGAGGTCGTTAAGCGCTTAGGAGATGAAGTTAAATCTATGAAAGAAATTCAAGTATTGGTTACTCCACCATTGGCTGACTTGGAGAGGTGTGCTCAGGATAAGGAGGGAGACAGTTAATGCAAGGCTACATTGAATTTTGTGCTTCCTTATTATTTTCCATGCCTTGGTCCAAATTCCATTGAAGATCCCAGGCAGACTTGGATTGAGTTCAAGCATTTAATGCTAATTCATTTTATTTTGAATTCTCCTTGGCTGACCTATTTTGTGGTCATTTATTATTGTAAACATTAGTTGGGTTGACTTGTTTTTGGCTCTTTTATGATTGTAAACCCTGGCTAGGGTGACATGCTTTGAAGGTCTTCTATAAATTGGGAATTTTTCCTCATTTGTAAGATATAGATATACACATATATACAGATAGAGATAGATATAGTTTTGATACAAGAGAAAATTAGGCAGTAGAGTAGATTTAGAAGTTAGTTCATTTTGAGCAAGTGTTGTAACACAAAACATTAGAATTGTTGCTGAAATTTGGTGATTCAATACAATTGAAGGGCATTGTTATTTTCTGGTGATCTCTTTTGTATTGACTTATCTTGCATGGTTCTTGTGATTCTATCTTTCAAAATTGCTCAAGCTTATTATATGTATGTTAGATTTAGATTTAGATTTTATTCAATGGTGTTTATGGTTTGATGCTTGAAGTGTTTGCAGCAATCCCTGGTCCATACTTTTTGCAGCTAGCTGATTGTTTGTTTCTTTGTAAACTTAGCGTGGATCTTTTATATTCATTGTTCTTAGTTCAATTATGAAGTTCATTCATTTCAATTGCAATTGGGTTGTCTTGGATGAATGTTCATGATCTAAAAATCTTTAATACCTTAGAAGATTGCACTGTTTCTATGAGATTGCAGGTTCATCTAGGTTAAGCAGGAATTAGTTTATGAGGGATTGGTCCATTTCAAGTATCTCATCATTTGCATTGTTAATCTTAGGAGTAGTTTTAATCTTAGATATCTTTCTAAAACCCTAATCTTTTGTTATTTCTTTTATCATTGGGTTAGATTTAGGATTGAAGTATCATCATATTGTTAGATCTGATAGATTCAAGGTTCAATATTCGCTTGTAGTAAGGTCCTTTTGTGATTACCAACATTTTCACATTTATCACTGAGTTGTTTATGCATTTTCAAGACCTGACATTAGAGACCTTGGGGTTATCTCTTGAGGCTTGCTGATTGAGATCTACCTTTCAAGAGAGATAGGATTCCATATTTTGTTTTAGTTGTTGTTGTGTAGAAAACATCATCAACAAAACACACCCAAGAATGATATAAGTAACATACATAAACTACCAAAGATGAAGAAAAGAAAAGGTGAAATAAAAGAATTAGATCAAGCTTCAACTATTTTTCCATCACAATGTGGATTAGATCTAGGTTGTTTTTCCAAAAAATGCATACTCACTCTGAGGCGACATAACTCCTAGTTGTCTGCTGGGTGAGAAGTCCTAAAAGGTGAGAAACATACACTCATGGCTGGTATGCACTCACACACATGCAAGTGGCTATGGGAAAATTCATGCCTTGGATTGGGCTTCCCACTCAAACCATACCGAAGTTATACCTCATGATAACTTTAATAAGGTGCCACACAAAAATGATTTTTGAGTTTCATTAGGTGAGAAAAAACTTTGTATGCTTGGAGCTCATGAACAAATAGGATGGCTCTATAGGGATGCAATCTATGTTATTCAAGGTGGTCATATAACTAGAAATGAAAAATGAAAAATAGGAAATGTTCAAAGGATTCTTGCTTAGTTCATGCAAGGTCTTTAACTTAGGGAACATTGTGCCTAATTTCTCCAAGAGTTGACCAATCAATGGATAGAAGATTCACAACTTAGGGGATGTAGTGTGTCACATCAAGCCACAAAGAGGAATATAATATGCTAAGAGAGATTAAAATCTTGAAGGAAAACACACCCAATGTCATCCACAAAGTGAAAAACGCATCGTATTAAGTAAGAAAACTATAGCAAGAATCGAGAAAAAGGAAAATGCAAAAGAATAATGCCAATGTATTCCCTCACTTTAAAGAATTTTCTAAACACCATGATGTGATAAATTACTTTAAAGTAGCAAATGAAAAATGTAAATAAGAAGGAAGAAAAGAGAGCCAACTTGGAAAGCCCTATGCCAAGTCATTTGTTTCCAAGTAAAGTTTCATAATAAAAGAGAGAAAAAAAGAAAAAAGAGAGGGGTTTCCCCAAAAATGAAAATACCAAACACATAAGGGGTCTATGGATTTGGGGTCAGTATGTTCTTTACTACATTTGTTTTAGAGAGCTTGAAATTTTCACCATCCCCCAAATACACATAGAACTAGAAGAATGACACAAAGAGAGTGAAAAAAAAGAAAAACCTTTTTTATCAACATGGAATAGACATAGAGTGTCTCCATGCCTTGTGTTATCTCCAAAAGGAAAACAAGAGACAAATTAAAAGGAGAAAAAGGAAAGGGAAAATAAAATCCTTTTAGGTCAACATGGAAGAGACATAGGGTGTCTCGAAGCCTTGTGTCATCCCCAAAAGGAAAACAAAAGATGAAATAAATACATGACATAGAGAATAATGAAGGTACAAATAGAGGAATGCCACAAAGAGAGAGAAAACATAAAATAGAACATCACGGGGGGATAACATTACACATGCAATCACACAAAAGAAAATGAAAAATAAATAATGAAAAATATTAGTAAGGAAAATGCGAGTAAACCTATGAGTAGGTAATCCACCTCCTAGTCATGTTAATTGTATATCGAAGGTGGGAAACTAGCTAGAGGGACAAGAGTAGGTTCTGAACTAGGGGAAGCACCAGGTTCAACACTCTTTGTAGGAGATTTTTCATTTAAGCTCATGGAAGAGGAAAACAATGTATTCAATTCATTATGCACATCTTCATTGATTTTAGCAACCTCGTCATTGTCATCCAAGTTAGCCACAATAGGAGGTCAAATGAGAATGTCCCTGGAAGAGTTCAACTCTTGTTGTGGTTATGGTATTGGATTGTTTTGTTTCAGGGCAGGGGTAGAATCATCATGCGTTATTTCAATCAAGTTTGGATCTTAATTTTCTTTGTTTAATTCTTCATGTAACCTATGAGAAAGGGAACAACGTTTATGCCTACTCTCCCTAGCACCTCTATTTCCTTTGGTTTTATTTTTGAGTTGCATTTATGTAGGAGTAGTTGATCAACCATTGGTTTCTTTTCTTCCCTAAGGGGAGGAACAAAAGTAACCACAAGAGGTTGTTCAACAACTTTCTCTTTGACTTTGTATACTTGCTTTATTCTAGGAGGTGCAATGGGACTAGTTTCATTATCTCTTGGTCATTTGTAGGATGTAGAAGAAGTTTAATTTTTAGGTTGGTCTTGGCTGTTTGGTTCTTTTTTAGGTTCAAGCATATTTCATCAAGGATGGGAGGTTTTGAGGTGGATGGGGACATGTTTTAGAGAGATAGTTCAACTATTTTATTTGCTTTGAATTTTTGGTAGGATATGAAAAATAAGTCTTCTCATGGCTTTATAGGTTCCCTGGGCTCAAGAGAAAAGGCATCTAAGGAAAAGTTTCATTTGGATGAAAAAAAGAGTTAAAGCCGCTATGGTGAACAATGAATACTTCATTGTTAAAGGGAAACTTTAGGCATTTATGCACAACCCAAGGGACAAATTTCATCGAGCAAAGCCATGGGTGGCCTAGCTTCACACGAAATTGGTTTGACTACAAGATGATGGAGAATGTGACATCTAATGTTTTCGGTCCTATTTGGAATGGTAAGGTGATCGATCCTATTGTAGGGAAAGAAAAACCATTGTGTGTTTTGATCCATGCTTTCGGTTATCATATTCATCTTGATAGATTTCATGCAAAAGTAAAAATTCCTCAATGTTCATATTCTCTCCATGGATGGGATCTATTAGTATCCCATTAGTGGGCTTGTCATAGATACGACTGCCTATGTAGAAAGGACCATCAGGTGCATGTTTAATTATATCCTTAGAGGAGAAAACAATTTCAAGAGGACTCTTAGTTCTACCCTTATGAGGGATGACATCTATCACCCCTACCATTTCATCTATAGGATTGACATTGATAGCATTATTTAGAACAAAATCATTGTTTTCATCATCTTTATCAATATTCATCACATCATTCTTTGTAGTTTTGTTGGCTTTGACAAATGAAATATTATGTTTGGGCATTGGGTTGGTGAAAATCTTCAAGTTTTTGTTTAGAAGAGCAACAAACCTATTTCCTTGATCACTAACACCTCTAATGCATAGACGACTGGTCATAATCAATGAGGTCTTTCACAAGACATTTAAGAAACTTTCAATGTTTCATGTCATATCCATTTTGTTGGTGATAGTGGCAATAGGAATTTTATTTAAAGCTTGGAGGTAAAGGATTATTAGGGTCGGTGTTTTGACAGGAGGCAAGGTAATCATTTGTTGTTCTAAAAGTTGGGACATTATGTTATGAAGGGTATTGGATAAGGGATTGAATTGTCTTTTCAGATCTCCATAATTAAAGGGCACCATGGCTTTGACAATAGCTACTTGGTTGTTAATTTTTATTTTTTTTTGTTGAGGGTTAAATTGAAGGAACCCTTTATTTTCTTTTTCTACAAGTTTGGGGATTGTTTTGGTTTGTGGGCTCGAATCTCTTGATTCGACTAGAAGTAGACTTTGTATCTCAACTAATAACTGAATTTTGATAATTGTAGAGGGTAGTACATAGGTGAATGAAGGATGGGAATTTAATCATGGTAAGCTTGTCTTATATTTTACATTGAAAATTATCTATAAACATCTATTGAAGGTGTGGGTCAGGGACCTCAACATCGATTTGGGAATCACTAGTAGAATTTGGCAAATAAATGACTATGTGACTAAAACTTTTAGTCACATGACTAACATAGTAGTAATTTGAAAATAAATGACTAATTTTGTCATTTATAAGTGACTAATTTGGTAATTGGGTAAAATCACAACTAAATGACTAAATAAATGACTAATATCAGACAAATAAAAATGACTAAATAAATGACTAATATTAGACAAATAAAAATGACTAAATAAATGACTAAATATATGGCTAAATTAATGACTAAATAAATGACTATTACTCATTTATTCTTTTTTCTTTTGAATTTGATCATAATCCATAAAACTCAAGCCCCCCTCATGGGACCCCTACCTAAGCATGCCATTTGACCGCCTAGGTTTCTTGGTGCACCAAAAATACCTATTGTGGAAGGAATTTCCTCTCGATGCAGTCTTAAGGCCTTCACATATTTTATAAAAAAACTTAACGTGTACATTCTTTATTTTTTATTACTCATTATGTTATGGAGCCCTAACTTCAACACATACTCTCTAACATATTAACATACATAATTTAAATGAACACATATATAAATAAAAAAGAAATTTCCCAGGTATATATTACTACCATTGCCACTTAGCATTGGCTAGAAGTGCATTAAATTAGAAGCTTCTATGAATGAATGTGAAACACATTACATTTTTTATTTTAGAAGAGTTGCTTCTTGAAAATTCCAATTCATTTACCATTGCTTCAAACCATTTTCCACAGATAAAGATATAGAATTGTATTGTTCAACTACATATGATATTAATATCACTTGTTTCATTTTAAAATACTAAATTGAAACTATTAAATTATACCATAGACTAAAATCTAAAAATTATGACATCTCATCAATATTTTTAAAAAAAAATTATTCATAAAAAATTATTTACATATATTAAAATGAAACTATTAAATTATACCATAGACTAAAATCTAAAAATTATGACATTCCATCAATTTTTTTTAAAAAAATTATTCATAGAAATTAACTAATAAAATTGAGTCCATATCAATGCAAGATGATTAAATGAATTTTTGCGATGTTTTTCACAGTTTTTTGCACTTTCCCTTCCACTATTGGTTGCTCGCTCTTCCAAACTCTTCCTTGTTGGTATTGACCTTTCACTTCTCCAATTTGGCAATCTACAACTTGAAAATAAGGTTTTGACAAGGGTCAATTGGAGGAAGCTAAGGAGAAGCGTGGAGAATTTTTTGAGGATGGCTCTACTCAAAGAGACAAACCACTTTTCAAGGTAAGCATTTAGTAGGTAATTATTGTTTAAATTGTTGCATTTTAGAGAAAATGTGGTTTATTTTCCCCATCTCCCAGTAAACACCATTGTCCACATTGTCTTAGAAAAAAACAATAAGCACATGATGATATTATCTTTTCTAGGTCTCATTACTTCAATTTTTCATAGAACTAGATAGACCCAGTAAGCCTTAACTCTCGAATTTACATCCCACTTACCATTGAAAAAAGATGGGGAAAATTGTAGTTTAATTTATAGGTCAGTTTACCAAGTGTTCATTTGGCGCCTTCATATCAATATATTGGACTTTTATGCAGTGCTTGGAAGATGAAGATGGAATAACATAGACCAACATTATAATTTGCAATGATTCACAATCCTAATAATGTTTTGTGTAATTTTGTATTGATTGTCTCTGATAGTAAAATTTCTAGTTTAATGTTATCTAGTCAAGTTCAAGAATCCATTTAATTGTAACCGCTTTCGTGTTCTACTTTTAGAGTTGTAGTCTAGGTTAAATTATTCCCTAGTGTATTTGACACATTTGGGTAGTTCTTCAAATATTTCTTTGTAGCCTAAACTCATCACTACTTCAACTCCTTTTTGGCACCTTTAGGATCTACTTAGAAAAAATTGTAGTTCAAGGTAAATTCTTCAAAAGTTCAATCCTTCCTCACCATATTTTGGATTTTAATTAGGACATTGTAGGATGGGATAAATTCATCAGTAGTGCATTGTGCAATTACTTTATTCAGCACTTTTGGGTTCTATTTTTGAAATTATAGCTTAGGTTAAATTAAGTAGAGACCACCTACGATCGATAACTTAGTTGAATATGATCATGAGAACAAAATCGTGGTTTGAAATTAGCATGGTGCATTCCTTGTCAAATATCAAATTACCAAGGTTTTATCATCAATTGATTTGGTTTCAAATGAATAAAAGGACATGGATACTTCGTTTTCTCGATATACTAGAAACTTGGAATCTCTAGTATTTCAGATACTTCATTTTCTTGATAGACTAGAAACATAGAATCTTTAGTATTTCATTGACAAGTGGGGTAATAGACCCCTCTTTCCTTTTAAATCAAGTAGGCCTTTGACATTAAATGAAAGGTTTGACCTGCATGATCTGCATGGGAAGAATAACAAGGTTTCTTTGTTACTTGTTTTTATCCCTTCTTTAATAGGATTTTCCTCTAGTTCACTAATGGGATATTTATTCCATTGAGCTTCCTTGTCTTCATTTCCATTCTTAGAGTTCCATTGGTTTGGTTTAAGTTATAGTGTTTGTGTGGTAATTTCAATACGCTTTGTTTGGTAGATGTGGTAAATTCCCTTTTTGATATAACCTTTGGCTTAGTGGCTATACTGTGGACTCTAGGTTGTTAACTCTATCTTCAACTTCTCCACATACTTGCACCCAATGTCAGTTTTCTAGGGTTCATATGGGATGCCCCATTTTATAGAATTTCAACTCTTTATCATGACAATCATGCTTTGTACACTTTGAACTTGGATCCCCCCTTCCTATGCCATTTGATTTTGTAGTGGAACTCATTTTATTCAGGTTCAGGGGTTTTCTTTAATTTCAAAGACATATTGTTCTTTTGTCTATGATGTGATAATTTTATTGAACTTCAAGGAATTAGTTTTAATTGTGAAGACAAAATGTTCTTTAGCCTTTGGTCTACTTTTTAACAACTATGCTGCTTGAAACTTTGAGGTTCCAAGTCACATAATAAAATGACCAAGATTATTTTTTTCCTTTTGAATATTACTCCATGTTTCAAGCTTACTTGTTTGGTAGACCCTTTTATTGGGTGTACACATGTGAGAGTATTGGGTTTTTAGTGTTTTGACCTATCGTGCCTTTGAGGGGATTCCTCTTGGGATTAGTGCAATCTCCAGGTTGTAGAAATTTGTTGTTATCCATCAAGCAATATGTATCACTTGTCAAGGACATTGTGTGTAGATGTGATTTGAACTTGGGTGCCCCAATAAGTTTTGGTAAACAAAAGGGAAACATAAAGGTAATTTTTGGGTCTAAACCATATTTCACAAAATTTCCCAAATATGGGGATCTTTTGTAAATTCTCTAATATGTTCATAACAAAAAATTTATTTAAATTTAAAAGTCAGATAAAATTATTCACCAAAATAAACATATATTCATATACATTCATTTTTAATCTTCAATGCCAACCTATAATAAATAGATTTTGTACTTGTTTTTGAGTTGTAAATATTCTTCCACTATTATTTACTTGTAAAAAAAATCATCCTTTAAAAAATAAAATTTTCTATGAAGTCTAATTAGTTAGCTACTAAGATATAATCTTCGACCCCCCTTGCAAGAATATAAAAACTTTCTCACTCTATAAATAAGAAGCTTCAAAATATTTAATATTTTCCTAGTAGATAATTGAATTATTCTACAATGATCTTAAAAGGTTCTAGTAGATTACGTGCATCAACAAGAATATTATTATTCTTAGGAAGGGTATTAGATTGATTGTTTCTAGGAGTTCAGGTTTTAGTTTTCATGTCACATAAACAATATTTTGTTCCTTTTCTAGTTGCTAATTTGATTTTGAGGGATTTCTATAGTAAAGATTTTTTATTTAGATATATGGTTCTTTTTTTCGCAGATTCTAAAAGAGAACAAAGAAAAGCATCAAGCCGAATTCAATGAATGATTGAAGCACAATAAGTTTCCTAGATGCAAATTGGAACTTTTTGTTTGCTTGACTATAAGACATTGCAGGTTGACTACTAAATGATGTTGATCAAAAACATCTTTAAAATTGGTAGCTTTCTTGTATATTGTTTTACATATTTTGAAAGTTGTATGGAAGATATGATATTCAACAAGCTTTGACACCAGACTATTTCTATGTTGGATAGATTAATAAAGTATAAACAATCAGGTTACCTTTTTCCTGTGGAGTTTATCAAATGTTGTGCTTCTTTCTTCTTGAAATCATCCTTTCCTATTTATTTAATGTCATAGTGCATTCCAAAACTCAGTCATTATGTTGAAATATTTGATATAGAAGTTTCCTAAAAATGCATAAAAGTGAAAGAGCTAAGGATCCCCACAATTTATGGTTCATAAAGAACAATACTAGCTTAAGGTTTTGAAATAGGATAGCAATCTAAGTGGGCCTGATTGTAATAGAGACTTCATAATTAAATGTGTTTGAGCTAGAATAGTACTAGGATGGGTGATATCTTGGTATGTATTGGTGCTTCATCCCTATGAAGTTGTGAGCATCACATAGATGAAATAAGTGCCAAGTAGACCGTTCAAATTCATGAGAGATGAGTTCTTGGTTACTAGTTGTGAGAGGTGTCCTGAGACTTGAATACTCAAACATTAACACATGGTTGAATCTTTAAAAATGTTATTACATAATGATGCACTATAGAAACACAAAATTTGTTAAAGAATACTTTAAAGAACTTGTGAGTACTCGCTAAGAAAATTGGATGGCAAGTAATTGCTTGGAAAACTCGTCGCTGATTTTTGGTTAAAACTTAAAACTACTGAAAACAATGACTTCTACAAAGGCACAACTATGAGATTTCACTCCTTTTGACCTGAAAAAGTTGAGTTATCTTCTTCAAACTCATTAGAGGCTCCAAAAACTCAACCTCTAGATCAACTGATGACTTATTCTCTCAACCTATCCTCAATGTGCAACTATGGCAGTCATAAGCCACAAAACCCAAATATTCTTTCCATGCTACAAATAAGTGATTTAACACTTGGAACAACTCTACTAGGCTTGAAATAACATGAATAAACTCACCTTATACTCTAGGAACATAGGTTTCTTGTTTTGGCTAACATTATTTCATTGACTGCTTACATTCCTTATAGCCATGCCTTATGGAACTGCCAGAGATATCTCAAGGTGTAGGACTCCTTTTTAGACTGTAATCAGTTTTATGGATTCCCTTAAAGGGGTTATAAAACATATATTAAAACCAACATCCAGGTTTCTTTGGAAAATAAACTCCAAAAATGACTTTCCCCGCTAGAATTTAGGGCTAATTAGTCTAGTCAAGCACTAAGGCTTATTGATTCTACAAGCTCTAATCTTGAATACTCTTTACCAAACCTTCAAACATATTGTTTTGGACCTAAATATGCTTATTTAACCATCAAAATTCCTTCTCCCCAGGTATTTTAACCAAACCTAGATGATAACCACCTCGAAACTCTATTTTCTGGATTGTACACAAATTTTCAATCCTAAACTTTCACGGTTTATCTTGTAAGTTGTAACTATTATTTTTATTTCTTATAGCTTAGTTTTGTTATGTATTTTGTATAAGGCTACAATAATGTTGAATAAATATTAGTATTCTAGAGCCTCATTTCTGCTATTACAAAAACTGAAAAAATGATTGTGTTTCTTATGGAAGTGACAATGTAGTCACTACTTTCAATCTAGAGAGGGTTTGAAGGAGATAACACTAGAGTCTAACCATTTAGAGCTATATAAAGAAGCTCAACAAAATGTATGAGTGAATGGTTATTTAAAATGCACATTAATCTCAAAAGATGTCATATTGGACATGGGAATATAAGGGTGAAGTCAATGACAAATAAGAAGAGAGGTAAAGGGCATGGGAATAGAAGATCTAGGCAGAACTTAACTAGTGTGATATGGAGGGCTTTGAATAGGTCTTTCAGAGATGTTATCATTTAATTTGTATATTGAGATCCAAACATGACACTTAAAAACCCATGCACACATTATATAGTATTAGATTTGTAATCCTTTTTAGTGGCTTTTAAAAACATGCTATATACCAATGTCAATCTTGGTGTTGCAGGATAGCTTCAATGTTTCTTGTGTTTTCCCTATGATAGTTCTTTGTGTTATGTGGTTCTTTAGCAACTTTTCTTATTTTCCATTTATATGTTGACTGTAAAATAAAGAGAAAAGGATGCAGCTACTAGTATTGATTGTGAAAAATGATTTCTCATCATTTGATAAGATAGTTATTGTTGTTCATTTGGGGGTCCTATTTTGTAGAAGACAGAAATCAAGGATTGGCATCTGGTCAAAAAGCTGAAACAATTTTATGGGTCGACAAATATAAACCAAAAATGTTGATGGACCTTGCTTTCAATAAGAAAAAGGTCAAAACTTCTTACAGTTTATCTTTCAAGCTACTTATTGTTTCTATTTTTTTAATTGGAGTTCATTCTGCGTTGTTTAAGAATATGATCATTAGATAGGGTAGTTTTGATTTTTGGGCAGCGAGTGTTCTATATATTAACATTTTTTTCCCCCTTTTAATTATAATAAGTAATTTGATACCACAATGCTTGAAATGTAGGAAATTTTCTAATTAATTTTTTTGACTGGTAAATAATAAGGATTTTTCATAAATCAAATATTTTGTTTAGTGGGGTTGAATATTTTGGAATGAGTTTACAAAAGGTGTGAAGTTTAAAACAAGATGACATTAGATGAATTACAATTAAATGTGTAAATTTTTAACATTCCTTTTGTAAAACATTGAAATTTAAAATAAAATCTAGTAGAAAGATAAATGAAATTTCTATGCCTAGTTATAGTGAGGAACATGTTTTGATAAGGGGGAAAAGAATCCAACATGAAGACATCCAACTATGGAGGTACAAGATTCCTAACTAGGGAATCTATTGGAAGAGATACATGATGCCAAATTAGGATATTTCTGAAGTGAAAAATAGACATAAAATTAAACAATTTAAGGTTTTGTTGAAGATATTGGCATCCAATTAAACAATTTTAGAGGTTTTGATCAAAACATTCATGTGGAAGCCTCAATCAAATTCCCTAAAATTATCTACACATAGGCCACATCTCTCACTACTTGTACACATTCTCTAGCCCAACCTCCTCAAACCATCTCCAAGGATTTGTAATTGATAATATGTATCCTTGCATTGCCATGAATAATCAGCTACTTTGAGGAAGTAAGGGCCCTCTATACATGTTACCATTATGTTGATGAAATTGTATTCCTTCTATTTTATCTGGTGAAAGCTCTCAATTTTTGGTGAGGTTACCTTTTATAGTATCTATTCTCATATTTCAGAGGTTATAGATCAAGAGGATGAGTTTAGTGTGGTGAATAATCACTGCCCTAGTATGAAAATAAGGTTTTATGAGTAAAGATGGAGGTTAGAGTCTAGGGTTTATAAAAATACCTTTAGAAGTGGAATTTTCATGGAATAATAAGCTTGTGCAGACCAAATAAAGAGTGATCCAAGTATTGGTTGTGAGAGTTTGGGTTTGGATATAGAAGAAACTAAAGAGCCCTATGGTAGACAAGACCTAAAGAGGCATAATTCTGACTGAGACAGTCAGTTTTGAATCATTTGGTCCAAAGGACCTATACCCCACTTTGACATGTGTTTTAACTAAGCCAAAAAGATATCTAAAGGTGTGGTTAGTTTTGGGTAAATGTGTTTATCCTGGGAGAAAAGCTCTGACAGACCATTTTGTAGACCTATAAGCTTTGCATTCAATTTATGCTTCTTCATTATATATGATGGAAAAGGTTGTAGAGTCTGGCTTTAGACCTAAAAATTACATTTGCTTGAAAGTTTCTAAATCCTTTTCAATAGATCTAATTTGTGTATATCCTACAATTATTGTAGTCCATGAGACCGCATTTCTTTGAGGCATTTTGTCAAAAACTTCAAGTGCCTTGTCTATGATCCCATATTTAGCATACATGTCTACAAGAGCAGTTGAAATTATAATATCTGACAAAATTCCTCTATCCCTTATGCTTTGATGGATGTCCATACCCTATTCCAAGGCTCCCAATTTGGCACCTAGATCCCAATCTGAAATTGATTCCATTGACAACCTGTCATAGCTACAACACTTGAATATAATAGAGTGTGGAGGTTTATATAAGCTCCCTAATTCCATTGGCAAGCTGTTGTAGCTACAACACTTGAGAAAAGAAGGGTGTAAAAGTTTAAATAACCTCCTTGATTCTATTTTCAACCTATCGCAACCACAACACTTGATCATAGAAGAGTGTAGAGGTTTAAACAACCTTCCTTATTCCACTGGCAACCTATCACATCTACAGTACTTGAAAATAGTAAGTTGGAGAGTTTTAAATAATCTCCCTAATTCCATTGTTAACCTATCACAAATGTAGCACTTGAACATAATAAGAAGTTTCAAAGGTTTAAATAACCTCCTTGATTCTATTGACAATCTATTGCAGCTGCAACATTCAAAAGTAAAATATTGTCATGGTTTAAATATCCTCCTTGATTCCATTGGCAACTTTTCATAGCTACAACCTTGAACATAGAAGGGTGTGAACATTTAAATAACCTTCATGATTCCATTGGAAACCTATCAAAACTACAACACTTGAAAATGGTAGGGTGTATAGATTTAAATGACCTCCCTCATTCCAATGGCAACCTGTCACAGTTGTAGCACTTGAACGTAGAAATGTGTTAAAGTTTAAATAACCCCATTGATTCTATTGGCAACCTGTCATAGCTACAACACTTGAACATTAAAGACTGTAGAGGTTTAAATAACCTTTCTAATTCCATTGGCAACCTATTACAACTACAACACATTAACATAGAAGACTGTAGATGTTTAAATAACCTTCTTGATTCCATTGGCAACCTGTCACATCTATAGTTCAAAAATGTAAAACTTGCATTAAGGTGTAAAGATCATAATGTAATATTGCTAAAATGCACTTTGAGGGGATATGAAGAGTATTTGAAGTTCAAAAGGTGGTTATGGTCATTTGAGGGGTAGTTTTGAGTTTTCAAGTGTATTTAAAGGCCTCAAGAGGCTCGAATGAAGGTTGGTTGATTCCATTTTGAAGTGAATTTCAATAAAATACAAACAATTTTGAAAAAAATTCTGTGTTTTTGCACTTTTCTTACTATCTATGAACTCGTATAGGTTCTTTATGATCTAAAACCTATAGTAATTCATGGTGATATGTTCTAACCTACATTTTTGATCATTTTGAGGATCTTTACTTAATTTTTGAGGAATATCTCATTGAAAACTTGTGATTGTTTGAGATAGGCTAGCAAGGTCCAAGTTTGAAGTTTATTTAATGTAGAAGTCATTCCTCCTATTGTTGTTTCATGTCACTAAGAGGAATGGCTTGTAGCAAGTTAATTTAGATGTTTATAGAAGTTAGGAGTTGAATAAAGTTTTTTAATGGTTTGGAAGAGATGCCCTAGGGCATGAAAGGGTCAATTTTTATGTGAAATTGAGTTGATAGGGGTTGTATTTGGAAAAATATGATTGGTAGTAACCTTGTGTTGGATGTTTGAGTGTGAGGAAACCAAATGGAATGAATTTGAGGCTTTAGTTTGGTTGGAAAAGCCCTGTAAGTGTATTTTTCATCAAACCCTTGTGTTTTGAAGTGAAAATGGAGGGTTTCATGGACTAGACATGTAGATGCTTTAAATTTGGGAATAAATCATGAAATTTGGTGTTTTATCACTTGAATAAAGACTATTTGATGTGTTTGAGTGAGGGGAAGGAATTTTTGAAGGACCTCCTTTGTTATTTTGGGATAATTTAGTAGCCTTGGAGCTGGGCAGTCTAATGAAACTCTATGTTGTTGCAAAGAACCTTTGTGAGATATTTTGAGATGCTATTTAAGGATCTATGCTAAAGCTTGATTGATGTTTTGATGGCCTCTGTATGAAATTCTTCATGATATTTTGTGTAGAGTTGAGTTTGATGGGTTACAAGCCTATTGGTGTTGTTTTGGATAGTTTGAGAAGGATGATGTTCAAGGGAGGATTTATTGTTTTTGATTGATCATTTTGTGTTGGATTTGAAGTCATCACCACCTTGTCTGCATCAATTTATAAGCTTTGAATGCACTTTTGCATACTATCTTGTAGATACAGTGTTATGATAGTCACATTTTTGGAATCAATAATGAAGGGTTTGAATGGGTGTTTGAACAATTATCAAGAATAAAGGTTGGAGAATGATTTAATTATGTTTTATAGGAATTTTTAGACATGTATGAGACTTTGGTAATGAGGATTGGGCTTGGAGTTTGAAGTTATCTTGTGTAGGTGGCCTAAATGGGCATCATGGCTGATTAAGACAAACCACTTTTGATAGTTCTTATATTGGAGTTGTTTATTTTGGTGAACGGGGTTTGGGTCATGTATTTTGATGTTGCTTTAGGGTTTTTGTGAATTCAATAAGAGGTGTGTGTGCCTTAATCTTAGTTTTAGTACTTTGAAACAATGTTTTGTGAAGAATGTGGAATCCTGGTTGCAAGGATAGTCAAGAGTTGGTTGTGTTTCTAACAAGTTGAGTTTGGTGAAGAGTCTTGTGCTCCTAAATTACATCAGTATCCTTCTTTAATAGATTAATCAAGAGTGGTTCCTAGAACTCCCAAATTTCTAATGGAAGTTTCCAATGATTGTGAGGAATACACATCGCCACTATAAACAAGTGAGAAGGCTTTCATTGGTCTATCGATGGAGCTATGAGAGGAGTTCCCTTGATGTAGTAATGTTAGGCCTTCCCCTTGACCCTACTAGTGGTGCTGCCCACAGAACCCCACGAGGGGCACTGCCCCTCGAACATGCTGGGGGTGCTACCCCCAGACCCCTGCGATGGGCAGTACCCCTCGACCCCGTTGGGGGTGCTACCCCAATAACTCCACAAGGGGCAACACCCGCCGACCTCACTAGGGGTGTTTTCAGTCCTAGTTTTGGAAGATCTAATGATATTAGAGTAACCTACAATGTTGTAATCAATTACACCTATAAGACAAGTCACATGATTGGCATTAGGGAAGAAGGTTAAGTAAGGCTTTTCAATGCTTATTTGTAGAATCTAATGACCACTATTAGTGAAAATGTTTGGAGTTGATATTAATAAGTGTTGTGAACCTTCTTCAAAGTTGGGATTTGATGAAATTAAAGGTGTTGATCCCATTTGTGTACTTCCCTATTATGATAGAGTTGATTGTTGAAGTAAAACTATGTCTGGCAAGATTTGTAGTGCTCCTTATTATATGGTCTTAAAACCATTGAAGATCATTTATGTGAGTGTCATGAATGCCTCTAAAGCAATGATGAAGGTTAGTGTGTTCCAATTGGTTTGAGGGTCAAAGTTGTCAAGTTTGAACTATTTCAAGAAGCCTAATTAGGCCTAAAATACATAATTACTAGTCCATTGTTAGGGTGTTGTTAGAAAACAACTTGTGAAGGAAAGTTGGATTTTTGAAGTGTCTAAGTACCGTTGATAGGGTATTGAAGGATTGCATTGGTCATTGTTACCATGTGTAAGGTCAACCAAGTGTCAGATAGGTATTATGTTGTTGATTCCTTATGTTGAGTTGTTGCCAAGTAAGCCCCAAGTGGTGCAAGAGCACCAGTTAAGCTTTGTCTTAAATTTTGGGCCTTCTACTCAGTTGTTTATGGATTGGATGCTATAACCATAGTTATCTAGATCCATATATAGTTATTTCATTGCTATTTGTAACTAGAATTACTTTCCTCTTGATCATATTTCTACTTTTTGTATCATTCATTTTAAACTAAGAGACAAAATCCTAACATATTTGGTAGAAAATGAATAGGGAAATTAGTAAATTCTCAAGAAATAGTGTTTAGGGACCCAATGAACACTAGGTAGTTGTTTATTGTTTGTACAAGTTTTGACATTTGATGGTGTAATCAAGGGAAAAATAGATTGTTAGATTGTTAGATCAATAACACTAAAATCCATTGAAAATAACGAAGCACAAAGGAATACAATGAAAGTAAAAGGCAATTATATAACCTGCATTCTCCATCTTCCATGATTGACCTTTGTTACACCTCCTAGCTTGCAGTAAATGAAGATGCCCTCAGATTTGTATGAGCAACTTTGACAAGAGACAAGACTAAAGCAAGTTTTGAAGGATTTGCATAAAGTCTAAATGCCTATGCCTATTGCCAATGCCTATGTCTAAAACAAATGCCAAAAGTGATTAAATGACTATATTAAATACTAAAATTGCCTATGACAATAAATGTGAAAGTAAATAAATGCCTAGAATGTCTATGCAAAATGTCAGCATGTGTGTGTCCGTGTAAAATGAGAAGAAGATGGCATTTTATAGAAAATGCCATTTCGAATGGACAGACAAGATAAATCAATGAAATGAATGATCCAGATTACACCTAAGAATCCCTAATTAGGGTTAGGGAAAAATCCTTAATCAAACGGTCAGAATAAAATTGAATCGACGGTGGAAAATAAATGAGATAAATTAATTAGAAAATGACGATTTTTCAAAAAATCAATAAGATAAGATTGCCTGATTTGCAAGATTCGAAAAATCAAAGAGATAAGATGTGGACTGAAGATAAGATTTGAAAAATCAAGAATCTGCCCGATTGCTTGATTTTTAGAAGATTAATTACTAATTTGAATTAAAATAATTCAAATTATGGATTTTGAGACATAATAAATAATCTTTTTCAGATTATTTATCAAAAAGGACTGATAGTTAAGATTGACATGACATTTTAAATAATTTAAATTTAAAATGAGAAGAATATTAATTAGCAATTAAATAATTAAATTTAATTATTTAATTTAGCAGATAAGACTAATTAATTAAATTAATTAATCAATTCATTTAATTAAGACAATTAGTGACATATTAAATAAATAAATGTAATTCATTTATTTAATAATCGGAAAAATTAATGAAGAAAAGGGAATTAAATAAATTAAGAAATTTATTTAATTAAGGAAGACTTAGACAGTTAACGACGTATTTAATAAATAAATAAAATTTATTTATTTAATAATCATGAAGAATAAATGACATGAATTAATTAAATAATCATGAATTATTTAATCAATAGTCGAATGTGGACCAAGGACATAAATAAATGACATAATTATGCTAGGATGAAAGTGGTAAAAATGAAGCTTGCAAGCCTAAGTCATTTTTAGGTGTCTACAGATCGCTGCTAGCCTATTGGTACAATTCATCTTTTAGTTTCTGCAACTATTATATCTTGTAAGTGTGGTTGAAGTCCAAGCCATTTATAATGTAAATTTTAGAGTCATAATAGTGCATTCAAGGCTTTCATCTCTGTTTTTGTTGCATGAAGGATTTTGAAAATGTTAATGAAGACCTTTTGAAACTTGATTTATGATACATCCACACAACTACCACAAGTTTAACTAACATCTTAATGATATAGTTTAGAGTGTCCTTGAGATAGATATCATGGGAAAGAAGGTCAACCATGCACATGTAATGATCAATTTTAGGTGTAATGCAATATTGCTTACTCATATTATTGATGTACAACCCTCATCCTGTAACGCCCCGCTAAGGGACCAAGTGGATTAACACAAAAGACCATCAACATCAAGCCAATTTTTTTTTCTTTTATTATTTTTTTTAAAGAAACTAAAGTAACACTAACTAATGCAACTCAACCAATTAATATGAATAACATTATTACATCAACATGATATTATAATCACATTATAACCTAAAAATAATATTGAACATAACCTATTTGCACACCTATCCACCATGGTCCCTTAACGTCGCTACTAAGATACACCTACACTAATTAAGTCTAAAGAATATATTTGATATACTATGACCATATTTTACTAACACTTGAATGTAAATTAATCTCATACATCAAATTACATAAGATAACATATTGAAATTATCTTCAACCACATATAACACTATGTCAATACAAATCTATTCTTAATCAATATTATAAAATAAGTACATAAAGATATATCATATCTACTACTTAATTAAACTCATGCATTATAAATACAATATTTCTATATTAAACCTCTCTATTACATACTAAACAATAGTAAAAATGTGTATAAACAAGATTGTATCAATTCACTTACTTTTCCTATACAAGAATGCTACCATGAACACGTTTCATTAATCTAAGAGGTATATCTGTATAAGATACATTAAACATAATTTTTTTATGAAAATATCACCTGCACATAAATTTAACTATAGAATGAAGCGAAAAGAAAGACTCTCCATGTTGCGCACGAATTTCACCACCTAAATCCCAATGGATGGTTCAGAAATACCACCCTACCACGTGGAACCCTGAGGCCCACTCCTGTGCTAGGAGACAACACTAGGCCCCACAAACAAGCAAACAACAGAACAGAAATAACAAGTGGCTGACACTAAACATCCCAAGAAAACTACCAAAATAAGAATCAACTGAAAATTACAATAACTTCACAAATACTTCTAGGTACTTCTATAGACCCAAACACATAACACAAATAGATAGAAAACTAAAAAAACTTATCATTAAACCACAACACTACAATAAAGTATATTACATCTATCTCACAATACTATAACATAATAACACACTGTAGTTTAGTAATTCACAACCAAGACCAACAATGCACATCCCTGACATAATTGATCTTTACAAATATAGAAACTTCAATGCAAGATCTCACAAATATGAAGGGATTTATAATAATAAATACAATTAAATAAAAATGGTACAACACAATACAGATCAAAGAATATAGTTATACCCTCAAATACAACTTTTAAAACTAAACTAATTCTCACTTGACAACAGTCAAATCTGTTAACAATAAAACAACCATAAAATAGTCATATGAACTCGAAATCAAAATCTGTAAAATACCCATGTCAGATTTAGACGTCGCCTACTCAATACCGCGGAAGAAATTGACTAAATAATAATTTCATAAAATGCAAAATAACAGACGGATTCCATAAAACCCTATTTTCGGTAATACTCGATTATAGTCAAATGACAAAATGAGTAACTTAACAACCAGATTTTATCCAAAATAAAATATATTAAAAAAAAGAATATTAAAATTAATTTAAGCTATTTTAAACCCCTATAAATTTAAAACCTCAATATTTCATTGACTGTTTACAGAGAGAAATAAAGATATTTGCAGTCATAGAGGAGCAACTTGACAGCAGTCCCATGTTTCAACCATATCTCACAAACTACAATCTGGGTTTCTGAGATTTTGGACAGGTGTTAAACGACAACGAAATGAATTTTTTTTTTAAAAATCTCACCAACCCAATTTCTAAATTTAGATTTATGAGCAACGCAATCAGACCCTTTTACTGGTAAATATCAAGAATAACAAATATATATTGATTTTTATTGTAGAATAAATGTTTCATTCACACACAAAAATAAAACCATCCAATATTTATTTTTAAAAATCAAAAGAAAGAAATCAATTAAATCATTCATGCATACGAAAGAAAATTTTAACACAAGATCTGAAAATCCAACCTGGATCTAACGCTTGGGAATGACAAAAATTTGATGCTGAGCTCCAAAGTTTTCAACTTTCAAAACCCTCAAATTGCCACAAATTTTTCATTCCTCCTTCCTCTTTGCAAGCATAGAAAAATCTCTCCCAAAAAAGAATCCCAATCCAAATCCAACATGCATGCCAAAATCTAATAACCCAACAACACGGAAACCCTTTATCTCCTCCTAGAATAAAGAGAACACTTCTCCCCCCAAAAGACAACCTCCTAGCTCCCTTTCAACTTCCATTTTCGTCACTTTTCATAATAGAGTAATTAGGGTGGGTTCTGGACTCAAAAAATATAATTTTATAAAATAAAAATACCTCTCACCCATAAAGCTATCACATAGGAAACATTTTAAATCATTAAAACCACATAAAGACTCCATAAAACATAAATTTAGTGACCATTTTAATAAAATGAATCAAGAGACTAATAATGCAAAAATTATATCTAAACAAAAATAAAACAAATATTACTCAATAAACAATAATCAAATACCAAATAATGATAATAATAAACAATAATTAAATAATTATTCCTCAAAATAATAACATAATAAAACATAACATAAATAAATGTCACTTATGGACAATATTATATCACACCTCAAACACATTAATAAAAATCATAATAATAAATATGATAGATTCAATATCTAACTTCACTCAAATAATTCACAAATAAGGTAAAATATAAATCATAAAATAACTTCACATGAAAGAGCAACATTCACATCAAAAGATAAATAACACTAATCACAATCATAACAACACAATTAACCACGGGGTTTAACACCAACAGGTTGGGATCTAAAACTAAGGTTAGACAAAAAAATCAAACAATCACATATCACATAAGAAACAACCGAATAAATGCAACACTTCAAACATAGGGTAAAGAAGATCAGACATTGTCTCATGACAACCCGAAAAAGTTAACACATTCTTCATCAATTATCTTTAATTGAGAACAATGGTCAGGGTTAGGTTATAATTTGGGCCTAAATGTTATCTCCTCAACCACCATTGGGATTAGAGGCACGCTCAGACCTACTAATTTAGGTAGAGATGTAGCCTAGTACCTGTTCACTTAAACATACAAATTAGAGCACATGTGCATAATAGTCGAAGCACTAGGAAAAAGTCTCTAGCAATCATATCTCATTCTCGTATGTCTCTCATACGTCCAATGGTACGATGCCGCCCTTTCCACTTATCCTAACAAACATACTACTATATCACTCAATTATCCAAGTAAATCTCTGTATAATAACAATAACATAACAATATGCATCATACTCACCACAACACTAATAGAAGCTCATGCCCCATCTTGCAGCCACAAAGCTTGAACACAAATCAGCATATTTTATAATAATAAAAATAACCATAATCAAAATCATAATAATATGACAATACAATGATAATATATTAGAATCAAATAAAAACTCTAAAGGTAACAAAACACTTTCATCACATCAATATGTCAATAACATACATCGTAATAATGGTCATGTCTAAACATGCACATCATGATAAATATATCCTTAAACACATCTAATAAATCATTTTCTAACATTTTTACTTAGTCCATAAATTCATGATATACAATATCAATTGTTTAACATCATTAGCACATACCTTTAAATGTGTCTATTATTTTACTTTCATCTTCAAGTTCCAAAGCCAAACTTCCTGCACATCCACTATGAGAATGGAGAGGCACTACATCCTCCCCCCCTAAAACTTGACTTACTCCTGGAAGTCACAGACTAGGGTTGAAACATAAGACATTAGTACCAAAAATTTTCTATTCTATATTTGATGTACATCCTCTTTCTGAATATCTTCGATCAAAATACTATCTAACTACACTTTAGAAAGTAATACTTTTCTATCTACCTTTACTTAGAAATCCTTACATCTCTTACAGTATGATACTTGATTTTACACTAACAAATATAGCAAGCACTCCAATTAACTCATTTTTCATTCCTAATTTATAAAAATCTCCATAATCTTATGCAAGGGATGCACATAATAATATTTTTTTTTTTTATTCAAAAATACACATTGTCTCATGTTTTAGAAACTTATTTTCAATTACAATTTATGATTTTAAGAACATCCATTCCATTTAATACCATAGATTGACAATACATTCACATTTAACATAGCATGGTTATCCCTCTTTTACATCAATAAGCAACAACACATAAGAAATATACATCTAACACATACATACACAATCACATCACCAGGAAAAGCACATCACAAGGCTACACAAGGGTCCATCTAGACACCAGAAAGCAGCATACTAATCCATGATATATAATCCATGAGCTAAGAGCCAATATTCATCTCACATAATCCATACCTCACACTCAGAGGCTTGATGGTGTTAGGCCACACTCACATGGTGAGACCATCCATACAAGACTACAATGACCTACCTCTTGTTGTATAAGGTGGTTAGCCTCCAAGAGATAGTCATCACACATAGGTGGGTAGTGGGTCCTAGCTGTGTAACAGCCTCACATACCCCCATCCCCATGGTTCCCTATGTCTACTTCCTCGTATACACTCACCAAGTTTGTCTCATACATCCTTGGAGAGGAATCACAATACGACAAATGGCCGACATCGAAAATAATAAGGATAAATTAGTTTAGCCACCAAAGTCATAAATAAAAGAAAATAAAAATTCAATTTCAACAATAAAAAAAAAATTAATGTGCACAATTTCAACACTAAATCAAATGTAACCACAAGGGCTACGAGCAAATAAGATCACAAGGTGTGGATAAACCATCACAATCAAATATAAACAAGGTGTCAGCCTTCACAATCACTAGAAACTCATCAATAATTATAAAGAAAAGTTCACAATCTTAGAAATTGCACTATACAACACTGCGTGACTAGATACTAGCCACCAAACAAGAAAGGAGGGAACAACGTCCGGCTATACAATAGCCCCATGTGGTGCAGAGTGAGCACACCATCCACATGTCCCAGAGTGTGCCCCTCGGCTACACCCTGTTTCGCGTCGTCATGCGACATGGACTAGCCAAGTGGCCCTCGCACTCCTTGGCTATCCGCATGAGATGTGCACCTCAGCCCCCATCCCGCATCGCATCTTAGTGCGGCATGGTCATACACCAGCCGGAGAAGGCACGTACTGGTCGTATGCCGCATGGAAGTGTGTCCGTGGCTCCACAGAAATAGGCACGTGCTAGACACACCCTGCATAGCGATACCTCATGGAGAAGGCACACGCAGGTACTCACCGTAGCCAGAGGTATACATGGCTAGGACATACCCATATGCTAACCGAACCAAACAATGTCAAAATCAAACATGAGTATTCCCTCTACAAGTGTGTGAGGCCCCATCACGCTCATCACACAAGTAGGCTATCATAACACAATCTCATAGTGCACCTTCACGTGTCTATGCACGTGGCATCGTGTCCTCGAGCCTAGCTCGCTACCATCAGCAACACGGCATCATCACCAGCACTGTGTCGGAACATCAGTGGGGTGTGGCATCGTATCCATTGCATCATGTCGGAACATGTGCGAATACAGTATATATATAATGCATATATGAGTATATCAATATGGGGCTACCTGAGCTTCACCTCTCATACAGACAAGGTTGACTCGCTAATGTCAGCTCAACGTCCCTATGGACAGCCAGAAAAATACTAACAAACCAATGCTGCTATACTCAAAGCTGTGGGGATTAGGCTCACACATATGGATCAAATACATTGATCCATCATAAGGGGAAGTAGTGAGTACGTTGCCTTGGGATCGGTTGAGCTAAGACAGCTCTGCGTCACATTATGCGTACGCTGCACACTCTGCCCAAGGAACTTTGTGGCTACTACTACCCCTTCACAGATTGAGGGACTGGAGAACCAAAAGAAAAGAATCTGTGAAACTATCTTTTGGCTACTCATATATAAATTTCAACCACACGTGGGTTGGCCCTCAATCAGGTAACAAACATACAAGAACACATAAAGGTATGGTTAATCCCACACCAACAAATACACAATTTTCTCCATGGATGGGTACATAGTATTACCATCCCATGGGCACACAAAGCAAGTACAGGGTATTCACAACACTCAACCAATGCACAGTTACTAGTTTCTCACATTTACAAGGGATAAAATTTCATACACGATTTCATGAAAACATTTACTTCCATAATCCATGTGATTCATATCATTACATATGTCAATAACCCTTTTATCAGTTTTTCTTTCACTCTACTCTTTTCCATATATCACATGATGCTGATATGTTAATGTCAAGATTATCGTGATCACTTATCAACTCCACTAAACAAGTTCTCATTCACTTTTATTCATTCGACATAACATTTTATCCTTATAACATATGCATATACCAACTATTTTTTTCTCCACACTAAGAATTTTACATAAGTAGCATGAATTTCTAAATGCATCTAAGAATCATTAATACTTCCACACCATTATTCGTGTATCCGGAGTTCAACTAGTTATATATTCAAATTTTCACAGAACAAAAGGACATCACATATTTTTTTTATTTTTATTTTTTAAAACACAATCCCACATTCTCTCAAACTTTATCTCTGACCAATACAAGTAACACTAAATATTTGCATAGTGATTATGCCTACTCAAACATCCATATCTGATACCTAAGCTTAATTGTTTCACATGTTACCCCCACATAATAAATTGACATGCAAGACATCCAATGGATAAATATTTTCTGTTTATACAAAAGTAAGAAAGGAGAGACATTGTGTTATAGGTTTCAACTATACAAAACAACCAAGGTGTCCAAATACCAATACAATCATCATAATTTTTCAAAATAGAAATTTAGTTATATGCACTAGCATCTTATTTATTCCACAAAAGTAGTCATTTCCAATAAAAACATATTATATCATATGATGCAAACTTATTCACATAAATTTATTTCCAAACACATAGATTAAATACCTAGCAACTACACTCAGTCTCATTCATAGTTTATCTTTTATGCATGAACTATGAATAAAGAGTACAATTTCAAGAGAATATATAGTCCACCACTCAAGTAAATTCAAACATAATTTCTTTGATTCATAGTCAAGGTTCAAGCATACAAGTTTAAGACCTAAATGATTTTCTATTATAATGTTGTTTAATACTATTTATTTATTTATTTATTTATTTTTTTAACTATATGTGGGCTAGGATGAAGGAAAAAAAAAGATAATTTTTAATTCAATGCAAGCAATTTGCAAATGCAACATTTCCAAACAAAGCATTTATACAAAAGAAAAATAAGTCACACCTTCTACCCAAATTTTAAGTACCACTCATAGACAAGTTTTCCATTTATAAACATAGCTAAAAACAAAGTTAAAATTCCATTACATCACTCAACATGTATTATAACGATCACAAAATATCGACAATAATTCATTTATATACCATCTACATATTTTCTTTAATCTATTCTAAGAACCATTTTACATGCAACATATTCTTAACATTATGAAAACACATTAAACAACATATGGGTGTAACACTCCTACAAAATATAGAAAAACACATGAATAGATGACATACTCAGGTTATGACTTCCCCTTTAACCACATAACATACATTTCCACTTACATAAAATGATTTAAGTAGCCCAACTGCACAAAATAACATTTTTTTTCTTAATGCACATTTAGTCAAACAAAAAAAATCCACAAGGAAACTTAACAACTAGTTAATCTAAACCCACAAATACATCCTAAGATTAAATTTACACTTTCAAGGAATTAAAAGTCATAGAAATGAAACAAAGTCACAAAAAAAAAAAAATAGTTACAAACATATAAGGAATCACACCCAACAAAAGAATACACAAAGTGTATAATCCTCTATCTAACGTCTCAACTAAATATATAGATCAAAACAAAGTATTTAACACAAGGGTCCCTACGACTTTTTAGTCACACATCAAACATTCATCAGCACATGTATAAGAAAAGTTACTATAACAAGACATGGGCAACAACATTAACCAAAAATTCCAGTGCTGCAACACTGGCTCTGATACCAGATGTAACGCCCCGCTAAGGGACCAAGTGGATTAACACAAAAGGCCATCAACATCAAGCCAATTTTTTTTTTCTTTTATTATTTTTTTTAAAGAAACTAAAGTAACACTAACTAATGCAACTCAACCAATTAATATGAATAATATTATTACATCAACATGATATTATAATCACATTATAACCTAAAAATAATATTGAACATAACCTATTTGCACACCTATCTACCATGGTCCCTTAACATCGCTACTAAGATACACTTACACTAATTAAGTCTAAAGAATATATTTGATATACTATGACCATATTTTACTAACACTTGAATGTAAATTAATCTCATACATTAAATTACATAAGATAACATATCGAAATTATCTTCAACCACATCTAACACTATGTCAATACAAATCTATTCTTAATCAATGTTATAAAATAAGTACATAAAGATATATCATATCTACTATTTAATTAAACTCATGCATTATAAATACAACATTTCTATATTAAACCTCTCTATTACATACTAAACAATAGTAAAAATGTGTATAAACAAGATTGTATCAATTCACTTACTTTTCCTATACAAGAATGCTACCATGAACACGTTTTATTAATCTAAGAGGTATATATGTATAAGATACATTAAACATAATTTTTTTATGAAAATATCACCTGCACATAAATTCAACTATAGAATGAAGCGAAAAGAAAGACTCTCCATGTTGTGCACGAATTTCACCACCTAAATCCCAATGGATGGTTCAGAAATACCACCCTACCATGTGGAACCTTGAGGCCCACTCCCTCCGTGCTAGGAGACAACACTAGGCCCCACAAACAAGCAAACAACAGAACATAAATAACAAGTGGCTGACACTAAACATCCCAAGAAAACTACCAAAATAAGAATCAACCGAAAATTATAATAACTTCACAAATACTTCTAGGTACTTCTATAGACCCAAACATATAACACAAATAGATAGAAAACTAAAAAAACTTATCATTAAACCACAACACTACAATAAAATATATTACATCAATCTCACAATATTATAACATAATAACACACTGTAGTTCAGTAATTCACAACCAAGACCAACAATGCACATCCCTGACATAATTGATCTTTACAAATATAGAAACTTCAATGCAAGATCTCACAAATATAAAGGGATTTATAATAATAAACATAATTAAATAAAAATGGTACAACAAAATACAGATCAAAGAATATAGTTATACCCTCAAATACAACTTTTAAAACTAAACTAATTCTCACTTGACAACAGTCAAATCTGTTAACAAAAAACAACCATAAAATAGTCATATGAACTCGAAATCAAAATCTGTAAAATACACATTTCAGATATAGACGTCGCCTACTCAACAACGTTGAAGAAATTGACTAAAAATGAATAATAATTTCATAAAATGCAAAACAACAGACGGATTCCATAAAACCCTATTTTCGGTAATACTCGATTACAGTCAAATGATAAAATGAGTAACTTAACAACCAGATTTTATCCAAAATAAAATATATAAAAAAAAGAATATTAAAATTAATTTAAACTATTTCAAACCCCTATAAATTTAAAACTTCAATATTTTATTGACTATTTATAGAGAGAAATAAAGATATTTGCAGTCATAGAGGAGCAACTTGACAGCAGTCCCGTGTTTCAATCATATCTCACAAACTACAATCTGGGTTTCTGAGATTTTTGGACAGGAGTTAAACGACAACGAAATGAAAAAAACCCTTTAAAAATTTCACCAACCCAATTTGTAAATTTAGATTTATGAGCAACGCAATCAGACCCTTTTACTGGTAAATATCAAGAATAACAAATATGTATTAATTTTTATTGTAGAATAAATGTTTCATTCACACAGAAATAAAACCATCCAATATTTATTTTCAAAAATCAAAAGAAAGAAATCAATCAAATCATTCATGCATATGAAAGAAAATTTTAACACAAGATCTGAAAATCCAACCTGGATCCAACGCTTGGGAATGATAGAAATTTGATGCTAAGCTCCAAAGTTTTCAACTTTCAAAACCCTCAAATTGCCACAAATTTTTCATTCCTCCTTCCTCTTTGCAAGCATAGAAAAATCTCTCCCGAAAAAGAATCCCAATCCAAATCCAACATGCATGCCAAAATCCAATAACCCAACAACCCGGAAACCCTTTATCTCCTCCTAGAATAGAGAGAACACTTCTCCCCCTAAAAGACAACCTCCCAGCCCCCTTTCAACTTCCATTTTCGTCACTTTTTATAATAGAGTAATTAGGGTGGGTTCTGGACTCAAAAAATATAATTTTATAAAATAAAAATACCTCACCCATAAAGCTATCACATAGATAATATTTTAAATCATTAAAACCACATAAAGACTCCATAAAACATAAATTTAATGACCATTTTAATAAAATGAATCAAGAGACTAATAATGCAAAAATTATATCTAAACAAAAATAAAACAAATATTACTCAATAAACAATAATCAAATACAAAATAATGATAATAATAAATAATAATTAAATAATTATTCTTAAAAATAATAACATAATAAAATATAACATAAATAAATGTCACTTATGGACAATATTATATCACACCTCAAACACATTAATAAAAATCATAATAATAAATATGATAGATTCAATATCTAACTTCACTCAAATAATTCACAAATAAGGTAAAATATAAATCATAAAATAACTTCACATGAAAGAGCAACATTCACATCAAAAGATAAATAACACTAATCACAATCATAACAACACAATTAACCACGGGGTTTAACACCGACAGGTTGGGATCCAAAACTAAGGTTAGACAACAAAATCAAATAATCACATATCACATAAGAAATAACCGAATAAATGCAACACTTCAAACATAGGGTAAAGAAGATCGGACATTGTCTCATGACAACCCGAAAAAGTTAACACATTCTTCATCAATTATCTTTAATTGAGAACAATGGTCAGGGTTAGGTTATAATTTGGGCCTAGATGTTATCTCCTCAACCACCATTGGGATTAGAGGCACGCTCAGACCTACTAATTTAGGTAGAGACGTAGCCTAGTACCTGTTCACTTAAACATACAAATTAGAGCACATGTGCATAATAGCCGAAGCACTAGGAAAAAGGCTCTAGCAATCGTATCTCATTCTCATATGTCTCTCATACGTCCAATGGTACGATGCCGCCCTTTCCACTTATCCTAACAAACATACTACTATATCACTCAATTATCCAAGTAAATCTCTGTATAATAACAATAACATAACAATATGCATCATACTCACCACAACACTAATAGAAGTTCATGCCCCATCTTGCAGCTACAAAGCTTGAACACAAATCAGTATATTTTATAATAATAAAAATAACCATAATCAAAATCATAATAATATGACAATACAATGATAATATATTAGAATCAAATGAAAACTCTAAAGGTAACAAAACACTTTCATCACATTAATATGTCAATAACATACATCGTAATAATGGTCATGTCTAAACACGCACATCATGATAAATATATCCTTAAACACATCTAATAAATCATTTCCTAACCTTTTTACTTAGTCCATAAATTCATGATATACAATATCAATTGTTTAACATCATTAGTACATACCTTTAAATGTCTCTATTATTTTACTTTCATCTCCAAGTTCCAAAGCCAAACTTCCTGCACATCCACTATGAGAATGGAGAGGCACTACACATCCACTAAACCTCGATGGCTGTATGCACAAAGAATATAAACAAAGCTTACAATGTTAGGATATGTTTCAGAGTGCTTCATTAATTCAAATATTTTGAGAGCATCCTTGCAAAATAATTTTTGTGCATATCCTACAATTATTAGATTCCATGAGATGACATCTCTTTGAGGTATTCCATCAAAGAGTTCAAATTCCTTGTGTACATTTCCACATTTTCCATACATGTCTAACAGAGCATTTCTAACCATAATATCTGACAAAATCCCCCCATCCATTATGCTCTGATGGATGTCATACCCTACTCCAAAGCTCCCATTTTGGCACATGCAAGTAGGATGCTGGCATAGGTTGTCGAATTAGGTTACCTGCTAGCTACTTATTTAATAGCTTTTTTATTGAACAAGGTTAAGGTTATCATCTATTCCATAGAATCTTTTCTTAAACGTGCTTCCCATTGCTACATTTTGGCTTCTCTAGGGTATGTTCTATATGAGTTATGTATAACATTGTACTTTGTAGTTAAGGTTGTTTTACTTGAATCCTAGTTGAATCATTTGTTTCTTAACATTGCATCTTTCAGCAATGTCTTTGACTCTTAGTTTTAAAGGATGTGTTTACAAAACACCTTTTCTTGTTACAAAATTAGACTTTAGTAATTGATTTCCAAATGAATCTTAAAAGAAAGAGATAAGATTTTATATTCCTATTTCATATCAGAAATATATGAAGAAAGGAAACTATACACACTCAAACACATATATATGAACAAAGGAGAATATATACTAATATCCAATTCACTTTCTACATAGCCAATAATGGCAGCAATAAAAATACTCAAAAAATGTATTTCAGACTTGTACATGTGGTTAATGAGACAATGCAATAAGCAAATATGAAGTGTTTGAAGTCAGAAAATGATACAGTGGCAAAGTATACACAATATATGTTTCTAGAATCTGCTACAATAGCACTAACCTACATTTACATTAATTTTTTGTTCATTTATTACATAGACAACAAGAATCCCAACCTAGTTTGGATGCTGGAGTTGAGACAGTGTTGTCAATGACCTAGTAATATATTTTACCCTTGAATAAGGGCAATGACCAACCTTCTAAACCTTCCTAAAGCCACACACCTGGTTGGTGATGGTCATCAACTCTACTTTGTCTTTGCCACTAAAGCAAGTCCACAAAATGAAATTTCTCTACATTAAAATGTAAAAACATTTTTGCATTTATAGTTTGTATGTTTGCATTTCCAATACCTTGTATACTTGTCAAGTGTGGTTTTCTAAATGTTGAAATAGTTTCATTCCCAGTTAAAAAATTCCCATAAGAGCAACAAAACAAAGGTATTTATATTGATGCTTAATAAAAAAATATAAAAGAATTACTTTGGAATTTCCTGCAATGTTTTTCTTTCTTGTAAAGCGGTAGATATTGAGTTGGGAAGTGAATTTTAACAAAGTGTTTGTTGTTTCCTCTCTTTAATGTGATAATTTTGAATCTTTCTGATGGTCATGTAACTGGATTGCCTTTGTTAGGTTTTTGAGAGTGAGAATCCCAATGCAAAAGAAATAGTCCTTTCAAACATGGCAAGAACTTTTGATCGGATTCTGTTACAGTTTGAGGTTTGCTACTTCAAATCCTCTCTATTCAATTTTTTATGCTTTAGTTCCTAAATGATGTAAAGAAAGAACAATTAGCACATTACACTATATTTACTCATTTGAACAAATGCATAATTTCTTCTTTTTCTTCCTTTATTTCAGGATCCTTTCACATTTTCTAATTATCATAGAGCAATACGGGAGCTTTTTGATTACATGTTTGGACAAAATTACATTGAGCCATTGATTGATTTCGGGTATTTTTGTTGTAATTCTCAAGAAGGTTTTAGTTCTTGTTTTTTAATCTGATAGGATTGGTTGTATCTCATTGGACGGTTTTTTATTGTAAATTTAAGTAGTATTTGATCACCCCTAATAATATAGAGGTAGATTATTTTTCCTCACGCTTTTTCCATTGAATTATTTTTCTATTAACTATGTAGTTTTGACAAATGTACGATAAGGTTTTTTTGATTTCTGAGATTAAAAATGACATCCTTGAGTAAATTTTTGAATGGAAGGGAGGTTGTCTATATGTTGGGTTTGCTATGGGAATTGGATTGCCTAGCAAGAAAATATTTCTAAATGAATTTAACTCTAACTATATGGGAAAGAGATTTTGATAGACATACACAATTATACCTGTATGGGAGTGATGACAGTTGGATGGAACATCTAAAGAGGTTCCATATATACTAGAGGAAAGCTACGAGGAACTAAATCGATAATGTTTGAAGTTTATTTTTCTTTCTTAGATGTTGAGTCTAATTAATAAGTTTAATGTTGTGTTGCAACTTGCAGTTGAGTATGTTGATATGATAAAGGTTAGCATTGCCAATCCTCTAAAAGTTATCAAAATTGCATTAGTTGATGAAGAAAGGTAAAACTATTTATCTTTATTATAATTAGTGGAACTTCCAACTACAATATCTGATAAAAATATACTTCCAAATATGCTTTTGATGTTCAAATTTTGAAACCTTATTTTCAGGTTGTAGCTCCAAATTGGAGAAGTAAAATGTGAATACCAGTGAGGAAGAGTTTGGAGGAGCCAAAATCAATAATGGTGGAAAAGCTATGGATTTGCAAGGGGATTAAATGGGCCGAGCCCCTATAGAAGGTCGCTACCCTTCCAAAAGGATTGTAGTTAAGGAAGGGGAAAATAATATAAGTATATATAGTGTTAGTAAGTTGTACAGTGTCATTGAGACATTGAATGTAACCAATGAGATTTTGATTTGCCAATGAGGCTTAATAAAGTAAATTTTTAGAGTGGCTTTTTCTCCACTCATAAATATTGTGTTGTGACTCCTCTTAATTTGTAATCTGTTTGTGTTTGTGTATGATCAATCATATTTGTTCAAGCATTTTAGTCTTCATTTCATGGTGCTTCTTCAACATTTGAATATCTATGATACTTGAAGTTTATATGCATTGATTTGTAATATATATGACTAAAGTAATGACTTACATGACTAAATTAGTGACTAAATATATGACTAAATAAATGACTATCATGACTAAATAAATGACCAGTTAACAACAAACAATGACTAAATTAATAAATAAATATATGAGTAAACAAATCACTACCATGACTAAATAAATGACTAAATTAATGACCAAATCAATGACTAAATAAATGACTAAAATAGTTTAGTCGTAAATTTGGTGGTGTTATAAATGATTACAAATAAACCACTAAAATAGTCACATGACTAAAATTAATGACTGAAATATATGACTAAATAAATGACCAAATCAACGACCAAATTAATGCCTAAAATCATTGACTAAATAAATGACTAAAATTGTTTAGGCATAAATTTAGTGGTGTTATAAATGACTACAAATAAACCACTAATAGTCACATGACTAAAGTTAGTCATTTATATACAATTTTTAGTAGTTTATTTAGTCATATATTTTTGTTTGTGTACTAGTGAATAAAGCGATTGGTAGCATGAGATAAAATCGGTTTTCTTTTCTTACTCTTTTTTCTTACATCTCATCAAATTGTCCAAGGTGATCTTGGGAGTCATATGCACTTGGAAATGGTTTACAAATGCCTCAACAAGCTCATTGAATGAACGAATTAAGTTATTAGGTAAAGAAGAGAACCATTCCAAGGTGGTATCTTTCAAGGACCTAGGAAAAAACTTTGCCAACAGTTTATCATCAAGGATGAAGTCACTACATAAGGCAGTGTAGGTATTAATGTGGTTAGAAGTATCTCCCTTCCCTCCATATTTCTCAAATCTAGGAACCTCTACAACTTTTGGCATCAGTGTTCATAATATCTCCAAGGACAATGGACTGCTTTTGACATAATATGTAGGTGGGCCATTTTTATTTTGGTTTATGGTGGAAATTTACTTTTGAAGGGATGAAATAGTTTGGAAAAGTTGTGTTATGAGAGGGTCATTACTTGTGTTATGAGATGGAATTGATAGTGGTGATGGAGTGTATGTGTTCATAGGACAATTTAATGGAATGGTTATAGGTGGTAAGGTACGAGATATAACTTTTGATGCCACATAGGAACTAGGGATGCTAGTAGGAATACCAAGGGAAGGAGTCACATTACTAACTTGTTGCATTGTTGTTGTGACTTAAGGATGGGTGTAGGTAGACGTTATTGAGGCTATTGTTGTGGGAGGAGGAATTTTGGTTCCTCCTTGACTTGTAACATTACTTGTTGGAAAAGAACAACTAATGGTTGAGGGAAGATGATTTCCAAAGATCTCAACTATGTTTTTCACAAGGTCAAGGCCATCTTCACTTTCGCGCATGCAGTGAATGTTTTATATGGTAGTAAGTGCAGTAGTTGAAATGTTTTCTAGGCTTATTCACTAGTACAAATTGGAAAATATATGACTACATGACTAAAAATTTTAGTCACAACAACTAAAATGACTAAATAAATGACTAATTCAATCATTATAAGTGACTAATTTGATTGTGGGGTAAAAATCACAACTAAATAATTAGTCACGCAAATAAAAATTAGACAATTTGATATTAAAGTGGATAATTAAAAATATATATGTTGAATTGAGGGAGTCGGTTGTATTATAATATGATATGATATTATATATATATTATAATATAATATGATATTATATATATATATATATATATATTATAATATATATTATATTATATAATATATAATATATATAATATAATATTATATGATATTATATAATATTATATTATTATTAATATAATATCATATAATATATATTATATATTATATAATATTATATTATTATTATATATATTATATAATATTATATAATAATATATAATAATATAATATAATATTAGATTATTAAGATTATAATATTATATTTATATTATATTATTATATATTTAATATTATATAATAATATACTATTATAATATATTTAATAATATTTATTATGCAAAACCAGAGATTATGTATTATAGTTTATTTATTTTGAATTCTATTTTGAAATCCAAAAAGCACAAATAAAGTGGGCAAATAAAGTGGAAAAATCTTAACATTAATTTTCATTTTAATAAACGTGGGCCCACCAAATTGGAGAAATGAAAGGTCAATACCAGCGACAGAGAGTTTGGAGGAGCTAAAACCAACAACGGCGGGGGCACTCTCTCTCCTTCTCTGAACGGTCTTGGTCAGATGCAGCTCGACTCTGCTCGTTGCTAGTAATGGATGACGACGAGACCAAATTTCAAATGCCTACAGCTCGGGTGAAAAGTCTAGTAATTTCATTATTTATTAGGGGCTCTGATAATTTCATTTTAATAAAGCATGCTCTAAAACCCTCATTGAAACCTTATTTTCAGGCTGCAGCTTGCCAAATTGGATGTTGTAATGTGAAGGATGTCGTAATGTTAAAACCTTAATGTGCTCATTATTACGTTTTAATAAAGATACTCTAAAACCTTCGTTGAATTTTATTTTCAGGTTATAGCTCACCACACTAGGGAAGTGAAAACCCCTGAATAGGGAGAGGAAGGAAGGGGTCTCATTTACTTATCACCAAGTGTCATTCCAATTGTATTTAGTTCATATTGTTGCTATTTGACAATGCTAATAATTTGTAGCACCACACAACCCATACTCACCCTGTGTTCTTGTGGTTTCTATTTGTATCTATGCAAAGTGAATTCTTTGTTGCACAATCTAGGTGTGAAGGCAAACGACATACTTGTTCAATGCCATCTCCAGGTGTGAAGAGTAGAAATAGACCATATTTTCACCCAAACATGATTTTGGCACAAATGAGAGGCCATAATTAGTGGCATAACTAATACATAAAAAGGGGTTTTAATACATTAATTTAAGACAAAATATTAATTTTTTCTTAAATATATTTTTAATTTTCTAATTTTCTTAAATTAAGACAATAAAAAATAAACTTTTGTAAAATAAAATTTTCATTTCCCTCTCATTCATTTTCCCTCCCTCATTCGGCATGCATTTTTCTTTTCCCAATTACAAAATGGCATTTGCTAGGGCATGGAATTAGCAGGAATTAGCAAGAATTTGCAGATTTTTTACGCAACCGACATATATTTTTGAGGATTTTTGCATTCAATGGTTTGAAAATCTTATTCTCGCTTCGTGGTGAAGATCCTGAGTGCCTCTCTCAGGCTCCAGGTTGAAAAATTTCAGGTGCTCTTTTTTTCCAGTGAACCCTCATTCCTACACTATTGTTCTTTATGGTTATGCTTTTTCGCCTTTCACTTGAAATCGCGTAAATTTTACATTGTCACAGTGAAGCTGAAAATCCTAAAAATTTTGACTATCCGTTGTTAAAATTTTCTCACGTCGATTAGGAAAATTGGATTAGTTACGGAGGAGGGCAAAAGAAATATAAACATAAATTTACTATAAAAAACACTCTCTTATTGAAGATCTCGTGCCTTTGTCAGGGATCCCACCAAAAATTTCATTATATTTATGAATCTTTCAATCTTGTTTTTGGGCAGAATGTTTTCAGATTAATGTTCTTAGCTCAATTATAATTTATTCAGATTTTATGACAATCAGTGGATTGAATTGATTTTGTTTATAGATTGATGAAAATGTAATGAGGGAAATTATCAATCATAGATCACTGCGTCATCCAAACATAGTTCGCTTCAAGGAGGTTAATGACTTATCTCTTCTAGCAGTAGTGTAAGGTTGAGAAGTGAAGTATATAAAGAACACCCACAATAGTCTCCCACACCGTTAATACAATCAGACTATGAATCAGTTTTGTTATCATTGGATTTATAAATGTGGGAGTGTATAACCATTTGTCATTTCTATTTTTGTTATTTCATAAATGGCATATCACACATGTTCTTTTCCCTACGTAGAGGTTGAAGGCTAATGCTCTTATCTATTTGAGTATATAATAGAGTAGGTGGTTGATGTTAGCTTTTACACTAGATTATAACATATTACCTCATGTCCATTGTATCTTTAAAAACAAATACATAATATGTATATTTATGGCATTGGACTATTTTTTTTCCCTTTCAAATCCATATTCATGCAGTCCATTTTGTGCATACCCTGCAATTATCATGCTCACATTTCCTTGAGGCAGTCTGAAAAATAGTTCACATGCTATGTATATGCGTCCACATTAATCCCAAGCTCCCATTCTGGCACTGCACTTGCAAAAGGGTATTTGCTCGAATGTTCCATGGCCCTTTCAACATATCCATTTAGTGCATATCATGTAATGGCATTCCATGAGATGACATTTCTTTGAAGGATTTTGTCTAACAGTTCACGCACCTTGTCTTTGCATCCTTTTTTTTTCATACATATCTATCCAGACAGTTGCGCCTACAACATTTGATAGAACATCTCCATCATGGATGCTTTAATGGGTGTCCATATCCTGTTTCAAGGCTTCCATCTTGGATTTGAGTTCCTGGAAGTTTAGTGATACCAGGTGTGGATTTTATCTCTTTCCATGAGAATGTCTTATAATTTTAAAATGCTTGCTATTTTTTAGATATATTGGTTAAGTTTATATAGCTCACATTTTTCTTTTCCTTTACTCATAATTGAAGGCTTAATTAAAGAATCATTCTGAGTGGTTAGCAGTAAGGAATTTTATCCTTGAATGGTTTAAATAGTTAGCAGATAGCGTCTCCATTTATATCAGATATTAGGGGGAAATCAATCTAATTCCTGCGCATTTTCTAAGAAAGCTTGGGGTCCAAATGCTTGTTTCTAGCCTTCCATTTGTAGGCCTAGATAATAGACTCTGTATGAACAAGAGCTGTGCGGCAGCTAGAGTCCCTGCCTAAAGAAATATTGGATGTTCATGTTTTTTCTGAAATGTCATTGCTTTAGTAGTCTGTAGTTTTCATTTTTGGCATCAACGCTGTTGTATGCCACCAAAGTGCTCAGTTCAGAGCATGTGCTTGTCAATTGATTGCTACAATAAATCTCAACATCCAAGCTTTAGACTGATTCAATAAACATCCCCCAGTAAACGTTTCTAGAAAGCTATAAAAATAATAAGGAAAAGAAAATCAGACCTGCCTCTACAAACATGCATTTCTATAGCCACGATGTTCAAGCTCATACTGAACTACAGTAATGTGACATGTCTTGTGAACCTTACAAAGAACTCAAATAGAATTTTGTTTAGAATTTTCCCCAAACCCAAGAATTTTCTCCTTATCAAATCAAAGAATGGGTGAGGCACAAAAAAACTATTAGAATGTAAACATACCCAAGGAAAAAAATTAATATAAGAACAACAAATTTTTGTGGAAAATCAGAACTAACAGTAAAGGACAAAGGCTACACTGAAATCATAATACCATTCAGCAATGAGATTGAATTCAGTGTTCAAAAAGGAAATTCAAAGTTGCCATGAAAAGTGTATGAGTATCAAATTTCTCCAAGAGTGTTGAAATGATTTGTTTTAGTAAACATCAAATGCAACTATTCTACACAAAAATGAAAAAACTCTTGAGTAATAGCTGGTAAAATACAACGTAGTACAACCTGATGTTTTAAGCTATGTATTATAAAATGACTCAAGTAAGACAAGTATCATAGGCTGAAAGAGTATAGTGTTTTGTTTTATTAAAAGTTTCAAAATCGTAAATGTCAAGAACTTCGATTAGGGTCTTTGACTTACGAGAATTATTTACTTTATTTACTAGCCTGCATTTAATACGAATGGCATTGTCCCAAGTAGAGCCCATGAAAAAATTTCGAGAAATATGCTTCCCTCCAATTGCATTCTTCTTTAAGATCCTTTTCTAAATAAAGTGCGCCATTAAAAATGGTATGTCATACCAATCAAATAATCGTGAGTATACTATTTTTGCCAATGCATCTCGGCTGGTAACTGCAGTAACTAGGTCAAGATATTTTGTAATGCTTTCATCTCAAGTCATAATGACACATTTACAAAGAGAGTCTTCTAGACCCTTAACATCACACCTAAAAGAATATATAATGTGGTACACTAAAAAGATCAATTCACCGTCAAGGTTGAAAGGGCACTATAGCAATATATTTAGAACCGGTATAATATCTTGACCATCTTTTTAGAAAGGAATCATACATGAATAATTTGGCTTCCATCTTAAGATGAAACATAGCTTTCTCATTTTTTGGCTTAGAAGAATCGCTATCATTCCCCTTAGTAAAATCCACATTACCTGACTAGAGAATAGCTTCCACAACTCGAAATATTGCATCCTGATAACATCAAGTGGTTTAGAAAAACATAAAGATCATGTTCTATAAAGATGTAACCCTTTACTTTTTCATTCTACAAAATGTCAATCATACTTGTTCTTCAGTATTGATTCCAGCGACTTCCATTGCTCTTCACATTGCAAGGTACTATTCAGGTTCATTAACTCCATCAAGTTGATAACAGTTGGACTGATTCAAATAATGAAACGTGCTTGGATGTCCCAACTTATATTTTTCAATTTCCTGGAATCAAAAATGAAGAAAATTTGAGAAAATGGTTCTGTTATTGTTAGCATTCTGCAATTTCAAATCAGTCATAAATAGATTCAGAATACAACATAGAAAGTAGTAAATGCGCCTATTTTAATGGTCAATTGCAGTCACAATTACCAAAGCATGATGCTGCATACCTCTGGGGGTGCAACATAGAGAAGATAGAAACAATGATAGTTTCTCTCAAGATCTAAAATTTGGCAAACACGAGACCTCTCTAGTAGGTGTGTTCTCATAACTCCTGATATTCTTCCATTTTTGTCAAATTGTAGCTCAAAAATTTACCAAAAGGACTGCATGGAATATGCACCTTAGTTAGAAAAAGGTTTGATGAGAAGAAATTGTACCATTAATACTCAAAGAACTAAGCCAAATCCACATATTAACAACTCAAGCTCTAGAAACCCCTTATATAATTATATTCAATTTCCTTCCATCATGCATGCAATGGACAATCTTAAGAGAAGCATTGACCTAGAATTGTTATTCCTAACATTTTTTAAATTTCCAAATGCTTCAAGAACAGGATTTGACTACAAAGTAGGGAGAAAAAGGAAAATCAGATAATGATTACATAATAAAAACAAAGAAGACGTATAATATGATAAGATTGAGATCACAACATTTCTTAATTTCTGTAGCAACAACACAGTGATTCTTTGCACTCCATTCACAAGAAAAATGCTCATTATTGTACTTCTAGCACTTACTGCTCCACTGATCTCCCCTCAGTTGTTGCTCGGCTTCCCATGTAAGCAAGACAACGCATAAGCATTTTGGTGGATTATGTTTTACCTGACCCACTTTATCCACTCACTAGAATTCCAAGGACAAAGATGCCTCCAAAAATCTCATGAAAATCATAGTAATTCTTCTACATTATTAATTAAAATCTTTTTGCAATATTCACAAAAGTAATGAAAATCTTGTGGGCTGTGTTGATTATTGATTTTTAGCCACCACAATCTTCTCAGCTGCACTGAGGCAGTTGAGTCAATCCTAACATCTCAGAAACAAAAGAGACATCTACATGAGGCAATGCAAAAAGTAAAAAATCCACCTTTTCCATCAATTCTATGGAACCAAATACCCTCCCACATCATTATATAATCAGTCTCTTTAAGCCCACTGCAATGGAATCTTCTACAACATGGAGACCAACACAAAGGGACAAGGTAGCAAGTGAATCCATAGAGGAAGCTTTCAGATAATATCATTGATTTTCTCAATTATCTCTTGAAAGTGGCACAATCTCCTCCTTATCTTAGCAACTCTTGTTGTCTTCAGCTGCTCTATAGTATAAAGGCATTGTTAATGCTATGTAATTATATTACACACTCTTGGTATCTTAGGTTTTCCAATTTTTTGTTTGATGGGATGCTTATTCATCCTCTAGCCTTGTAAAGTATGATTATGGATTTTTGGAAATGCTTCCATCTCTGTTAACATTATTTATTTTCTATCAAACAAAATGTACTACTATCAAGGACTAGTGTGTCAGAATTATTTTTAATTCCATTCCCTGTGGTCTTATAGAATTTGAATATAATATTTTTCATTGTCTTGGAACTATTAGTAAAAAGGATTTTATAATTCTTAAAGCTAATCTTAAACCAAAAAAATAGTTTACTATGAAATAGATAGTGAATTCTGCTGTGAAGAACATCTTTAAATTGAAACATATTTTAACTCTAAACTAGGTACTGACCATTTTGTTTGTGCTTAAAGTAAACCTTCATTATTCATCATTCCCATAGCAGGCCTATAATAGCTTCCACTTGGTTTTGGACTAAAACTACCTTCTAGGAAGTTGAAGGTGGAATCTCTTTGTATCACCATGAAGTAACATACTATGGATTAATGTAACAGTCCTTTTTCCTTACATGGACAATAGGCATGGGTGAGAGAAATTACAAGAATGATATCAATGCTATGTATTTCTTAGAAGGAATTGTAATTTGACATTCAAATTCCAATGAGAAATGCAGAAATTGGAATCTAAATGGTACATATTCAAAAATTAGATAAAGCTATACTTCTATAAAATAGGATGCATGGAATAGCTCTACAAGTTTAATCTATATTTTTCTCTATGCTTGCTTATAAAACTGGAAAGAAAGAATTTATCTAATGAGCTAAGCACCTCATACATAGCATTTAAGATCTAGGGAAATGTTATCTAGCAGTTAATGATTTGGATAAATGCAATGAACAAGTGGGAAACTGGCTAGCATAAAATATGTCAAATGGCAATCACTCTGACATTTCCAAACAACCAAGCATTACAAAAATGGGTGTTGAACAACGTATCTATTTTCCTTTTACGGAAATATATACATTTGCAACAACTATATGGGTGGGCCTAAATGGGTTCCATATGACTGTTAATGGGAAACATATTACATCATTTAAATACCGTGAGGTGAACATAAGTAGACAGCTAAACCATCTGCTTTACATGATATTTCACATGAATGAAATAGCATTAGGCCTCTTGATTTTTCTTCTCTTTATTGATATGTTCGAATTCTGCCTTTTTATTTATTGTGCAGAGTCTTGAACCATGGTTGATCAGTGAGGTAAACATTATTTCTTTTAGCCATAGCTATATATTTAGTCATAGCATTCCTTATCATCCATGTATACATTGTTAAATTGAGCATTTTGAATTTCTCATATTCAAATTGCAATTGTCTATCATTTTTGTAAATAGAAAGGTTAATGGATCAAATGATCCAAAAGAGGAAATCATTTATAGCAGAGTTTATTCCAAGGTGAAAGGACATAAACGAAAAGAACTTGTCAAAAATGAAACCATAGAAGTGGTTACTGCTAATCAGCAAGAACATTTTGTTGTCTCTACCCCTTGTATAATTAGAATGTATCTAAGAAATTAAGCTTGAAAGCTCAAAGAAGAACAAGGTAAACATACAAGATTGGTCTTCATGCAGTCATAAATCCATGTATTCACTCTACAAATATAACTTCTACCATACTACGAGATCATAAAAAGGGTCCAGTCTATGTCAAATAGCATTAACCAAGTTAAGGAGTTTACAAATAACAACAATGTAACCATCTCATGGAAGCAACTTCCTGAATTTTCTTGGCAGGTGCTGCTGAAAAAAATAGATGTATATTTTGCCAAAGAATGGTCTTGTAGACATCATAACTCTTCTAGGGTGGCTGCTGCTGTGAATTAAAAAACTTTAGAAGCTTGCCATACTAAAATATTTTAGATAGGTGATACTGAAGCAACATGTTAAACTGTACTTTGTGGGAGGAAGTGAAGGAAGGGCAGGTGGCAGAGGAAGGAGATGCTAAGAGCAACAACAACAAATGATGGAGCAAACAAAGCATAAACAACATTGTTAGCATTCCTTGAGTTGTTTTTATATCCTCAGATCTCAAAACAGTTAAAGGATTGCCCTCAATAGACTAAAAAATAAAGTTAAAATCAGTAGAAATCATAAAGTTTCAGTCATCTCAAAAGAAAGCATTGAAAGCTAAGCAGTCCACACTTTTAGAATCAATGCTGATTTTTTATGGCTGAAAATTCAAAGATTGTGGGGTTATGCCATAATCATTAATAAAATAATTTTATAAGACTTACAGAGAGAGATGTCCTGGAACATGAGGATTTGTCACCATTGTCCTGCCACATTTCCCTACTGCTATAATCATAGGATACCGAATATAAAATTTCCACCAAAGAAATAATAGCCATAGGAAAAATCTCCATGGGTATGGCTATTTAAACCATAATTTTTGGTGTCATGAGTGGACATGAACAGACTTCCCAATTTCCTAGTCCTATCAATAGAGTGGGCTATTTAAATTGGTAGATCTATTTCCATACTATGTTTATCCCAACAATTATGGTACTTTAATAAATGGATTATGGCTTTGTACCCCCGCATCTTAGATAGCTTGGACTTATTGCTGATCATTTTCATCACCTCAAACCAGGAAAAGAAGTGTTTATTTTTGCCTCAAATCAAGCTTTTGACAATCTTTTCGACATCTATGCATAAAAAATCAGTTCTTAAGAAGGTAGTGTCTAGGGTTTCGGTCTGCCTTCAACAAATATCAGTTCTGGTTCACCAAACAAAGAAAGAAGTATTTAGGAAGTGCATAAATACCTCAGACCAAACAACTAGAGCAAAATCTTATGTAGCACGAACTGGTTGCAGATGGAATAAGATGGCAGCATGCGGTTCATCACTGTTCGATTTTCCAAAGGTGCATACACTGCATAAACGCCATATCTAGCAGCTTCCCTAGCATGCATGACTGCAAAATGTGGGAGCATTACAATGCCATGCACCCAGTTCTAGCTACATGTTCCCTTCGCAGGAAAAAAGACAAAACATTAGGTAAAGATGCAAAATACATTGCCCTCTTCTCCTTATTGGACAGGCTAGTCAAAATTATTCCTGTAAAAATCTTATCCCCCAGGAAAATAGCCACTGACGAATAAGGAGGTAGATAAATGGCTAATTTATCTTCCACAAAAGAAAAACAAAAATACAAACTTTGGTTAACAATCGCATATAGTTGTTCGCCAGTTTCCAATGCTGAGATTAATAGGCCTCTTGCTTGTACGAAAACATTAGTCTCCTGCCTATAAAGGAAAGGACTAATAATCATAACTTAGATTAAAGATTATGATATGTTAGCATGTGCTTGCAACATTATAAATTGTCCACTAGCATGGATTATATCTTCATACATTCATGGAAAATTATATGGCCACACTTATATGTTTGATCATTGAAACCTACATTCCCTAACATAAATTATATATCATGTATTTTACACCGAATAACAAAATATGTTCTAGTTCACACAATTGTTGTGACTTGATGCTTTTCGTATCAAGGAAATTTTATAATGCTTTAGAAAAACAATCTTGTCATTGGAAATATATCTCTATTGATTGAAAAATATATATAACATCTCCTACATGTGTGTTGTCCTAAACCTCCAGCCCAAATTTGAATATATCACATTCATAGTTGTAGTGATTAAATAAGATTGGCTCTACAATGTTTCAAATTGGAATGCAAACTTGGTGTATCTTATTTCAAATCCCACTTTTAGAGCAAGTATTTCATTAATAATATTTGGGAAGTATCGCACCAATCAATCTATTTTTTTCACAATTTATCAAAATTTGACAAATCAATGAACCCCTTTATTTCTTAAATCCTCGGTTGATGGATCTTTGCTTGTCTAACTATCATATGTATGACTTATGCTACTCTCTAAAAAAAAATCGTAAGTGTTGATTTGTATATTAATAGGAAATCTAACCTCCATATCATAGACTAAAACATAAGGCAACACAATTTTAAAATTTTATTTTTATAACATAGTTATAAGGATCAATGAAGTAAGGATTTATAGATGCAAGGGTCAACTTCGATTGATAAGATTATTTTCAAGTCCTTATTAGTGGATTCCACTAAACCATTACCCTTTAAGGAAAAATTAGAAAATGTTTTCAAGTATGAAATATACTTTAAATAAAATTAGTCACTTTCAATATAATAAATTTTGATTATTATTTTTATATAAATATTCACTAGTTCATGTTAACAATGGGAATTCTCTATTTGTATTTTGTAGAATAAATCTCTGATTTTGATTAGATAACTTATAAATTTCTAAATAGAATTAATTAATTATTATGTATATTGAACTAATTGCATACTTTTGTCTCTTCATAATTAACCCCACAATTCTATCAATAGATTGTGTCACATAGAGGGTGCCAATTTAACCTTATTATATTATATGGTAAGAAAATATTTTTGAGTTTAGGTTATTGCATAAAGATTACATATTATATATTATATCTAGTTTTTTTAAAGATTGAGATGTTTAAGATGTAATATTGTATGCCTTATAAATAGTTCCTATTATGAGTGCTTGTTGAGATGTGAAATGAGAGCATCACCAAAACGCAAGTACATGCCAATCTTGCATCGTATTGATAAAATCTTTAGAAGGGTTTGTTGTCAACTTTTTCATTATTGACTATGTTATTTTATCAAAATAAAAGACTTTTATCCTGGTATTTGTTAGAATATTTTGGTAATTTCTACCAGTTGTAGGATAGTTTTGTTTTTATTTATACTCGTTGCTAATCGTTGGCAACCAGGAAAACATTTTGATATGCTTGAAAATGTGCTAATGTCTTGCCTTCTGTCATTTTATAATGCTATGTCTGTGGAATATATAGTATGGCTATACAAAAATTTACATTCATATTTTTAGAATGCTTTTCCTAGCCTCATTAATCATTTATTTGTTTTGAGGAGGATGCAAATGCTATGAGGTATTACCACTCTGTGCAATCCTTTTAGCTACTAGTTACATGTTGAAATCTACTCTCTCCCTTTGTTGATAAATTATTATTTGATAGGATGTGCTTTCTCCAAAATTCTAGTTTGTCTTCTAATCATTGGTAATGAGGAAAACATGTTCTTCTTGAGAAAAGAAGAAGGAAATTATATTAATACTTCTAATATTTGTTTCCTTTTTGTCATTTGATGAAATGCATTTTATCACAATTACTGACATGTCTCTTTGTTCTTTGCAGCCTAAGCCTCTTTAGAACATGGGTGGCCATATTTTCCAAATATAATTAGATGATGTTGGCATAATAGTAGATGTGGAGCTCTTTGTGGCTTGCATTTAGTGTGTGTATCTAGTATGCAGGTCAATCACTTTCTTATTTCAACTCTAATCTCAATGTCACAACTGTAGACTTTTCATTTGATTTTTCCTATAACCACTATCTCTGGTCTGCACTTTTGACATGACTATCCACTCTCTGTATTAGGATAAATATCTAGCAAAGGAAATGAGGAAAGTTGAAAACAATTCTATCAAACCTCCTCAACTTTATAATCACTGTGATATGCTTCTTCTCTGTGATGACTAGCCTTCTTCAAATTTGATGTCCTTTGATACTTGAAAATCAACACTTGAGAATCATTGTCTTATTTTATCAACCATATCATGCAACTGTGATGCTTGGCACTGTCAATATGAGGAAAAACTGCCATGATCATTTCTATCCTTTTTGTAAAAGAAACTCGAACTGCATCTATACCTCCGACATTCATTTGAACTCATCATCATTCATGACTAATTTTCTTCACAAACTCATTATGACTATCTTCTTTTGAGTGACCCCAAAACTAGCAGTAAGAGTGCCATGTCTACGAGTGCAACTTCATGATCCTCATAATGACTGTCCATTATCATCCTTTTGCTCATTTCTAGGTATTTGGAACTTGACTCGCCAAGGCTTCACTTTATCTAAATAGCCTTCTATTGCCATGTTTCTTGAAATCTTCCCTTCCTCAACCTTTTGCACAATCCTTCTTCATAGTGTTTCCCTTTAGCTGTGCTTCATGCATTGTAAATGATTGCCCACTGATCTTTACTTGGTTTGAAAAATTCAAAGTGGACTACCTTTATAGTCTAAAAACTACCCTCTTATGACTTGACTATCTTTTATATATTAATATTGTTGTCCTTTCATTTTAATGACTTTTTTACTGTTAATGTGAGCGAAATTTCAGCCTTTTCTCATGAATTTTCTTGTAAATATCACAGCAAAATTTCCACTCTAAAACTGTGAGAATTGTTGCTCATGAAGACATATTTATTGCACTTTTTCGGTCTAAAATTTCTGCACATTTTTTATTAAAATTGTTGCTCCAAAATCTGTCTTTATTTCTGCTCTTTTTTGGACATTAATTTGCTACTCATTATGATCTATTTGTTGTTCATGATTGATTTGTATTGCTGCTTATATTTCACTCTTTATTTCTGCTTATTGTTATCTATATTTTCTGCTCATATTAACTATCATTTCTTGCTGCATCTTTTTGTCATCTATTTCTATTGTCATCTCATGAGTTTTGGCATCACAAACAAGACAAAGGTTTAACATCTTCATTAGTATACGAGCAACATAAAGCTTTGTGTTGCACTCCATAATGACTGGCAATAAAGAATAGTCATGTTCCTATTCTTTTGTAAGTTGTTGAACAACATAAAAACAAGGTTTTGAAGCTGTATTTTCATTTTAATAAACATATTCCAAAACCCTTGTTGAAATCTTATTTTCAGGTTGTAGTTCATCAAATTGGAGAGGTGAACATGCACTCTTTGCTTTCATCCAACCATGACCAGCGATATTTCTAGATAGGAAGTTGCCATCCTTCTCATTCGAATCCTTCCAATCTTCTCTCAAGGGTTGTCCAGTTGGAATGGGAGGGCAACGCTACTCTGAATTGGGAAATATATGCACCACAAATAATATAACTACATTTACTATATATTTTCATGTCTTTTCTCCCTTCAATGTTTGTAGCATTTGTATCGTATCTTGGAATTGTCTTCCATGGCAACCAAGAGTGCGCTGAAGGATGTATTTCTTGGATCTTTATTTATGCAGTTGTATGTTGTTTGTAATTCCTTTGGTTATGCAACTGTTTGTTGTTTATATATTCTTTTTTTCTTCATGCAATACAAAAAAACAATTGAATATATATGATATTTGAGCTTTATATGCATAAAGTTGTTTGTTGATTGTATATTTTCTTTCATGTTAATCCAATACAAAAAACATATTTGAATATCATATATGCATACATTTGTGAGAATTAATTAAGTTAGATTTGATTTATAACTTGAATCATTGATTCACTCAAATAAATGACTAAACCATGACTAAATAAATGATTACTATGACTAAAATATGACTACAATGACTAAATAAATTATTACCTTGACTAAAATAATGACTAAAGTAATGACTAAAGTAATGACTAAAATAATGACTAAATTAATGACTAAATATATGACTAAATTAATGACTAAATATGACTAAATAAATGACTAGTTAACAACAATCAATGATTAAATTAATGTCTAAATATATGACTAAATTAATGACTAAATAAATGACTAGTTGACAACAATCAATGACTAAATTAATGATTAAATCAGTGACAAAATTAATGACTAAATCAATGACTATATAAATGACTAAAATAGTTTAGTCATAAATTTGGTCACGTTATAAATGGCCGGCAATAAACTACTAATGGTCACGTGACCGAAATTAGTCATTTATATGCAATTTTTAGTAGTTTATTTAGTCATATATTGTTGTTTTTGTACTAGTATATTTGATGTTGTAAGTTTGCTAAATCCTCATGAATTTGAATGATTTTTTTCTTGTGCGATATTGTTGGTTCTTGTGTCAACATTCATGGTGCTACTTGAAGGCAAGGAATTGTTAAAGATGTTGTCCATGCCTAGTGTACTAGTTTCAATACTAGGAGTGGAATATTTAGACATCCCAAGATCCACAAAAATTGTGCTATCATTGGATGACATGAGTCTCAAACTTTGTCTCACTATATTATTAGCAATAGGACACCAAACACTAATAAAAAGGCTACTAAATGCAGGGTGAATGCAAATGCAATGTAAGCTAAGAACAATGAAGTGCTTATAACTAAAATTATGGAAACTAAAACAAAAAAGAAGCAAATAGAAACTTAGAAAATGAAGTTTAAATGCCAAAAAATGCAATGAAAAATTTGCAGAGGGATTGATTCACCCAAGGTGGTGAATGAGTGTCAATGATGAATTTTTTGAAAATTTTAAGAATTTTTGATTTGAATTTTATGATTTTTATGTTTTCTGATATATCTCTAAGATGGAAATGCAGAATTTGATTAATTTTCAATAAAATTAAATGCAATAATGCAAGCTAAATGATCTTTTCACTAATGCAAAATTTGAAACCCTAGAATGTAAATTAACCAATGCAAAACCTGATGCAAATAAATGTTAATGCAAGCTAAATCTAGGATGTAAATGCACTCTAAATCAGAATTATGATGTTGTATATGTAGGTTCACCAAAATGAAATGATGAAAATGGGTGTGTCTCTTTTTCACCTTTAGGGTTTAGGACTTAAAAGGAGAGAGACAATTTTCACACACTTCACTCAAGAATGAACCCTTGATATTTCAATGCAAAGGAGATTGAAATATTTCAAAGGGACTGTCCTAAAGGATGAATGAAATCTAATGAAGGGTTCACCACCAAGTTTAAACATGGAAAAGATAATGCAATGCAATATGGAATACCAAACCCCAAATGAATGCAAAACAACACTAAATGATGTAGAAAGATGAACAAAATGCAACAAAAAGTTATGAGATAGAGAATGTGCACCTAGGAGACTGAATAGGGAAGAATGGAGGTCTAGATCACTAAAAAATTTGCTATCATAGTTAACTAGGACTCATTCACCAAGCTAGGTGAATCAGTCTAGTTTCTAGGAAAGTGCACTGGAGCAGGTTTTAGCCAAAAGGGTATCCAAATCTATAAAATTATTTGTTAGGCCTATACAATGGGACTCATTTGCCACTTGTGGAAAATTAGTCCACTTTTTCTTTTTTGAAAGTTCGAGACCTAATTCTTTTCCACTCAGTCTACTCAAGTCTTTTTGACTGGTTTCTGGATCTAAAACTATAAATTGCAAGCTATAGGCATTCTCCAAGCTTTTCCAAGGCTTGATGACAACTTTAGGGATTTGACAACTTTTTTCCAACTTTTCTCCTTGACAAATATGCAACCTAGCTCTGCAAATTACACACAAGAAGAGGGGAAAATGTTGTGGGGTTAGTGAATAGGGGATATCATTGGTCAAAACCCTTGTTGGTAATTAAACCTTGAAATGAAAATAAATATGAATGGAGAATGATGTATAAACAAATAGTAATGTTGCTACTCACTAAACCCTAGCAATAAGGTGTTGCCAGAATTCTTGAAATGGATGCAATGGATGTGGTTCTTGACTCTTGCTTGAATGATGTTGATCTTGCTTGAATAATAAACTCTACATCACAATTTTTAGCACAATAACAAACATGAAGAATGCAATCTTTGACATTATGATTGGAACTTGAAGAAAGCTCTAAAATGCTTGATAATATTCCCTTGAAATACTCTTGAATACTCTTATGAATGCGTGAATGATCTTGTGAACTCTCTTGAATGCTAGGTGTTGAATATGAGTGAAAGAACCTTGTATTTATACTCAATTATGCAAGAATTCCTGAAATTACAATACTATGTAGCCAACACTAGATCTAGGAGAATAAAATCCTACCAAAAATTTGAATTAAATTTGAATTTGGGGCACACGGGACTCATTCGCCCAAGGTGATGAATGAGTCCCATCAGAAATAATGTATGCCTGACCAAAAATGAAAAGTGCTTAGAAATGTGTAAAAATTGGTTCGAGGCCAAAAAGATCTAGGTGGGACCCATTTTTCTAAGGTGGTGAATGAGTCCTAGACACTAAATTTGGGTGACACAAGCTGAGAACTCTTGAATTATGATTAGTCAATGATTGGTAGGTATGTGTAGGATCATCATGGAAAAAACAATGCCTTAAGTGGCAAAATATTCAGTAAAATCAGAGTTAGGCAACTTGACATAAAAATTTGAATTTAAGTTATCTATATTATTTCAAAAATATGTAAGAATAGAATCTGTAGCAAATTGAATGTAGTTTCTAAGCTACTAGGTTTTTTTTTTTAAATCTATTTGGTGAAAATTTGAAATTTCAATGCAGTAGTACTTAAATTTCAGGGAAAAAATAAGAAGTAGGTGTCTGTCTGACCACCCTAACCACAATAAAATGATAATATTTTTTTATAATATTTTAGATATAAGTAGAGGACTCATGTCCTCATGTGATGTGTATTTTTTTGTAATTTTTTCTAAGTAAATAATTAATTATGAATTTTTTATTACAACTTTTTAAAAATATAAAAAAATCGTATGTCTGACCACCTTAACTTGATCAAAACTTCATGAAATTCAATTTTATTTTTTAATCCTATAGTATGTGAAGCATAGAATGTGACACATGTTTTGGCTTCAAAAAATGTGATACTATTTGAAAGCTATTAATATGTTTTTCAATCAACCTATCAATCAGGACTTTAGTCATAATTCAAATAGAAAATGGATAATAATTATTTATTAAATTCAAAGTAAAGCATAATTTATATTGGTGGAAAGTTGAGAATCTCTTTTAAAAAACCTTTTCGTTTCATCAATTTTGGGTAAAAAAAGAAGCCATCAGCCACATGGGCCATCATATCACTTACATATCACCACTTTTTCACCCATCATGATCCTACACATACCCTGGTGTCAGGATTATCCTTGAAAATATGCAATGAATGAGGCTTGTGGATGTATAATAAGGCTAGTTAAAGCATATGAAAGCCCGATTATTAATCAAAACCTTAGAGAAATGTGAAAGTAAGTTACATCACTCCAAATAAGGAAAGATTAATGTTGATTTTGATTAAAATTATGTTTATTATGCTTATTTAATTGATAAAACCCTAGAAAAGTGTGAAATTATGTTACAACACTTCACAAAACTTTAGCAAGGAAACATTAAATTCTATTAGTTCACAAGGGACCAAGACCTAATGTGAATGTGTTATCCACATTAGAACACTAAATCAAGACAACATTAAGCCAAAATACACAAGAAGGACCCAAACGAGTGTGAAAATGTCAAGGGGTCCATTTTATTATAGTGCACCCACATATTTTATCACTAGTATCTTCTCCGAACATAACCAAGCCTCCATCATATTTATCAAGTTTAATAAAATTACTCTTATCACCAGTCATGTGATGTGAGAAACCACTATCAATTACCCAAAAAATATTTTCTTATTTAGCATGTAGGGAAGAGATAATCATACCTTCCTTTTTCTCCTTCTCCTTCTCCGAAGGGCTTTCCTTTACCATTTTTTCCAAATTAGTAGTAGGTTGATCCTTAATAGCCCATAACAAGCATTCATTGTCATCTGGATCTTCATATTCTGAATATTCATTTGAAATACTAGCATTCTCATTCACATAGTAAGCTTTGTTAATCTTCTTCCCTTTCTTTTCTTCTCATATCTTTGTTTATTCCTTTTAGCTCTTTTTGGACACTTTGCAGCATAATGACCTATTTTTCCACAACTAAATCATTTGAAGGGAAACTTACCTTCATACTTACTAGAACCTTTTCTCATTCTTCTTACAAAGTTACTTCTATTTCATCAATGTTTTCTTCATCTGGATCTTCATCTTTTGTATCTTTAAAAGCAGTCTCCGATTTTCCTCCATTTCTTAGACTCGGCTTACTCATCTCATAATATGTCAAAAATCCTAATAGTAGATCCTTGGTACAAGTCTTATAATCTATTTTTTGTTCAATAGAACTCACCTTCTAACTGTAATCATCAGGAAGAGTTCTAAGAATCTTCTTTACAATCATAGTTTCATATATAATAGTACCAAGTGATCATATTCCAACCACTACCTAATCCAATCTCTATACATAAGCTTTAACATATTCATCTTTGGACATATGTATAAGATCAAACTGTGTTTCCAAATTCTACAAATTTTCTTCTTTAACTCTTTCATCACCATCATATGCTCTTTCTAAAGCATCCCAGACTTCCTTAGTTGTCTTCAAATTCTAAACCTTAATCAACTCAAAATGTACAAGACTATTCTTCAAGATGAACTTCACCTTATTAATCGCTTCATGTGCTCTAATCTCTTTAGGTGTACTTAGACCATTAGTAGGAGGAGTGTAAGGATTTATGCAAGCTTTCTCCACATCATATCCACAATACTCTAGATATTCTTCCATCAATACTTTCCAAATACCATAATTAGTTCCATCAAACCTTGAATAATCAAAGATCATTTTTCCAGTCATCCTTGACCTTCCTCAAACAGTTAAGTTCTTCACCAAGGAACCAAGCTTTGATACCAATTGTTTGATAGGAAAAATGAGAGGGGGTGAATCAGTTATCATATATTTTAATCTTTAATTCAATCACTATAACTAATGCTTAAAATTGCTTAAATGATTGATCATCAAATGCCAATGTAGAAACTCAAATCCAACACAAAAACACAATAACACCAGATTTATGTGGAAAACCCAATGAGGGAAAAACCACAGTGAGGATTAACTCACACTATAGAGAATATCAAAACCAATTAAAAAAGGCTCACTACCAGAGATAAGGCTCACTACCTAAAACAAGCACTCACTATCTAGGACAAGGACTCAGTGTCCAATAGAACTACAACCCAAAGGGCTCACTACCACAAAGATACAAATAAGATAGGGAAGACTTGTTACAAAGAGACAACAATCCCAATGCAACAAAGGATTCCACCACTTGATCAACTTGCATGTACGATAGAGTTCACCTTCTGCTCATTGCATCTGGTAACTCAGCATTAAGCTTTGCACTAATCTACCACACACAACTTACACACTTTCTAAATAGCATCAATATCACGTCTACTCTTTCACTTATCTTCCTTCTTTTCTTTAGTATATTTTTCATTACTAGCTCATCTTGTATTTATACTATCTCCAACCTTGAAAAGATACAAATTCAACCATCCAACTTCAAATTCAAATTACTTTAGTGCAAAAAAATCCTAGGGTGGAATTAGAATGAGGGCGACCCAAAAAAATGCTTCACTAGGACCCAAAATAGATCCAACATGCTTCATCGACTTTGAAGATAGTGCTTGACACACGGTTGGCCAGACCAGTGTAAAACACATAAAACAATTAAGATTGAAACTACTAGATACCAAAATATCTTTAATGTAAAAAAATAATCTTAACTCTAGAACCACAAGTCAAAAGACTCCATCAAATAAAAATATGGACCAACAACATTTCTCCCAAACCTCAACCAAAACATAGAAAAACATAATTCATAATTGGTGAACACAATGAACCAATAGGAAAACATATAAATATAGCAACTGTCAACAACCATGATCAACATATATGAATTGCATGAACATAGGGGAAAATACAGGATCATCATCGTGAGAAAAAAATGAATACTTGTAAAATTTATTTAATATAATTTTCTCAGTATCCTCAACATATACAACCAACAACAACTAGTAGATAACCAGTTGACCAGTTGAAATCAATGAAAACACCTTCATTCCTTTCTCTATTATTTCAACACAAAAATTATATTATCTTCATGGTTAGTAAAGATTATTGCATTATGGAATCTATTGAACCGAGGATAGTATGGATTCCTAAAATGGGATATGAGGTAGCAGAGGATGTGATTATTGGTTTGGTAGAATATATGTTGAGTATACCTAGAGATCCTATACAAGGAAGATATGGCACACATGAATAAAAATTCATTGGAGTAGATATGGAGCAAAAGAAAAAGGAGATCAAGAAAAATGTTGAGAAGATGAAGGCACAAGTTGAGGAAATGATGGGTATATCAAAGAGCCTTGAAGAGAAATACAAAGGAATATAGAGTCCCCCGAAAGGTGCTCCTAGCATTAGAAGGTCAGGTTGGACCTCTACCCCCTCTCTCCAGTAGTTCCTATAGTCTTTGGAACTAATCCTTCTATTTGTGTGAATAAAAGAGCAACATCTAGTGCCCCTATAGCATAATAGAATCCTTTGTAGAGGAGAAGGAAAGAAAAATCGACAAGAGAAAGATATATTAGTTATGAGGATGAAGAAAACATAGAAGAAGAAGGGCCTCAGTTAATTTGAAAAAGGAAATTCAATGTCGCTCGTGTAGAGACAAGTGCAAAGAAAAAAATGTGGAAATAATTTATACTAACAATCAAGAAGAAGTTTAGAAGAAGAAGCAAGAACTCAAATTTCATGTAAGGGGGAAAGATTCAAGTTATGGAAAAGAATAAAAATTACACAAGGCTAAGGGGAAGAAGAAAGAAAAGACTCCAAAAAGAAAACATAGCCCAATGAGGCTAGATGCATTCTTCAATGGTATTTTTGAGCATGGAATAATCAAAGAAACTTCTAAAACGTATTTGGTATTAGATGATATGGATGAGGAAACTATAGAAGAAGCAATTATGCAGTACATCATGACATTTTTTTTATTTTTTTATTTTTTTATTTTTAGACTGCAGGAATCGGGTAGCACGACCCCCTATAAACTGTAGTGTGCCTGGTAAACTTTTTAACGTGACCGGCGGCGCTGGCGCGACACGCCCTCCGGTACCATGGGACGGGGGAGACTAGAACTCGTGACCAGCAGAGCCGCAACAGAATTACTTAGCCAACCGAGCTAGGGCCCCCGCCTTGAAGTACATGATGACATTATATACTAGCTTAGAAAACATTAAATATCAGTTGCTTCAAGATTTGAAGAATTTATTGAGTTCCAAGAGGCAAGAAGTTGTTGAAGAAGATGACACAATTAGGGAATTTCCTTCAAGAAGATTGGTTCTTCTCTTTCTAATGAAGATAGAGAAAAATATCCTCAACTATACAATAGAGAGTTCAAAACAAAATAGAGAGTGAGAATTTTGTTGAGCAAAGATAAAGAAGACATAGAGAGACTAGAGAATGATACACTTCAAAATTTTGTAGAATTAGCAAAATAATTTGGAGTGTCCCCAGATAATAAAATGCAACATGATACTTCTATCTCAAAAGTGAATGGACTTGGAACTGAACATCATGAGCATGTATTGGAGCATGGTCTTGTAGAAGAGGATGCTCAAGAGGATCTGATGATAGAAAATATCCCTCTAAGTGTGTAGAATATGGTTGGAGAAGAACATGAGAAAGAGAGAGAGGACATCCCAAAGAAGGATGAATAAAAGACATAATAGATTCTTCTCTCTCTTGATATGAAGAAGGATGGTGAGAAAAAAGAAGAAGAGGTCCTAGAGACATTAGAGGCATAAAATACTAAAGACATGCCTCCTTTGGATAATGAGAAATTTGTAGAAGAAGAAAAGAAGATTGAGGATCAATCCAGGAGTGATGAAAGGGAGAAGAATGAGTAGAAGAAAGTGAAACAATGGGAAATAGGAGGGGGCCTACTATCCTTGAGGAGATAGGGTATTAGCATTGTCGTTGCACCAGAAGGTCGACCTGTCAATGCTCGATACAAGCATCAGTTAAGATCCACGGGAGGCAATTAGACCATGTCGCGAACCCCAAGCACTACACATGCACAACACAAGGATACCAAGGGTGAAACCTTGTAACAATCCCCCAGTGCAAGCATAGGGTTCAAACCCGTGACTAGCTTTGATACAAATAGTTGGCCTTGCCATTGCACCAAAAGGTCGACTTGTTAATGCCTAATATAAGAAGATCAGTTAATATTCACATGAGGTGGTTAGACCATGTCACAAATACCAATTGTTGCACATGCACAACACAAGGAGACCAAGGGAGACACCTTGCAACAATCCCCCCTAGTGCAAGCATGGGGTTCGAACCCGTGACCAACTTTGATACCAATTGTTGACCTTACCATTGCACCAAAAGGTCAGCCTATCAATGCTCGATACAAGCATCGGTTAAGATCCACGAGAGGTAGTTATACCATGTCATGAACTTCAAGCATTGTGCATGCACAACATAAGGAGATCAAGGGAGACACCTTGCAACATAGGGTTCCTATTTCACACTCAAGTTTCACTCAAGGAAACCCTCGAGATATCAATCTAAGATAGGGGAAAGAGATCTTGCAATAGGGTTGTCCTAGGGTCTAATTAATGATTAAAGAGGGGTTCACCACCAAGATCGGGCCTGAAAAGACTAATGAAATGCAAGAACTAATGACAAAACCTAAAGAAATGAAAAAATCCACTAAATGACCTAGAAAAGAAAGTAAATTAGAACATAAAGGTGAGAAATCAGAAGTGTGCACCTGGAAACTTGAAGATGCCTAAATGAAGATCTGAAATGCTAAAACACTGAAACTAATGCTAATTAGAAATCATACACCAAAATGGTTGATTCAGTCCTAGATTAAGGTTTCTAGTCAAGAACAAAAAATTGCTAGAGATATGACTGAAACTCCTAAAATCTGTAAATTTTCCTATACTAGGACTCATATGCCATAAGTGGTGTATCAATCTAGTTATGGTTTTCTAGAAAATCAAAGTCTGATTTTGGTCTTCAATGCATGCTTTATCCTTTCCACCTAAATTTTGAATCTAAATCTCTGATTTGCAACCTATAGATCTCTTTCAATGATCTCCAATGCAAGGTGACAACTTTGAACACTTTGACAACTTTCTCCAAACTTACTCTTCAATATATCTTCAACCTAGATCTGCAAATCACATAGTAAAGAGAGGGAAAAATGTTGTTTTTGTTGGAAAGAGACACTGAACAAGTCATTTGGTGTTGTCATTGATGGTAACCCTGGTTAGTAATCCTATCCGCACCTCAATATTTGCTTATACTAGAAGTCTGATTGAAGATATGTCAAAGCTAAAATAGAGCATCTGATAGAGTTGTGTACATTGGCTCATATGTAATTTCTTGTTATCATTTTTTGTTGTGGATCTCAGGTAAGTTCTTTTGATGAATGAACTATCTTATCTTTGAATCATCAAGCCTCCTATTGATTGGTGTGCAAGTTAGAAGATCTAGTTTATTGATTTTCATTCTAACAGTGTAGAAAGGCCAACTAGGTGAGTATAGTGTGTTGTAGATATTTGAGGCATAATTTTTTAAGATGTTTCATGTTTGAGACATGTTGTTTTGGGTCCTTACTATGTTTTTTATGAATTTGGTTGATTCACATTGATAATTGTTTATGGATTGTGCAGACAGTTTGTGCACATTTTATATTTTGTTAAAGCTGACATGCAGTTGATGTAATATCTAGTTGTGGATATATATAATTGATGATTCATATCATTTTGATATGTGATGTGATATGATGTAAAATTCAGGAGTATAGATTGATTATGCATAGTTTCACTTGTGCAAAAAAAATATTGGCGATTCAAATTAAATCAAACAAAGTTTCAAGAGAAGAATAAAACAAAATGTGAAGAATGTGATTAATGTGCTTAATTAGAACTATACTTAGGAATTAGTAGATGCTATCTCATTGTTCATCCACTCTAGTTGTCATTTGGATGTTTCTCTAAGATAGTGAGTCTTCTTTTGGGTAGTAAGCCTTTTTGTATATGAGTAGTGAGCTCTAGGCAGTGTGCCTAAATGCATGTGCATTCCCCATTTGTAAACACTTATTTTTAGTATACTCATATTGTGGATTAGCCTCCACTATTGCTTTTCCCCTAACAAGGTTTCCATGTAAAAATACTTGTGTTATGGTGTTATGGTTGATTGCATTGTCTTCTTGCATCTTTCTTTTGGTTCAATGTTATAAGTGGTTTAAAAATCAAGTTAATATTGTTAAATTCTGTAGAACACTGATTCACCCCCTCCCCTTTCAGTGTTCCTTGATTCCAACAATTGGTATCACATCCTAGTTCCTCAAAAGAAGTTTAATAGCGTGGGGACGATCTAGGAAAGTGATTTAATGGATTCTCATAGTCTTCATCAACAACTGTTGGTGGCACTAGATGATCTTGATTAGTCCAAATATGAAGTCCAGGAATTGCAAGCAAGCCTCATGAATGATGAGAAATTCATTCAATCATTGAAAGATCAAATCAATAAGTCCAGGGAAAAGAGAAAGGATATATGTGATCAACTCAAGCAGAAAGAAAGTAAAAGAATAGAAGATGATCACCTAAGTCAAGCCTTGAAGGAAAAGATAGAAGAATGTGAAAAGCTCACCAGGGATAATGTTTTCCTAAAGCATGAGATGGAATGTATTGTGATGAGGATGACTAAGGAGATTGAAGAGAAAAAGAAGAATGAAGAGAATCTTGCTCAGTCCTTGAAAGAAAAATCTGAAGAATGTAGTAGAATTAATGGTGGATTCAATCAGTTGGAGCTTGAATTGCAACAGTTGAGAAGCAATGAAGAAGAGGTTGAAAGATAGATTGTTATTCTCAGGGATGAACTTGCTACTGCAAATGCATACAAGAAGTTCAAGATTAGGTCAGATAAGCTTGATGAACTAATTCAAAGTCAAAGGATTGGAAGTGATAAGCAAGGTCTTGGATATGAGAAAGGAGAAAGCTTTGGATCTGGTGAAAGGAAATTTAGGCCAAGAAATCAGACGAGCAAAGTTGTAAGGTATTTGGTAAGACAACCCAATGCTCAAAAGTTTAATGGATATTGTTTTGTTTGCAATAAATTTGGTCATATGATTGCACAATGTAGAAGCATAATGAATTCAAGTGGTCCAACATTCTCTAGTCAGTGTTTAAAATGCAATAGGTTCAGTCATAAGTCAATTGAATGCAAAAATATGACAAACAACTTTCTGAATAGAAATGTTAGATGTTATGCTTGCAATAGATTTGTCCATATTGCTAACTAGTGCAGATCAAGAGAAAATCAATGGAATAACTAGTCTGGACAAAGAAATTTGGTGTGTTATGATTGTAACAAATCCTATCACATTGCAAGATTTCGTAGAAGCAGGAAGGGTCCGGTAACCAGAGGGAAAAATGTGCAAAAGGATGATAAGGGAAAAGGAAAAGTTACTATGGATGAGATCAAGAATCAAATGAAGAAGACATGGGTGAAGAAAAGTGTTTCTAATGTAGAAAATTGATCCACACCAGAATCTAGTGCTGTAAATTCCTCTGGAAATTAGTTTAAGGCCTCTGGCCTAGGGGGAGCTCTCAAGAAAATATTTTACCTCCCTGTTGGTAGTTGGTACCAGAATGTGGAAAATTGCAATGATTGCATTGATGATCTACATATCCTTTGGGAACACTTGTGAAGGAAATTTATGCAGAATTGAAGGTTTGTAGAAGAATTTTCTTTCATAGTCTATGAAAACAGGGAATCCAGAAGACCTAAGAAAAACCATTTATTGTGATAAAAACTTAGGTGTGCAAATGATAAAAGGTTACTTCTATTCCTCATTTGTTACATTTCATTTCGAGAAGAAGTTTGGAGAACTTTGCAAGTGAATTTTGGTGAGACACAAGTCAAAAGGTGATTCGGCAAACAAATCCTAATTCAGTGAAAGGTATTTATCTGCAAAACTTGTCAACTTGAAATTTCAGGAAACGGTTGCTCTGTTGGTTTTAGATATGAAGGATAGACCCCACCAAAAATTAAAATGGCACTCATTCAAATCTATTGAGATAGAACCATTAGGTGCATTTTCTTCTATTATGTATGGTGTTTTGCACATTGAAGATATTAGGGCATATATTCACGTGAATGTTGAGGAGGTAGGTAGCTCCTAGTTGTTAAATCTATACACAAATCACATTGTGGGAGAAGATCTTTGTGTAAGGCCTGAATTTAAGACTTTGGAGGACAAGAAGTTCACACAAATTGTGAATTTTCCCATGTTTGATGAAAATGAATGGGTTTGGTACATAGTAAGTCAAGTGCATGTTGAGTTCATGTGGTTAAATCAACCCTTCAAGATCACAAGAGAAGCTATAAGAACTGTTACTAGTCTGAATTCATTTGATGGGTGCCCACATTGAAAGCTATGAAGAACCAAATAATCACTGAGGCAACTGGTTCCATTTTCAACAAAAGAGCCATGACAATCAATGACACCATCTAGTCAGATGTAATATTTTATTCTATGGTTATTGGATATAAAATCTATCACTCCAACCAGAATAACTCTATATCTAGTACTGCAATCTATGCAACTTATCAAATGATCAAGAAAAATGTAGAATATGACTTATGTGAGTTACTCCAAAGCCAGCTAATTGAAAATATTTGAAAAATCAAGAAGGGAAAGAACTCTTTCAAGTATGGCAATCTACTATTATTCCTATTCTTCTAGTTCATGAATGAAGTTCTGAGAGTTGGTAGAGTGCAATGGGAAGGTGACAAATTGGTAGCTATTCAAATCAGAGGCATCTTGTATAGAATTGGTGATAGAAAAGAAAGGGAAAATGCTATCTGGGTTTACTTCAAATGCTTTCAGAATGAAATGCAAGCTAGGGAAAGTATTCCTAAATCTATTGTGGAAAAATATAAGGACACTATTTTCTTGATGGTTGACATTGATCAGTGTTTAATGCAAGCAACAGAGCCTAGAATAGTTTGGATAATCCCTATGGGATATGAGGTTGAAGAACACATTTTGGAGTTGTATACCCAACACTTGTTGAGTAAACCTTGAGATCCGATAGAAGAAAGGTTTTGTACCTTTGAAGAAAAGGATATGCAAGTGCATACACAACTAAAGAAGCCTATGATAGTCCGAAAGGTGAGAAAGGAAGTTGAAGCTTTTGAAAAAAGTATCATGATATCAGTTGAAGTACTGAGGGAAGCTAGGAAGAAAAGAGAACAAGCTGAAGAAGGGGAGCATGTTGGAACTGAGTCAGCTAGTTTTGCAGTATCCTCTACTAGAATTAGATCTACAAGGAGCTCTGTACCCTCATCTAGTCCTATAAATAAATCAAGCCCAATAAAGACATTCAAAATACAAGGAAAGAGGAAGAAGGATAAAAGCACAAGAGTTTATGTTGCTGTTGAAGATGATGAAGAAACTGAATTAGATGAAGAAGTAAGAGAAATCAAGCATGAGGGAAAAAAGGCATCAAAAGTCTCTAAGGACAAGCTCTTTGGTGAAGAGAAAGAAAAGAAAAAGGTGAAAACTGAGAGATCAGGTATGTCTGTAGAGGAAGTGGAAAAAGGTTTAATTAAGGATGGTAATCTCAAACCACTTTCTAAATGTTATGACACTTTTGATAGTGTTAGTCAGAGAACTATTGAAGAAGACACAATAAAATATTTGAATATTTTCAATGTGACTCTCATAGAAATAATATTAGAGCTACCTAAAGGGTTATATGAAGTCTTAGAAATGAGGAGAGTAAATGCAAGAACTGAAGATGAACAAATGAGAGAACACATACTTTCAAATATATGTCTGGTAATATCAATAGAGGAAATGAAGAAAGTCCTCAATGATGTTAAAAAGGATTTTAATAGAAAAATAAGGGTGAATAAGCTTATGATCGGACAGATTGAGGAAGTCACAAAAGACACTGAAAAAATTCTTAAAGCAGTTTAGTTGAAGAACAAATATAATGTTGTTTCTAAAGAAACTCAAGGTGAAGATGTTCGGACTAATATTGAAGAGAAAGAAGACACATTTGAGGACACTCAAAATCCTCTAGATATGCAAGATACTGAAATTCCCATGGAGACTGAAGCTCCTAAATATATGTAAGTTGGAGACATAGAGATTCTCAAATCCAAGCAAGAATCTATGATTGAAGAAAAGAAGGCTGAGGCAAAAGAGGTTGCTATGGAAGCAAGAGAAATTGCAAAGGCAGTAAAGAAGTTTTTAGAAGAACAACAGGAGGAGTTTGACCCCTAAATTGGTTGAAGGTCCTATCAACTTGGCCACTCTATCGCCTATTAAAAAGCTGAAGGTGGCATCATTTGCTTAGGCCAAGGTAAGGGAGGAGATGTTGAAATCTCACATTGAGGGTAGTGAGCTGCTAAGTATTGCATACGGTATCTTGGAGAGGATCATGCCCAAAAATGTCAAGGGCTTATCCAATTCTCCCTTCAATCAGATGAAGAAACTTATCAACTCTATAAGTACTCACTTTGAGTCTCTTGAGAAGTCAACTGAGGATAAGGTCCAGAAAGAATTTGATGCAATCAAGTTAAGTAGATTTAAGTGTATTATTGCTAATTATAAATATTTATTAGCTACCTGTGAAAAGAAAATTCAATGTGCATTATTTGAGGGTGGAAATATCTACAAGTTATGCTTATCCTTGTCTAAATTCACTAAGGTCATTGAGAAGAAAATTAAGGAATATGAGGAATAGTCAGCAAATATTTCTCAAGCCTTTGATCCTCTAACCATTTCTAATAGTAAGAAAGAAGGTCAAGTCATATCCCTACTTGACAAAATTAAGAGTTTGAAGCTTGAAAAAGACAAATTTTTTGAAAGGGTATGTGAGCTCAAAGGACTAATTGGTCCTAAAATTGAGACAATGCTTAGTGCATTAAAGGAAGCACATGATGCTATGGCTGTCTGTGATCCAGTAAATCTTGAGTTAGTAGAGATGCAATCCTACTTGTTAAGTGGTCACATGACTATTTTGGAGAGTCTCAAAAATGGTTGGGACACTAATTTAAGCCTATTGAAGAACAATTTTGAAAACATATTCAAGTATATGTAAGTTAGAAAAGCTTGTTTGTACATATACAGTTTTGTATGATTTTTGGTATGAAAATTCCTTTCTTTGCCATTGATGTAAAAGGGGGATTGTGGGATAGTGAAAAATGTCATATTCATCTTAGGGGGAGTTATGAAAAAATATTTTTGAAGTTTTGAGGATTGCAGTATATTCATGTTAGTACTGATTCTGACACTTAGTCATTTTTCACTAAGTGTTTCCATCAATGCCAAAGGGGGAGATTGTTGGCAAGAGAAACTGCATAAGTCATTTGGTGTTTTCATTGATGGAAACCCTAGTCATTAATCCTATGCACACCTCAATATTTGCTTATACTGAAATTCAGATTGAAGATATGTCAAAGCTAAAATAGGGCATCCGACAGAGTTGTGTACATTGGATCATATGTAATTTCCTATTATCATTTTGTGGTGTGGATCTAAGGGAAGGTCTTTTTATGTATGAACTATCTTATCTTTGAATCATCAATTCTCGTATTGATTGGTGTGCAAGTTAGAAGATCCGGTTTATTGATTTTCAATCTAATAGTGCAAAAACGCCGACTAGGTGAGTATCATGTGTTGATCTTTGAGGCATAATTGTTTAAGGTGTTTCATGTTTGATACATGTTGTTTGGGGTCCTTACTATGTTTTGGATAACTTTTGTTGATTCACATTGATAATTGTTTATGGATTGGGCTGACAATTTGTGCATGTTTTATATTTTGTTAAAGTTGACATGTAGTTGATGTAATCTCTAGTTGCGGATATATATAATCAATTATTCATATCATTTTGATATGTGATGTGATATGATATGATGAGAAATTTAGGAGTATAGATTGATTGTGCGTAGTTTCACTTGTGCAAAACAAAGATTGATGATTCAAATTAAAGGAGACAGAGTTTCAAGAGAAGAATCAGACAAAATGTGAAGAATGTGATTAATGAGCTTAACTAGAACTATACTCAGACATTAGCAGATGATATCTCATAGTTCATCCACTCTAATTGTCATTTGGATGTTTCTGTAAAATAGTGAGTCTTCTTTTGGGAAGCAAGCCTTTTTGTATATGAGCAGTGAGCTCTAGGCAGTGTACCTGAATGTATGTGAATTCCCCATTTGTAAAAACTTATTTTGAGTATACTTATATTGTGGATTATCCTCCACTATAGTTTTTCTCCTAATAGGGTTTCCACATAAAAATCCTTGTGCTATGGTGTTATGGTTGATTTCCTTGTGTTCTTGCATCTTTCGTTTGGTTCAATGCTATAAGTGGTTTAAAGATCAAGTTAATATTGTTAAATTATGTAGAACACCGATTCACCCCCAATCTTAGTGTTCCCTGATTCCAACAGTTTTGTTAGTGGAAAGGGGTTTGGCTTGGTCAAATCCTATTTTGGTAATCAAACTTTGAAATGAAATTGAATAGGAAAGGAGAATGATTAATGAACAAAATGTGATGTTACAACTCACCAAACCTTAGCAATAAAGTGCTACAAACATGTATGATATGGATCCAATGGATGCAGATCTTTACTCTTGCTTGAATGTTGTAGATCTTCGATTGAATGCTATCTTGAATCATGAAACCCTACATCATAATTGTTAGCTTTGTAATGATAGAAAAATGGTACACCTTTTCCTTGCTTGATTTGCGAATAATGAATGATAAATTGGAGTTAATGTTGTCTTGATCTAGTGTTGTGAAACTGTGTTTTACACATCCACATTAGGTCTTGCGCCCTTTTTAAACTAAATAAACTTAACTTTTCCCTAATTTAATTTTGTAAAGTGTATTTATTGACACCTTCACATTAAATCTAAGAGGCTTACAAACTAAGGTGGACCTAATCTAGTGTTGTAATGTGTTTTACACATTCACATGGGATTTAGGGGACTTCTAAGTTAAATAGACCCAATTTTGTCTTAATTCAGTGTTATAAAGTGTATTTATTTACACTTTCACATTGGATTTTGGGCCCTATTACATTTATAACCTTATTATAATTATCAATAGGTCCCTATGACCCTATATTGTGCATACCAAGGTATATTTTAGTCAAAAACTCGACAAAATCAACATATGAGCTTAATTTACACACTCACAAACATTGTAGCTAGCAAAATAGCCCTTGTGTGACCGATTTTCCACTTTGGGAGAATGAGTCCCATGTAGGTGGACTCATTCATCCAGCTTGGCGAATGAGTCCCATTTGGCCTATTTTCTAGGTTTGAGCTAGAAAAACTAGGTTTTAAGTTCAAATTTCTCCTATGTCAGCCTTGGGGATCAAATTAACAGTCATTTGAGTGGATTTCCTATATAAAAAAGCTCTCAAATCACTAGGATTCCAAGACTTCACAAGATCACCTAGAGAGCATTCAAGATCATTTCTAAGGCATTCAAGGGAAAAATTCTTCATCATTTGTTGTAGCAATTCAAGATCCATCATCATGTCAAGAATATCAAGCATCAAGAATGTTATTGAGCTAGTATTGTGATGTAGCATTGGGGTGATCTCAAAATAGTGGTTTACACTTTTTAGGACATCCTAATTTTTGCTAAAATCACATATTTTAAGAAAATATAATGATTTAAGCCTTGAAATGTTCCATTTTAAGGATTCCAATTGAAGAGGGTTTGATCAAACCACCTTATATCAAACCCCCTTAGATAGAACCCAGCTAGTTTTAAACCATACCTATAGTGGAGTCTCCTTTACACCTATCAAAATGCTAATAAAAAACCACATTTGATTTACTTTTTGGGGGATCAAATGAATTAATTTAAAATTTATTTTTGTAACTATGTATTCCTTATTATAAGCTTCCAAAAAGGTATAATTTTAAATATATTTAATTTGATTATTATATTTATTTTTTTATTTCTTGTGAATGTAAGTTTTTCACTGAAAATCAAGCTCTATGTTCTACACATGTGGAAAAATAGTAGATTTCCAAAAAAAATCTAAAAAATATTTCCATGCTAGGTATTGATGTCCTTGATCCAACAAAAAACATATAATTTAATTTTGGTACGTACAAAAAAAGTTGTGTTGTATACAATCCACCTATATCTAAATTGTAATATATTTTACTTCAAAACTTAATTAAGAAAAATATATTCAATAAAACACTATGAAACCAAATGAACATGCTAGATATCATAGTTACAAATATAAATTCAAAAAAAATAGAATTTTATCTTTCACACAAAAAAAAAGTGATGTATACGGTGAAAATCACTCTTTAAAAATAGTGTTTACTTTTAAAAACTAGTTTTCTAAAGAGATAGAAAAGGAAATGAAATTTGATTCACTTTTTTTTTTTAATATATTTAGAAACTACAAAAAAAAATTCACAAATCACTAGTTTGCATCATCTTCAAATTCCTCACGGTTTGGCAGCAACAAGTGTCTGAAAGTGGAAAAAAAGTTCAAAACGTTCATTTCAATGTCAAGTTTGGCCAAAAAAGTGTAAACCACTATTGTGGGATCACCCATTGAAGATGCTATTAGCTCTCAAAAATGTAGGTAAAATACCTCAAGAGGTTTCCAAACTCTTGGTATGTTTTAGGGTAACATGCAAGGTCGAAGGGTTTAGACCTTCTTCTCTTCAGGTGCTGCTAGACCTAGGTGGGTCTACCTATGTGAATGAAGCAGATTTGAACTATGTGATTTATACTATAGTAGTCTATTCACAATGGAAATTTTAAAGTGAACAAATGTAATCCTAATCTAGCATAAATTGTATGAGCAATATCAAAGAAATATGTTCAATTAACAGATGTGAAATATTTAAAATGAAGTGAAACTAAATGATGGAATGCGGGGGACCAGTGCTCCATTGGCTATGTGGAGTCAAATAGAAATTAGAGTTAAGTGACTTATAATTGGAAATGATTCTAATTTTTTGGCACTTTTACATTTATAACTTGTATAAACAGGCAGGGATGTAATTATCAGATTCTTCTTTAATAATCCAAAATAATAATTTTAAGTTGTTGTGAACAATCAAGAGGATTTTTAATCTTTACTTGAAAGACCCAATTAATTATACCACACATATACAACAAATGTGCACTAATAAATTGGAAATATGCTTGATATATCAATTTAAATGATAGAGAATTATTAAATATGGAGACAAACTAATAATATCTTCAATTATCTTAACAAACAATTGATACCAACATAGAGCCATCGAATCAAAGATTTTCCATTAACTCCTTCAAAATTTACATATGCATCTTCATCCTTTTTGATGTAAACATTGTATCAATCCCTATTCACCTACTTCTTCTATATATTCTAATCTTCTCCTATTTCTAATTCCTAATTCCAATCTCCCTCAAGACTTGTCTAGCCTGTGATTCAGCTAGACACAACAACAACATCCCATCCCTATTTTTCCAAAACAAATCACCCTCTATGAACACATGCTTAGATGCTTGCATCTTCAAAATTATCCTCTAGTTATCATTTAATCCCTTAGGACACTTCATGTGTCTAAGGTAATACATAATATCTGTGTACCAAGAAGTGTGCTCAATAATTGCAGTTGTATTTTCTTCATCTTCTCTATTGCAGATTTGATTTGCTTCAATGTTCATTTCTACAATCAACTTGGCCATACCTAGTCCCCTCACTAACCATGTAATCTATATCTCCATATCAAATTCTTGGATTTTATTAATCCATCTACATCTTTTCCTTGTTACATCTGTTTTCACTAGAATATCTTTTACAACTGCATGTTGAACATAGGAAATCACTTTGGCTCCAACAAGATATGGTTTGAAAGCCTTTGTTGCTTTCACTAGTGCAAAAGCTTGCTTTTCCATAATGTCATACTTCAACTCAGACCCCTGCAATGACTTGTTGGGAAAAGATATGGGTTGCTCATGACCTTCACCATTCTTTTGTAACATGATAGCTATTGTAGTGTGGAATGAGACAAATGAAAATATTTGAAAGGGTTTGGAAAAATCAAGTGACTTTAGGATAGGGGCTTCTTTAATGGCCTTTTTGATGGATATAAAAGCTTCTAAGGCTTCTACAATCCATTCTATCTTTTCTCCCTTTTTCAACATTTTAGATATGGGTTTAACAATCTCAGAAAAATTGGACACGAATCTCAGGTAACAAAATTAATTTGCCCATCAAACGACTGAATGGCCTTAACAATCTTTGGAATGGGGATCTTTTCTATGGATTCTACTCTTTTGGGATCTATTCTAATTCCTTCCTTTGATACAATATGCCCTAACAATTTTCCCTCTGTAACAACAAAGTGACATTTTTTAGGATTCAGACTAATATCGTATTCCAAAGCCTTGATGAATATCTTTTCCAAGTGTTCTACATGATCTTCAACCTTTTTTTAATAAGCAATAAGGTCGTATTGATACACCACCATTATGGCATTGATCAAATTTGAAAATGCCACGTCCATAGCTCTTTGGAAGGTTTCCTCGCATTTGTGAGACCAAATGGCATTCTCACATAAACATATGTCCCCCATGGGGTGGTAAAGGCTATCTTATACTACTCATATTCTTTAACTTTGACTTGATTGTAGCTAGAAAACCCATCCATCATCGGCAATAGCTCACATCCTGTTGCTTTATGTAATATAGTTTCCATATTAGGAAGAAGGTAATTATCTTTGAAGGAAGCAACATTTAGATTCATGAAGTCTATAGATAGTTTGATATCCCCATTCTTCTTTCTCACTGGAACCAAGTTTGAGACCCATTTTGAATGTCTAATGGGTTTGATAATACCCCCATCTTTGAGTTTTGTTAATTCCTCCTACATCTTTGGTTCCAACATTGGGTTAATAGGCCTTTACTTTTGCCTAAATGGCTTTGCATATGGTTTCAATGGGATCTCATGTTGAAATAAGTCCTCCCTATATGCCTTGAGATCCTCATAGGACCATGAAAACACATGCTTGTATTTTCTCAATAATGTAATCAACATTCTCTTGATTCTTGGGCTTATTTTATTTCCAATATATACCTTTTTTGGTGCTAACTCTATTCCCAGATTGATTTCCTCAATATCCTCTATTTTGATTGGTGTTTGCTTCATGAGGGATCAATCTATTCCCAGATTGATTTCCTCAATATCCTTTATTTTGACTGGTGTTTGCTTCATGAGGGATCAATCATTTCCATCATATACTCTTTCTAATTCCACTAGCCCTTTGGGAAGCTTATTAGTTTTAAGCTACAATACCTCTTTCCCAAACATAGTCCACTTTCTGTCTACTTCCTCTACAAATGTATTGAAGTCAATCTCCTGTGCCTCATATTGATCTATGAAATGAGGAAATTTAATAAGGTCAACATCATCATTGAAAACTTGCTAGCTGTATATGTTAGGAATATTAGGTCTTGTTTTGAATTTAATTTGAGATACTCTAGCCAGTGTAATATCATCTCTTCTCAATGCCACATTAGCTAAAAAATATACCATTATGTTTTTTGACTTGTCTATCGATTCAATGGAGAAAACATCTAATAATTCAATTGTGTCCCATACAAAATTCCTATATTGCTTTAATATTTTGTGTTTTGCAACATATTTTGACTTAACTTGTGAAACAAATAGCTCAGAATCTCCTAGAAGAACTAGCAACTTGATCTTATGTTTAACAACCTTGTTTAAACTAGTTAGCAAAGCTTCATACTATATTATGTTTTTTGTACAGTCAAATACTAACAAAAATGAATATTTCAACATAGCCCCCTCAAGAGAAATAAAGACTATCCCTGCTCCATTACCCTCTTGGCTGCATGCTCCATTGAAGTACATCTTCCACACACCATGTTGATTATTTGAAACATGTTTTTCAATTGGGGACTAGTGTTAACTAGCTCAGGTTGAGATGGTTCTATTCTAAAATTCCCCAAGTGTACATCACAAAAATAGTTTAAGTGATTTTGGGACACATAGTCTACAATCTGATTCATTCTTCACTCCCTATATAAGTTAACTTCTTGACCATTCACTAGTATTGCTGCATAAGATAAATCAATTTGCACATTTCCACCAACTACTGCCATCCATTGTCTTTATAGAAGCATTCCAAACTAAGGAGTATCAATCACAGTTATATCTATATTATAGGTTGCTTGAGGATAAACAACCAATTTTACTTCAACATTCTTCATCACACCCACTACTGGAATAGGTTTTCTATCAATTGCATAGCATTTTTCACCATTGGTATCCACTCACATACCAGGTTGTTTCATAATAGCCATTGGCATGATGTTAATTGTAGCAATAGGGTCTATTATACAGTTCCTCCCTAGTTTGTTATTTATGAGCAATGTAGTGAAGAATGGGTCAATTTGTGGAGCATTTATTAGTGTATCCCCTAGACATACCTCAGGAATGTTCACCTTTTCTTGCTTATTGCTAGCCTTATTAACCACTTTGTTCTCAGTACTTGTGTTTTAATCATTCCCATTAGATATTAATTGAACGACACTATCCTTATACTCTTTAATTTTCATCATTTCAAGTAATGGGATAGACATTTTTACCTAGGATAAAGCCTGAGTGAAATCAAACAAATAACTTTCTACTTTGATTAATTTCTTTTGTTCCAATGTTTCCCCTTTGTTTTCATCCTTTTCCTTCTTATTTGTTTGATTAGTTTTTTTTTTTTCTTTGTGTAATTCTTTACTTTCTTCTTTTTGGATAGGCTTTTGTTCCTTCTTGTCATGCTATTTGTTTTTTTCTTCTTCAAAGCTCCTTGTGTTATTTCATTGTTCTTCATGAATATTCCTCTTGGGACACCTTCCTTTTCATTCACTGTTTTGCTTCTTATCCAATACTTACTCTTTGCTTGTTCCACCGCAACAATAGTTAGCTTTTTTATTTCCTCTTCCATTGGTCTTCTTATGTTACATTGAGGTGGTGTACCAGTACAATATTTATTTTCATTATTTTCCTTAGCATTAGAAAAAACCTATTGTTCAGCCATATGGATATTGCATCTTTGGCTTGTAACATCATATTCATAGCCTTCCTCCTCTGAAGACGAGTACCTCTATTCAATGGGGTGAATGGTGTGAGAGGCTAGATAAATTGTGTGATCTTCTCCTTCATTATCTACTAACACCTCCTCTTCTTGTATCTTTTGGGCTACAATACAATGATCTGGGGAATGTGGGGCATTATAAATTCCACACCAAAGATTATTGTTAACCATATATGTTGCTCTCTTCTTTAAAGGGTCAAGAGTTTCTTTACTTCTAGGTTTTTCCATCACCGATTTTTCATCTTTCCAATTTGTATTATAAGGCATGTCATGTAGCCTTGGCCTTTCGTTTCTATATGTATTTTCTTGTCTATGTTGAGGATTGTTGTACTATTGAGGAACTCTAGGATTATCCCTTTTATCAACCATTCCTACACCTTCCTATTCTTTTCTTTGGTCAATGCTATTTTTTTAGCTTCAACTAAATTCCTATTGGCACACCTATTCCTGAGCTCATATTCTATTTTTGGATCAAATGCCTTCAAATAAATAGTCAATGTTGTTGGGTCTACCAATTTTGACCTAGGTAGTATCTGATTTTGCAACTTGTTGATCATTCAGTTAAAGTCATAAATCAACTCATTATGATTGTTTTGGATACCCACTAATTCATGAAAAGCAAAGTTCGATGCACACTAGTTCCCATATTGTTCAAGGAATTGATTATGAAAATTTTGAATAGAATCAATAGAAGCTATTAGCAAGCTATTGAACCAATCTCTAGCTTCCTCAGTTAAAGACATCATGAATAGCCTCATCTGCATGTCTTCATACCGCATCTCTAGATCTTGAATAAAGACATTAAAATGCCTTAAATTTTCCTCAGCAGTAATTGCTCTGCTTCTTGTAAATTTTGGGACTAGGCTTCTCCAATTGCTATCCATGGGGTAAGGAAATAATTGAAGTCTTGCTAAGTCAAATTGTCTTATCATGGTTGTATACTATATAGGGGGTTGGTTGTGAGGATACTGATATTGATATAGTGGGTTATTATATTTCCCATGAGGTGGTGGCACATACTGTTGGCTTGGGGGTGGTATGTATTGTTGGCCAGGGGGCGGCTGAATATCAGTTTGTTGTAAAGGATTTATAGGTGGAGGATTTTTTGGCCTATACTGACTTCTTTTTTTATTATGTGGTGCTCTTGAAGGACTTGAGGGTCCAAAATTGTTATTCCCCTATCGGTGAGGTGGCACAAATTTTGGGAGGTTATCTATCTTAGCAACAAGTTGGAAATTTTCCAAACTCATCTCTTGAAGCTGTTTTATTGATTGGAGCCTCATTTCATACTCTAGTGTCTTTCTTTCATGTTCTGGTCTTTCATAATCTAACTGTGCATTTATCTCTTCTTGGGTATGGAACTCAAAATTTTCTCCAAGGGCTACATTATCAACATGTCTGTTATGATTTCCTTCTACTCCATGATCATATTCATGTTGAATCCTAACTCTTTCAGCCTCAAGATTAGCATCGAATTCCTCTAGTTTATGAGGGTTATAGAAAGGGTTCTTTCTTTAGGAGTACAAGGCTCTCGACCTCAACTATCTTTCTATTTATCATAGCAATCATATGTCTCACAATGTGGTTTTGATGCTTTGTCCTTATTTGTTATGCACATGTCATCAGACACCTTTTTACCCTTATCATCCTTACCCTTATCATTCTTGTTTGTCCATTTGTTGTTATCACTTAGACCTCCTTTAAATTGGGACCTTCTACCATGCATGTTGAGTTTAATTAATGTGTACTTTGTTTTATCAGAGTCACCACTCACTTTCTTAAAGTGAGAAAATTCCTTGATTTCTTATTCCCAGTGGAGTTTATGAGATTTTTGACTCTATGACAAAGGCCCTAAGTCTCAGTATAGTCCCCAGTAGAGTTGCCAATTTTTTAGCTTTGAAAAACATAGGAAAAATACCTCAAAAGGTTTCCAAACTCTTGGTACATTTCAGGGTAACATACAAGGCCAAATGGTTTAGACCTTCTCTTTAGGTGCTACTAAACCTAGGTGGTTCTACCTATGTGAATTGAGCAGACTTAAATGATGTGATTCTGTTACAACAGTCTATTCACAATGGAGATCTTACAATGTATAGATGTAGTCCTAATCAAACATAAATTTTATGAATAAAAAATATGTTCAGTTAACAAATGTAAAAAATGAAATGGATGAACTAAAAGATAAAATATGTGAGAGTGGTGCCTCATTTGGTATATGGAGTCTAATGAAGATCTAGAAAAGTGTAATCCATGATGGCAATAACTCAAATTTTTTGGCACACAAATGTAGTTTATAACTTGTATAAATGTGCAAATAAATGATTGTCAAAATCTACTTGAGATAGAATGACAACCCTAGTTATGTCATTCTTCTTACTAATCCAGTTAATACTCCCCAGTTATTGTGATTTATTAGAAGGATTTAATATTTGCTTGAAAGAACCAAATAATCAAATAACATAAGTATAACAAATGTGTATTGATAAACTAAATATATGCTTGATAAATCAATTTAAACAATAGAAAAGTATCAAGATGGAGACAACCAAATAATTGTATAATTCCAACAAACAGCAAGTACCAAGATTAAGACACAATTTCAGATATCTTCATTAACTTCATTAAAATTCATACATGCATATGAGTCCTTTTGGATGAAAACATCATTGCAAATTATCTATTTTATATTTCTCCTATTCACCTATATCTGTCTGACAATATAAAACATATATAAATACAACAAAATCGTGAAATGACACATCCCTTCAAAAATTTTTTTGCTTAACAACACTAACAAACTAGAAATTATGCTTTATTTAGCCATAAATGGAATTTTGACAAATGATCCAAGTAATCTCGTTTCTCATGTGTATCAACATCTCCTAGCGCATTCCAGATTGCTATCTCCATTATCACCATCCTCTTGTTCTACTCACAGGCCTCGTCTAGTGTTGAATTATTTCCTATGGCTGTCTCTAGGATTGTTTGCAACATTGACTCACACTCCTTGGTCCACCTATCCTTTTCTTTCAATTCTCCTTCATCTTCAAATAGTATTGGTAATCCCTTTTTTGTGGCATTGATCATCCCCTATTCATCGCCCTATAGTTCTTCATGGAAGTCTCTATGTTTTCTTATGAAATGGTTGGTAGTATCAATAGCCACATTATCAAGAACATCTCTTCCATTTATCTCTTGGAACTTCTCTTGGATTCTTCTATCAATTCTCCTATGTTCTTGCTCTGTAGCATAATTTTTTGAATGTGTTCCCCAAAGTCTACTCAAGAAAGTCATCAAGTTGGCTTGTCTCTTCCTTATCATTGCAAAAAGTGCATCATATTTACCCTGTGAGTATCCATGAGAACTCTCACCTTGTGTCAAATGCTTGGTGGATCCTAGGGTAATTGCCATCATATCTTCTAGGTGATCATTTTCCCTAAGTAATCTTTCATAATTAGCTTTGTACATTTCCTTCTCCTTAACCAACATCTAGATCTGAGCCTTATTCAATTTGGAAATATTGATGCGAATATCTGATGTAGTTATGCGATCAACCTCTCCAACCTTTAGTTTCATTACATTCCCAAAAGCTTTCTCATTATCAATTACAATAGAGTTCTTGTGTGGTTGATACAAGGCCCATATCATGAGTGATGCTTCATCTAGGTTATAGTTGGATCCTACATATATCTCTATTACCCCTTTAGGGCTGAGCTTATGTGTGGTATTATTATTTTTCAAGAAGCTATTGAAAACCAAGGTAGAATTTAAATCTAACCCAGGGAAAATCATAACGCCTGCATCCTCCAAAAGTTTTCTTCCCTTCTCATGGGTCATGTCTTCCATTTCTTTCTCTACACTTAACTTTAAACTACTCAATAATTTCCCTTCATTATTTGGTGTTATATTATCCACTGCCTCCCTTATTGATTTCCCCTTTTGCTTGTACATAAAAGCTCTAAAATCTGGAATTTTGAAAAATTCATGATCATCCACAAATGATCTATATGCCATCTTCCTTGTGTCTACATTTGAACTCTCTTCAACATCTGGCTCCCTAGGAGGATACTTGTATGCTTGAGTTCTTGATCTAGAAATTTTATTAGTTTTGTTGTCAGGCCTATCATCACCAAATGTCTCTTCCCCTAAAGGCAATATCCCTACATCTAGAAATCTTCTATTGTATTCATCAACCACTCTTTCTGCTTCTTCCTCCTCAAAATTATGGATCATATCATCATACTGATAGGGTACATGATCATACCCACCCAAATTCATTTTATCCCTTGCAAAGTGGATGTACCCCTCTAGATCAAATCCTTTCCATGGTGGACCTTTCTTCATATTATAATGTAGCAATTTATTTAGAACCATATCATATCCATCCCTTGCTAACATAGTGAAATCACCAAAGAAAAGTGTGTTGGGCATAAATGCCTATTTTCCAAAAGAACTTAAGTTCATAAATTTTGAGTAATCAAACTCCCTAGCAATCTCTAGGTAGGAAATCCTGCTAGGTATTGTTTTGGGAAGGATAAAAAGTGTGTCCTCAAATCCATATATCCTGATCATAGTTGCACCTTCCAAGTAATACCAGTCTCCAAAATTGTGGTTAACAAACCCATCAAAGTCCTTGGGTATAAGAAACCTCTTTATTTCATCAACAACAAATACTAGCAAGGGTGATTATACAATTTATATAGTGGTTTCACAAAATATTCTTCAAAATGTATAAAGGAAGAATTAGAAAATCTCCTATCCTAGATGGCAGTCCAAAGTTTTACTAGTAATAATCCCCCCTCCTTATCCAACCGTGAAGCCCTTACCTTCTCAAGCCACATCTTCAACTCTTGTCCATAGTAATGTATCATATGCATAAGGATTGAATAATGCTTCAAGTGCAAAATAGGAGAGCCTTTCTTTATTGCCATCAATCACACATCAAGCTCTTTGAAAATATGTGAGGCATAATAAAAAATTCTAGATTCATGGCACTAGACATTAGTTGCAACTACCATTGGCACAATTAACGTGTATTCAGGGGCCTCCATTCCCAACACCTGGTAGGCTAAAAACTATGTATATTTTAGGTATGGCTCAAATAGTTCAACATGAAATGGGGGGCCATCACTATCTTCCAGTGGAATTGAGTCACCATCCTTCTTAAGTTTGTGCAATGGTAACCTCTAACCCTTGTATGTAGTATCCATCCTCCAGAATTCTCTTTCTAGCTCCTCATGTACATTTTTTTCATTACTTACTCCTTCTAAGTTAAACACTTCACGGATTTCAGTTTCTAATATGTGTATAAATGGTTTTCCCGATAGGTCACGAATAGATTTGAGCTTCGGGTCATAATGAACAACTAAAACTCTTACTAGCTCTACGTCCACAAACACATTTGGGAAGACTAATTTCATAGGTTATATTTCCAAGGGTTACACACTATTTCATATCAATTCCTTCGATGGTAATGAAATATAAAAAAATCATATCCCCTAATCAGGGTCCATATATCTCCTATATGCTTGCACTTATCCTCCAATAATTCTACTTCAACCCTAAGTTGTGTAGAGCGCCTAGATTTTGGACCTAAGTCAGGCAATTGATCAATTAAGTCTTGGTTTAGTTTTCTCTCAACTATCCCTTGCTCTTTTTCGGTTTCAGTATTTTGCTTGTTCCCTCTAGGATGACCACTCTCACTTTGTTTCCTATTTTTTCTTTTCCTGAGCTGGTACTTTCCATTTTACTTTTTATTCAAATCATAGTATTAGAAATTCAACTACAGAAAACTTACAAATTTGTTTGAGAATATTTGACTGTGCAATCCTCTGGCCCTTCGTTTGCTCTCCTACTACCAATTCTGCAAATTTTTCCTTTAATTACTTCTCTTCAATTTGGGGAATTATCACCACATTGGGTGGTAGTGCCACCACTAATGCCTTGGCTTTGAACACAAGTGTAGCTGATTTTCAAATTTCCCACTGTCACATCAAATGTTTTTTATTGACAAGACAATTCAAACTCTAGGCAGTCCTTTTTATTCAGGCTTAGCCAACATTCATTGAACACCCTATTGGTCAGGCATACATTACATCTTTTTAACTGATATCACATAATCTACCCTTTAGATCCATATAAATATCGCCAAGAGTCACCCTGATGAACCTTTTGATCCATTCATATCTTTATTGGTAAGAGATCATGCATTGCTAAGATATTTAGCAGTTTCCTCGACATTATAAGTCTCCTCGATGTTCATTCCTTCAATCTCAAGTGTGTCACCAAGACTCCTACCAATGTAACTTCCATCAGCGTGACGAGAAGATAGTTCAAACTCATTCCAATAGTATTTGTCTCACCGGGGGAATTTCTTTGTGCTTCGTTGGTGAGACAGGATGGGTATCTCGCTAATGGTATTTCATCGGCGATACATGTATGCTCAAGTTGACTTATGGATCTCATTCTGATTAGTACTTTTCTTATCGGGGGAATTTATTCATCGGTGAGACCACGAGTTGTATCTTCCTAATATGTATCCTCCTATGAAATTCGATTGGTGTGACAATCTTGACCTCTTGCCGATATGCCTGAATCACCTGCATTGGAATATAATAGCTTATGGATCAGAGAGACCTACACTCACTCATGCTGATATGGATTATTTGTCAAATGATTTTGCTTAAAGGGATTTTAAGGTACCAAAACTGATGCAATCACTGGTAATTATGATATACAGGGGAGATTATAACAATTTTATACTCAAGATGTGGCTTTCTTTGGATATTCATATGTGAAAATTACTATTAAATTTTGAAAATTTTGTAGTTCCAATAGATCTAAGATCAAGCATTGTTCTACACCTATTGTCAAGATCAAGATCTACATCCTTCAAGACCATTTCATGTTGAGTTGTAGATTTACAAGACATCATTTTCAAGAAATCATTCAATGTATCATTTTTCATGTTTCATACCCTATGTTTCATGTTTCATGTCCTTGTTTCATTGTTTCATCATTTGGTTTAATTACCTAAAATGGGTTTGACCAATGCAAACCCCTATTCCCTAACAATAAATTTTTTTTCCCTTTGTTTGTGTGATTGCATATCTAGGTGCTTTGAAGACAAAATATCATTAAAGATTAGATTAAAATCTTGTTTGATTTGTCTCCCCATTTGCAAGGTCATAAACTTCACTAAAAGGTCATCTACAACCCCAAAATTAGAGTTTTGGATCCATGAACCTAGAGAAATATGTTGAGCAGACTAAGAAGAGCAGATTCAAAAATTTGAATTTCCAAAAAATCCAAATTGGACTCATTTTCCACAAGTGGCAAATGAGTCGCACTACAGGTATTTTTCACATATCTTTGCAAATTCAGATACCCTTTTTCCCGAAACCTACTCCTGTGCAAAAATATAGAACTATAATTGACTCACCAGAATGGAAAATGAGTCCCATTAGGCCAAAATTTTAGGATTTGCAAAATTTCCAGTCTCCATTCAAGTCTCTTCAAGTTTCCAAGTGTGCACATTTTGTTTTGCAACTTTCTATTTTTGTTTACACACTTTTCTAGGTCATTTTGTAGGTCATTACATCTAACTAGGGTTTAGTGTTGCATCTTACATTGCATTAGTCTTTCCAAGTTCTTACTTGGTGGTGAACACCTCGTGTAATCTAAAATCATATCTTAGGATACCTTATTGTCAGATTTCTCCCTCCATTCTTCATTGGATTGAGATCTCTAAGGTGTCCTTGAGTGTAGCAAGTGTGAAATAAGATTCATATCCTTGTATCTATGCCTCAAAGGTGGGGAATACTATTTCTGTGAGTACAAGCTCAAAAATAAACATGATGCATGATGAATTTGACATGACGCTTGATGCTTGAATTATATTCTAAAACACTTTATAATCAGCTCTTGAAGATTCTTGAATGCTCTTTTAAACTCCTGAATGCTTCCTTGATCACAAATTTGATATAATGCATGAATACTTGAAAGTGTGTGATGATCTCATGAATGCTTAGGTGAAAATGACTAAAAGAAACTTGTATTTATACTTGTTTATTCCAAATTTCTTGAAATTATAACATTGCAAGCTGACATGAGATCAAGGAGAATAAAATCCTACCAATAATTTGAATTAGATTTAATTGTTGGGCCACATAGGACTCATACGCCAAAAGTGGCATATAAGTCCCATTAGGCATTAATTTATGGACACTTTTTTTGAAAATGCTTAGAATGATGCGAAATCTAGATCGGGGCAAAAAAACCTAGGTGGGACTCATATTCCCAAGGTGGTGTATGAGTCCCAAATCACTAAATCTTGGCCACACAACCTATAAAGACATGAATTATGATGGATTTTGATTTATGTCGGGATTATCCTAGGAAAGATGCATTAAATAAGGCTTGTGGATGAAAAATAAGGCGAAATAAGGCATAAAGAAGCAAAATTAATAATGAAAACCCTAGAAAAGTGTGATAGTGTGGAAAAAAACTTTACAACACCTTAAAATAAGGCACACTTAAATACATCTATTTCAGAAGGGCACAAGATCTAATGTGAATGTGTCAAACACATTACAACACTAAATCAAGGTAACATTATGCTTAATTTAACAAGGAGGGCCCAAGCAAGGAAAAGTAAAGGGATACTTTTTCCATTGCCACATTTAGCCCTCACTTTAGTGAGAGGAGGAACTTGCTTCAAACTCATACTAAAGTAGAAAAACTCACTTCAAGAGGGGTCCAAGTGCACCAATGGTAGTAAGATAGGATAACAACAATCGAGAGAGGTGATCAAGCCCCCAGGATCAATATCCTATGGAAAACCAACATAGGCACAAAATAATGCATATGAAAATGATATAAGGAGTAACAATAAGGCACAAGCATACACTGCCAAAGACAAGGAGAAAAGAAAAGAAAATTAAAATAGGGATGGATCAAGCTTCCACCATTTGTCCTACATGATGTGGATTAGATCTAGTCTCTTTTTCAAAAAAATGCACTCTCACTCTAAGTAAATGAAACTTTAGGCTATCCTCTGGGTGAGTATCCAAAGATGTGAGACACATACACACAAGGCCAATATGTGCTCACACGCGGACACATGAGTGGCTATGGGAAATGCATGCCTTAGATCAGCTTCTCGGCCAACCATTCCATAGCTATACCTCCTAAAAACTTTGATAAGGCACCACTTAACAATGATCTTTGAGCTTCATGCAAGGCAAGCAAAAATTTGTATTCTTGGAACTCATGAACAAACAAGATGGGTCCATAGGAATGAAAATTTTATTATGCAAGGTGGCCATATAACTAAAAATTCAAATGCAATAATAGTGTAAGGAATCTTGAGGGAGTCTTGCTTAGTTCATATAAGGTCTTAACTTATGGAACATTGTGCCTAATGTCTCCAAGAGAGGACCAATCAAAGAATAAAATATTTTCAACTTGGGGGATGTAGTGTGTCACATCAAGCTACTAAGTGGAATATAATATGTTAAGTGAGATCATGCTCTTGAGGGACATCACATCCAATGTCACCACAAAGTGAAAGACACATCACATGAAGTAAGATGACAACACAATGAAACATGGGATGTAAAGGAATAATGCCAATTTGTGCCCCCACTTTAAAGAAATTTCTAAACACCATGTTGTGAACAATTACATTAAAGTAGCAAATGATGAATGTTAACAATAAAGAGGACATGAGAGCTTACATGGAAATCCCTATGCCAAGTCATGTGTTTCCAAATAAAGCTATGTCATCAAAATAAAAGAGAGGGTTTGCCCCCAAAATGAAACTCCAAACACACATAAGGGATCTATGGATTTTGGGTTAGTATGTTCTTGCTATGATGTTTGCAAGAGAGATTAGAATAGTCATCATTCCCCAAATATGCATAGAACTAGAAGAATGACAGAAAGAGAGTGAAAAAAACAAGTAAAACCTTTCAGGTCAAGATGGAAGAAACATGAATGTCTCAACACCTTGTGTCATCCCCAAAAGGAAAAAAAAGACAATATAAAAAGATAAAGGAAAAGATTAAATATTTACAACATAAAGAACAATGTAGGTACAAGTAGAGGGATGCCATAAAGAGAGAGAACATCAAATAGAATGGTACATGGATCACATTAGGCACATGCAATCACATAAGGAAAAGTGAAAAATAAATAATTGAAAAGACTAGTAAGGCACATGTGAGTAAACCTATGAGAAGGTCATTCACATCCCAATTGTGTTCATCATATACAAAAGGTGGAAAACTAGCCAAAGAGACAATAGCAAGTGCTGAACTAGGGTTATCCCTAGGATCAACACTCTTCTTAGGAGAATTGTTTTTTTAAGCTCATAGAAGAGGAAAATAGTGTCTTCAATTTTCTATGCACTTGTTCATCAATCCTTGCAATATCATCATCATCATCCAAGTTAATCACAATAGGAGGTCGAATGATTATTTCCAAAGAAGGGTTTACCTCTTGTTGTAGTTGTGTTATAGGATCTTTTTATTTTGGAAAAGGGGGAGACTCATCATGTATTTCTTCTATCAAGTTTGGATTTTTATTTTCTTTGTTTGTTTCTTTGTTTAGCCTTTGAGGAAGGGCACAACATCTATTCCTACACCCTCTAACACTTCTATTTCATTTATTATGACTTTCAAGTTACGTTTGTGTAGGATTGGGATTATCAACCATAGGTTTCTTTTCTTGTACCATAGAAAAATGGATCTTTGGACATTTTCATGGTCGTTTAGGTCTCTTTCCTATGATTCTTGGCCTATTTTACTTAGATTTAATGTTGTAATGTGAATTATACATTCACATTAGGTCTTGAATATTTAAATTATTAAGACTTTATGATGTCTTGTAAAGGTGTTGTGAAGTGTTGTAACACATTTCTACATTTTTCTAGACTCCTCTTATTATAATTCATCTAAATATTCCCTTTTTATTCCTTACCAAGTCTTATTTTAATGTGTTGTAAAGTCTTGTAACAAACTTTCATGCTTTTCTAGACTTTTCACCACTAATTACACCTTTCTTATGCTTTATTTGGCCCCTTTATTCACTTATAGGTCATAATTAAGTGTATTTTTGAATATAAACCCAATAATTATCATTAAATGCAACTTAATCCCCAACACCCACTTGCATGCCTTGAGTGGGAACCATTCACCATGGGTGGCGAATGAGTCCCTCTTGGCACAAAATTCAAAAAAAAATCAAATTTCTTTCGAGTTTTTATTCATTAAGACCTAAGGTCGGCCTATGATGTATTTTTAGAAAATTAGGGCACAAGTGTGTATAAATAAATATTTTTCTATTCATTTTAACCCCCATTCATTCAAGTATTCATTCATGCATTAAATCCATTATAGCATTCAAGCATTTTTCATCATTTAATCAAGCAATTATCAAGCATCTTGGAGCAACTATTGACATATCTTCAGAATTCAACAATAAGGGTTTGGTGATTTCATGACACTTGCATGTTATTTGTTCATTATTCCTTTCTTTATTTCATTTCGAGGGTTTGATTACCAAACTGGGCTTTGACCAAGGTAAACCACTATACTCTAACCTTTAACCATTTTTTCCCTCTTTGCATGTGTGTTTCTAGGTCTTGTAGGAAAATTTGTCAAGGATAAAGGTGTTGAAAAGTGGTCAACAAGTCATCAAAGCTATTCAAGTCAACAAAGACCTAATTCAAGCTTGGAGACATCATTCAACCCATTTTCTATATATTTGATTCTGTCAACCTGAGAAGCAGACAAGTACAGACTAGACCCACAGAGTTGACTTCAAAATTTATAGATTTCTCTAGGTGGACTAATTCACCATTTGTGGTGAATCAGTCCCACTTCCAAGCTAGAAAAAGTGATTTTTGAGGTTTCACGACATCCTGTAACCTGTTTTAGCAGAATTTACTAGAAGTAGGACTAATTCACCATTTGTGACGCATGAGTCCCAATGGTCATCAATATTAATTTTTGAAACATTCTAGAACCTTCCAGCATCAACATTCTACCTCCAAGTGCACTCCATTCAGTCTCATTAAGTTTTGTTTTCATTTGTGCATGTTTCTAGTTCATTTATGCATATCACATTGTGTTTTCAAACACTTCTTATTTGTTAGGTTTTGCATAAATAATCAATCCATTTTATTAGTTTTTTGTATTTAGGAATATTTCCATCATACTTGCATTAGTTTGAGTGAACCACCTAGATTTTGGGGTCTATCTCTCTCCTTTAGGTGAAAAACCCTAATTGAGCAAGAGAGTCATAGGACCTACACAAAAATCTATTGTTCATTTTGGTGAACCTGCATTTTGAACATTATCTTTCTGATTTACATTTGCATTTACCTTCTATGACTCATTGCATTAGCTTTTACATTATTTTGTATCCTAGGGTTTTCAAAATTGCATTAGTGAATATCTCATATAGATTTCATTTTTGCACTTCAAAAATTTACAAATACTAAAATTTTGCATTTGCATCCTAGTTTTGTATCATAAAATTATAACAATCATTTTAAATTTTCTGAAAAGTCACAAAAAAATTCACCTCTGGACTCATTCACCACCCTAGGCGAATTAGTCCAGTTGCACTTTTTGCACAAAAACTTATGTTATTTTCATAGTATTTTCTATTTTCTCTAACAACATCTTTGTCACTATTTTCAGACTCACTATTCTATTCAATTTCTTTCATTTTTTTACTTTCATTCATTTGCATCATGGAATTTTTCTTTAATAAGTTTTGGATGTCTTTGAAATCCTTAGTTGACATGTTAAACTGTGCCTTTGGTTGTGATCCTAATGACCTTGAGCTTCCTCATGCTCCTTCAACTCCTCATGATTTTCCTCCTCATGATGTTGACATAATTGGAGAAGATGATGCTAGCATGAATAAGTTCTTAAATTAATTCCTTGAAAAACTTGAAGCCAATGTAGCCTTTTATCCATCCATGAAGTCACAAGACGTTCCTATAGTATCCCCTCCTGATATGTTTGGATACTTACATCCTAGAACCAACAAAGGACCTAATATTCCACCCTTGAATGGACCTTGTCCTTCTACACAAACAATTCCTCAACTATTCTATGATAAAAAATAAGTCACTAGTACTCCTATCAACCTTGAAGAAACCTATGGCAAAGGTTTTACTATTTTGAAAAAGAAAGGATGTGACACAACAATTGAACATGCAATACATTAGCTTTTTGAACAAGTAACAAATGATGAAAACACACAAGGGTTAGCCTATCAAGCTCCCCCTGATTTGAACATTCTTCTTCCTCATGAGAAACTTGTCGCTATAAGGATCCCCATGGGTCCTCCTCCTCCTTCCATTCATGAAAAGGGTGAATCTAGTAAACACAAATGAACTTACTATTAAAGGATGTAGGACAACTGAGAGGGGGGTGAATCATTTATTACAAAAATTCAACTTTAAAACTTTGACACATATTAATTCCACAAATCCATAGTTTTTTATTAAGCATAAGCAAGAGATACAATTTTTCTTTTAAGATAGCACACTAAACACCAGATTTACATGGAAAACCCAATGAGGGAAAAACCATAGTGAGGATTAGTTCACAATATAAAGTTTTTTCTAGAACATAAAAGATAAGGCTCACTGCCCAAATATAGAAGCTCATTGCTTATAGGGAGGCTCACTACCTACAAAAGGATTTATAGAACAAAAGAAGGCTTTACAACCAAAATGAACTGAGAATAGTGTGCCCAGCAAGTGCTGATACAATTCTGGTGATGCTCAAAATACTGTCTTGACATAGTTCATTATATTCGCTTATTTTCCACACTTTCTACTACTTCATACTTCTTACTTGCTCATACTTCCTCATCGTCATGATCATTATCTTCTACTCCCATATTGAATCATGTTCAACATTCACATATATATACTTGATCTTTTTGCAAGCATCAATTAGGCCAGCCTAATTAGATGCACATCATATTTACCAGAAGTACTAATAGTCAGCTTCAAGCAATTCCAAAAACTTCTGAACATGCTTTGTCATGTTGACATCGACCTAGGATAGGTTGCACATATATCCACATAACCAAAATTTATTTCACCATTCATTAGGTCAACCAAGGATAGGTTTAATAACACTTTTGTAAACATCAGAGAACCGTTGATGCATCATACAAGCATTTGGATATGTAAGATCTTGTGAATACATGCTCCCAACACCTATGAACCATTTCCCAAAACCACAAGTGATAATAGTTAATCATGGAGAAGTGTGGATAGGAATACCAGAGAGAGCAACACCAATACCAGTTCAGACACCAGAGAAAAATACCAAACTAGTCACATCCTTAGACTTGTAGTCACAACATGGTGAGATCAATGACAACACCAAAATTGTAGAGATAGTCAATCTTCTTTTTGTTTCCAACAATCTCCCCCTTGGTCATTGATGGAAACAAGTAACAAAAAAAATCTTCTCCTTCAAGCTCTCCTAGCATATCAAAAACTCTCAATTCCAATTTATCCCCCTAACTCCAATCTCTCCCCCTTTAACATCAATGGAAAAGGGTGGCCAAATAAATGTATGCAAAAAAAAAAAATTGAACATGGTGACATCAAGAGTCATAAAGATTCAAAAAATTCACTTTGCTTCCCCTTCCTTTCTTTTATACCACAAACACAACAAAATTAGAACATTCAAGATTCAAGTAAAGATAAAACTCTTCACTTGAAAAAATTTCTTGTATATCTTCTCAAGAAATGGATGCAACTTCTTCCATTTGAAAGTAGCAAACTCCATTCTAGTACAGATTCTTTCCAATACACCCAACAAAGTAAAAGAGTGTGAACAATGTGAACTCTATCTTTCAACATCTCAACATTAGCTAGAATCCTAGATAGATGTTCTAACCAGACCTTAGCAATTTCCTTAAGAAGGAAAAAGGTCTTCACTACACCATCTCTCTGCCTTTGCACAAAAACCAGATCATCTTGTAGTTCACCAATTCTCAATCTCTACTTTCCTTCTTTATCTTCAATGATGTCAAAATTCTTTCCAATACTATTTACTTCAGTCTCAATTGCTTCAATTTTACTCCTGAAATTGTCTACTGCAGCAGGCCACTAGAGGCAATACTTGTAAATATCAGATATCTCTTTAATACACTTCTTTGTTTCCATAATTAGTTCAACTAATCTCCCTTTAGTATAATTATGCCTCTTCTTGACCAAAGCTTCAAATTTGTGTCCTTCTAGACCTTCAAGCAACATTCTTTCTTCAACAATCTAAACAAGATTTTCTAGCAAGAAATTCAAAATAGCTGATACATCAATACCTTTTCAAAGTAGGTATTCTAACAACATGTAATCAATCTTCAATTTGTCAATAAGAGAGGTTGCACTCCATAATTCACCAAGTTTCTTCATCTTCCCCTTAACCAACATAGACTAGATATCATCAGAAGGTACATTCTCCTTTTCATCTGAAATGTCAATGATATCTTCAGTTATAACTTTCTTCTTCTTCAATTGCAGAGGGGATTCACTAGTAGCAATCTCCAATTCTCTTTTACCAGAGGAAGAGCCCACCTCAAACTAACTCGATATAGATACACCAGAGAAAAGTTTTGATTTCAAAGATGTGAAATAGGATTTACACATACTTGCACTATCTGAAAAAGTCTCCAGATACTTGTAAATTGGTTTTCCAATAGGAGTCCCAGATTCCCATATCATATTATCTCTTCTTGGTAGGGAATTTAAAAATTAAAAAACCAAACATACCAACAACAATACAAAATGAAAGGGATAACCCTGAATTATAGATGTTAGAATAGTCTTAGAAAGATTTTCAAGCAACAAGCTACATAGATCAAACCTCTTGTTCTCCTTAACCATCATGTGCACAATATGAATAGCAATAGTCAATGTGGAACCTTCATAGTTTCTAAAATAAATCTTCTAACAAATGTCATATGCCACATACCTCACACCCAAATCTTCAAGGGTATCTATCAATAAAGCTCGTGGGACTTTGCTAATACCTATTAATTCCTCCACATCCTTGTACTTAACAGTTTTCTTTCCAAGAAGGTCACTGATACAACATAAACCAGTGACTGCCTTGATCACTTCCTTTGTAACCAAGTAGGGTTTTTCTAATACAATGCTTCAGTTCTTAAAAAAATTCATAAGAACACGATAAATATTAACAATCCACAAAAATTCACTCCACAAATCCAAACCTAGGGTTTTGATGTTCTACAATTTGACTTTGTTCAGTTCCAATTCTTTCATCTTCTTATGATCAAATTCTTCTACCACAACTCCTTTAAGCTTCAGAGGGATGTCATCACTCAATTCTTTGTCCATTTCTACACTTTCTTCAATTTTTTATTTGAAACATGTTCAATTTTCTTCTTCTACCCTATTCGCAAAACAAATTCCTAATTAGTTTAGTTAATTTCTTTGAATTCCTTCTAGAATTACTTCACGCTTGCTTCAAGATCATTCCAGGATCGCTCAGGTTGTTCAAATGCTCTTCTAACCAAGAAGACTCAGAAGATTTCAACTTATACACCATGAATTTTCCATAACCAGGCATTAAATGTGGTAAACACCAAAAAGCATCAAAAAACATCCTTCTCAACATAGGAAACCCTAAATCAGTCCACAAACTTCCATTCCAACATGTTTTCTTCTGGTTCCTTTTCAAAAACCTTTAAATACCCATTTTTCACATTCCATCCTAGTGGTAGCCTCTGTCATGCTATATAATAGGGGGTTTTATGATTTTTCTGATAATACTCTCCCTAAGTCCATGCTAGACCTAATTTTGGAATAATTCATATGTATTGGATGAGGGCACATACCCATTAGTACTTTTACGTTTTACCTCTTCTTCCTCTTTCTTCTTCCATATCTTGTTGATCCCTTTTTTCATTTCTTCTTGGTCAATCTTCTTTACCAGATCATTCTTCTCTACTAGAGCAGACTTCTTTCCATTTTTAGTCCTACAAAAGTTCAATATATGTCTAGGTTTATTACAGTTATAGTAGACAACATTTTTCTAATTAGTATAACCTTCATTACCTCTTGACCTACACTAATTTTGCTTGTGGCCAAATTTTTTGCATGCATAATAGTAGCCATTAAAGGGTTGATTCATTCTATCTCCATGCAATCTATTCATCATAACCCTATTGACCATCCCCACCTGAGATCTACACTTAGTAGCCTTATGTCCAAACTTCTTTCCTAAAAAACATTGTCCAAAGAAAGAGCCAATAAACTAATTTTGATTCATTATGCTTCTTCACTTTGTTGCTTTATGACCATCTCTATTATAGGAAAAAAAAACCATTAAAAGAAGGATACCTCTGTGCGTTAGGTTGTCTCATAGGTTGTCTTCTTGCAAACTTCCTCTTCTACTTCCCTTTGTCCTAAGTCATTTTTTTCCATTTAAACTTTCACCTATATCATTTCCCATAAAAGCTTTGTCCTTACTTGATTTATGTCCTGCAAACAATTCCTCAATCTTATCAAAGCTAGATTTAAAATTGTTCTCACAAAGCTTTTCCTTCTCTAGTCCAATCCTTAGGTTCACCACCTCCTGTTCAAGTCTAGAGCATTCATCAGCTTTGTTCTACACTAATTTATTCAAACATTCTTCAATTATTTTCTTTTCTTCTACCGACACCTTTAGTCAAATTATTTCTTATTTTAGCTGCTCACTTTCTTCTCTGTATCTTTCCTTGAATTTCTTCAACTCTTTTTTTTTTCTTTCCACTTTGTCAAGATCCTCAAGAGTAGTCCAGAACTCTCCTTTATCATCCATCTAATCAACCTTCAGGATCCTCCTCAAGCAGTTAAGCTCTTCACCAAGGAACCAATGCTCTGATACCAATTTTTAAAGGATGCATGACAACTGAGAGGGGGGGTGAATCAGTTGTCACAAAAATTCAACTTTAAAACTTCAACACAAATTAATTCCACAAATCCACAATTTTGTTATTAAGAATATGCAAGAGATACAAAATAGAATGTAAGGTAGCACACTAAACACCATATTTATGTAGATAAACCAATGAGGGAAAAACCATAGTGAGGATTAGCTCATAATATAAAGTTTTTTCTAGAACAAAAGACATAAGGCTCATTTCCAAGGGCTCACTACCCAAATACAAAAGCTCAATGTTTACAGGGAGGCTCATTTCCTACAGAAATTTTTACAGAACAAAAGAAGGTTTTACAACTAAAATGAATTGAGAATAGTGCACCCAACAAGTGTCAATATAGTTTCGGTGATGCTCATAGTACTGGCTTGACATACTTCATTATATTTTCTTATTTTTTATCTTTCTACTGCTTCATATTTCTTACTCACTCATACTTCCTCATCTTCATCATCATTATCTTCCACTCCCATATTGAAACCTGTTCAACATTCAAATATATATACTTGATCTTTTCACAAGCATCAATTAGGTCAACCTAATTAGATGTACATCATATTTACCAAAAATGCTAATAGTCAGCTTCAAGCAATTTCAAAAACTTCCCAACACACTTTTTCAAGTCAACATCGACCTAGGATAGGTTGCACATTTATCCGCATAACCAAAAGTTATTTCACCATTCATTAGGTCGGCCAAGGATAGACTTAATAACACTTTTGCAAACATTAGAGAAATTTCGATGCATCATATGAGCATCTAGATATGCAAGATCTTGTAAGTACATGCTCCCAACACCTATGAATTGTTTCCCAAAACTGCAAGTGATAATAGTTAATCACGGAGGAGTGCGGACAAGAATACTGGAGAGAGCAACATGAATAATAGTTTAGACACTAGACCAAAATATTGGATCAGTCATACCCTTAGACTTGTATTCACAATATGGTGACATCAATGACAACACACAATTTTTAGAGATAGTCAATTTTGTTCTTGGACATCGTAGTGATGAATGTTGAACATTAACAAATAGATTGAGCAAGTAACACTTCACTGATACTGAATGCTATCCCATACTCCCATAGTCCAACCTTCCCATTCCTTCACATGCAATAGTCATAGAATCTTCCATTCTCACTATTGCATAACCTCTCCCATCACCTATCTTAGCTCATTTTTTCCTTGCACTCAGTGGGGGCAAGAAGTTGCTAGGCTTTTCCTAGTAATACATTTTCCCTTGTCCCTTCACCGCGTTATTCACCTTTCGCTTTTTCCAATTGAGATTGGGAGGTGGAGGACTTGTTTGATGGTTGACTTTCCTTTGCATTACTAGTAATTTTCTTTCCCTTTTTCTTTTATGTGTTTATCATGTTCCCCTGTAACATGATGTTTGATGTTCTCTCTCTCTTTGTGCAAATTCTTTTATATGTCATACATTGTTTTCTTTTTTTCCCTTTTTTTTTTTTCCCCTTTTGAGGATGACACAAAGCTTTAAGACACCCTATGTCTCTTCCATGTTGACCCAAAAGGTCCCTTAAATTCCTTTTTCTTTGTCTTTTCTTGTGTTTTCCTTTTGGGGATGACGCAAGGCATTGAGACCACAATGTCTCCTTCATGTTGACCCAAAAGGCATCCTTTTTCCCTTAAACCTTTTTCTTTTCTCTTTTCCCTTTTGTTTTGTGTTTTCATTTTGGGGATGATACAAAGCATTTAGTTTCCCTATGTCTCATCCATGTTGACCTAAAATGGACTTTATTTTTCTTTTGTTTTTACTCTCTTTGTGTCATTCTTCTAGTTCTATGTATTTAGGGAATGATGATAGTTTTGAGTTCTTTAATAGAAACATTGTACCAATGAATATACTAACCCAAAATCCATAGATCCCTTATGTGTTTGGTTTTATCATTTTGGAGGCAACCCCTTTCTATTCTTTCTTTTTCCTTCCTTTCACATGATACAGCCTTACTTGAAAACATATGACTTGGCATAGGGGCTTTTAACGTTGGCTCTTATATCTTTTATCTTCTTTCATTTTTCATTTGCTACTTTAAAGTAATCTCTCATAGAATGGTGTGTAGAAATTCCTTTAAAGTGGGGGCATACATTGGCATTATCATTTTGCATTTTTCCTTTTCCTTTTCCTTTTTCTTAGTTCAACCTTGTTGCTTCATATGATGTTTTTGTCACTTTGTGGATGACATTGGGTGTGATGTCCTTCATAAGTGTGATCTATCTTAGCATATTACATTCCTCTTAGTGTCCCAATGTGATGCATTGAATCACCTAAGTTGTGAATATTCTATTCTTTGATTGGTCCTCTCTTAGAGACATTAGACACAATGTTCCCTAAGTTATAGATCTAACATGAACTAAACATTACTACTTTGAACATCTTTTGCATTTATATGGCCACCTTGCATAACATAGTTTGCATGCCTATGGTTCCATCCTTCTTTTTCATGAGTTCTAAGCATATGAAGCTTTTCTTGTCTCATGAAGCATGAACTGACATTTTCCCTTTGTGGCACCTTATTAAAGTTATCAGGAGGTATAATTTTGGTATGGTTGAGTGGGATTCCCATTCTGAGGCACAACTTTCCCCATAGCCACCTGTGTATTTATGAGTGCATACCAACCTTGAGTGTATGTTTCTCACCATTTGTGCCTTCTCACTTAGGGGACAACCATGAGTTTAATTTCCCTAGAGTGAGTATTCCTTTTTCTTTTCGGACAAATAGCCTAGATCTGATCCACAACTAGCTTGACAAATGATTAGAGGTTGATCCACCTTTTCCTCTTTCTCTTCCTTTTCTTTTTCTCTTTCATGTGTGTTCCTTTGTTCTTATGTTTAGTTTACCATGGGATCTTCATCCTTGGGACTTAATCACCCCTCTTGATCATTGTTGTCTCATCTTGCTTGCTTAAGTGCATTTGGATCCTTCTCAATATACATGGCTACTTTAGTGTGAGTTTGAAGCAAGTTCATCCTCTCACTAAAGTGGGGCCTAAATGTACAATAGAAAAATAGATCTTTGGACATTTTCATGGTTAGTTAGGTCTCTTTCCTATGATGTTTAGCCTATTTTTCTTATATTTAATGTTGTAATGTGACTTATACATTCACATTAGGTCTTGAATATTTAAATTATTAAGACTTTATGATGTCTTGTAAAGGTGTTGGTGAAGTATTGTAACACATTTATATACTTTTCTAGACTCTTCTTATTATAATTCATCTAAATATTCCCTTTTTATTCCTTAACAAGTCTTATTTTAAAGTGTTGTAAAGTCTTGTAACAAACTTTCATGCTTTTCTAGACTTGTCACCACTAATTACACCTTTCTTATGCTTTATTTGGCCCCTTTATGCACTTACAAGTCATAATTAAGTATAATTTTGAATATAAACCTAAAAAATATCATTAAATGCAACTTAATCCCTGACACCCACTTGCATGTCTTGAGTGGGACCCATTCGCCATGGGTGGCGGATGAGTCCCTCTTGGCACAAAATTCAAAATAATTTCAAATTTCTTTTAGGATTTTATTCATTAAGACCTAAGGTCGGCCTATGATGTATTTTCAAGAAATTAGTGCATAAGTGTGTATAAATATGTGTTTTTATATTCATTTAAAACCCCGTTAATTCAAGTTTTCGTTCATGCATTCAATCCATCATAACATTCAAGCATTTTTCATCATTTAATCAAGCAATTATCAAGCATCTTGGAGTAGCCATTGAAATATCTTTAGACTTCAACAACAAGGTTTGGTTAGTTCATGACACTTGCATGTTATTTTTTCATCATTCCTTTCTTTATTTCATTTTGAGGGTTTGACCAAGGCAAACCTCTATACTCTAACCCTTAACCATTTTTCCCCTTTATGCATGTGTGTTTCTAGGTCTTGCAAGAAGATTTTTTAAGGATAAAGGTGTTGAAAAGTGGTCAACAAGTCATCAAAGTTATTCAAGTCAACAAAGACCTAATTCAAGCTTGGAGACATCATTCAACCCATTTTCTTTAGATTTGATTTCGTCAACTTGACAAGAAGAAAAGTACAGATCTAGACCCATAGAGTTGACTTCAAAATTTGTAGATTTTTGTATGTGGAATAATTAACCATTTGTGGAGAATCAGTTCCACTTCTAGGTTGGAAAAGGTGATTTCTAAGATTTTCAGTTCACGGCATCCTGAAACCTGTTTCAACAAAATTTACTAGAAGTAGGACTAATTCACCATCTGTGGTGAATGAGTCCTAGTGGTCATCAACAGTAATTTCTAAAACATTTGAAAACCTTCCAACATCATCATTCTACCTCTAGGTGCACTCCATTCAATCTCATTAAGTTTTTTTTACATTTGTGCATGTTTCTAGTTCATTTCTGCATATCACACTGTGTTTTCAAACACTTCTTATTTCTTAGGTTTTACATAAATAATCAATCCATTTTATTAGTTTGTTGCATTTATGTCATTGCATTTAGGAATATTTCAATCATACTTGAATTAGTTTTAATGAACCACCTATATTTTAGGGTTTATCTCTCTCCTTTAGGTGAAAATCCCTAAATTGAGGAAGAGAGTCATAGCACCGACACAAAAATCTATGGTTCACTTCCCTAAGGGGAGGAAAAAAAGGAACCATATAATTTTGTTGAAACACTTTTTCTTTAACTTTGTAGATTTTTTTTTATCTTGGGAGGTGTTACAGGAATGTTTTCATTATCTCTTGGTATTTTGTAGGAAATGGGAAAAGGATCTATCTTAAGTGGGTCTTTGTTATTTAGGATTTCTTTAGGTTCAATCATGGTTTCATGAATGATGGTAGGCTCCGTCATGGGTTGTGGAACATTTTGGAGGGATAGTTTTGCTATGAATTTTTCCTTAAAATTTTTATATGTTTTGAAAAAGAATTCTTCAAGAGGTTTAATAGGTTCTATAGGCTTGGGCCAAAAGAAATTTAAGGAAAAGTTTCCATAGGAAGACAAAGGGTGAAAGCCACTATGATGCATAGTGAAAATTTCATTTTCAAAGGGAAAATTTAAGCATTTATGCATGACTGATGGAATTGCTTCCATGGAGCATAGCCATAGGTGACCAAGTTTCACACAAAATTGATCCGATGTTCATAGGATGGAGAATGAAACATCTAATGTTTTCGATCCTATTTGTAAAGGTAAGGTGATTGATCCCATCATAGGGAAAGCAAAATGGTTATGTATCTTTATCCATTCTTTTGATTTATCATATGTTTCTTGGTAGAGCTCATGCACAAGTAAGAGTTCCTCAGTGATCACATTCTCTCCATAGAAGAGATCAATTAATATCCCATTAGTGGGCTTCTCATAGATTCAACCGGCTATGTAGAGAGGACCATCAGGTGCATTTGTGATGATATCTTTATATGAGAAAGCAATGTCAAGAGGTTTTTTTTTTTCAGCCCTTACAAGATTGAGTTTCAATCAATGCAATCAAGACTTTTTCAATGGCATCCATGGGACCTTTATTAATATTATCCATAGGAATTTGTTGAATGCTATCCATGTTCTCATCATCCATGTCAACATTCATCACATTATTCTTTGTAGTTTCACTAGCTTTGACAAATGAAATGTTATGTTTTGGCATAGGATTGGTGAATATTTGCAAGTTTTGGTTCAGAGGGGAAAAAACTTATTTCCTTCATCATTAACACTCGCAATTGAAAGATGACTAGAATCAATGAGATCTTGCACAAGATGTTTAATATGCTTACAATGTTTTGTATTGTGTCTATTTTGTTAGTGATAATGTAAATATTCATTCTATCTAAAGCTCATAGGTAGAGGTTTATTAGGATAGGGAGTTTTAATAGGAGGAAAGGTGGTCATTTGTTGTTCTAAAATTTGTGACATTACATAATGGAGGGTATCGAGTAGGGGAGTGAATTTCCATTTTAGGTCCCCATAGCTATGGAAAAACCCTAAATTCCATCATCCCACTAATGATATGTTCAAGCCTATGAAATTTTATTCCTTAACATCACCAGGGTTTAGGGCTTTATGATCTATTCTCTTATACCCTCGATCGATTTATTGGCTTATGTTTGCTCCTTGAACTGTTGCATCCGATCACTATTTAAACTAAGTGGCATTTTATGACCCCTAGTATCGTGCTTTACTAGCCCTATCTTCCAAAGTTACCTGCTATGCCTAGGAGGGCCTCTTCTTTATGAATGTGTTATTTGCACGTGTGGTTTTATACTTGGTGAAAATGTCACTCATGGTTCATCGTCCATCACAAGTTCTGTTCTAGAATGTCATACTCAACACGCAATGAGCCATCCCCTTCCACCATAACACCGTCAAGATCTATTACTATGGAATCATCACCCATCATGGGTTGTGCTTCATTTACTATGAAGAAGCTAGTGATGAGAAATGTAACAATTTGTTTCTAAGCCTTGACTTATCGCTCATCGCCTAATGTGTTGCACCTTTGAATAAGTAAATGACAATGAGTGATGTGTTACTTTTGGTATCTGTGGGCTATCATCACTTATCACGTGTTGTGCCCTTACTTTTGAAGGGTAACACGTGATGGGTGACATGGTTGAATCTTTGACCCATTACCAGTTTTGAGGTTAATCACTAGTCAGGTGTTCTATTGTTGCTGAAGGATCACAACCCATGATAGGTGATGCAATTATTTCTTGAAACACATCGCCGACCATTACACTGTTGCTAGTTATCACTTATTTTTGAAGGAGCGACATTCGAAAATCGATGGACGGGATCCTTCCCATCACATGGGTACATTATATCACTAGTTTGGGTAGTTTTGTAACACCCCACAATGCAACCCCAAAGGAAACTACAAGTAACATTTAAGGCACAATTTTTTTTTAAAACAACTAACATGCAACATGATATTAACATTCAAAACTTGAAATGGAATAATGCATGTACAACAAATAACAAGTCCCTTGGGGTTACACAACTGCATTACTTTTTGTATCAACATCTTTACATTACATGAAAGATACCAGTATCCATAAGATAATAACATGATCATGGACAATAAATAATAACATGAGGATACACTACTCAAGGATTACATTAATCCAATGTTGCTTCCCATCAAGAATTGGGAAACATACAATAACATGGAATGATTCATCTAGAATGTATGAATACAAAGTTGCAAGGCTTGATCCAACTCTGGTACAACTTAGTAGTCACCGTGAAAGTTACAATTCCACACTTCTTGATTGGTGGCTAGGCACCCAATGGGGTGAATAGCACATTCCACCCATACACATGGAATCAAAGGGACACCCCTCATGGTAGGAGATGACAAGGACCTCAATGAATACCATCAAGATGGACAAGGTTTACAAGACTTCAGGAAAAGAGAAAAAATAACATAAGGTAACCACAAAAACAAGATATAACCAACCCAAGATGACATAGCAAAGCATTAATAACACATGAAAACATCTGCTTATAGAGCCTCAAGAACAACAAGAGGGGAAAAAGAAAATACAAGGTTGTTAAAGGGTGGAGTTTCATGGCATAGGTAGTCACAGGTTAACCTGGCAGAACCTTCCTAGGCTGTTGATCCCCATCCTAGGTTATCCTGGTAACCTCTACTGGTCGTCGGACCCCCACGCTCACTATACATGATCAAAATACCTTGAAAAATTACTATGTAGAGGCAAGGAAGTTGATCTTGCCATTCCAGGCCTTCCCACTCATCCCAAGCCTAAATGAGAACTTAGGCCCATGAGTTAGGCCACATTATCTAAATTAATGTGTGGAAACTACCCAAAACCAATAATTAATTAATTTAGTTATCACTTGATTTAAACTCACAATGGGTTGTCTTGGACAAGCCATTTTGGGCACCTGCCCCCATTAAGAGCCACTCCCCCAACTAACAACAATATCTCAAAATCACAAATGACAAGCCAACTTACACAAGAAACTAAATCCAACAAAATAATTGCACCAAGTGAGGCATGCACCATCTCACACTAGAACTTCAAAGTAACAAAAACAACATTTAACTCCAAGGCTCAAGCCACATAAACTCAAACCAAGTATAAAGGCCATCCATCATCAAATAAAGAAACCATGAAACTACCCACTTACAGGTGAAACAAAATAAAACACAAGTACTTCAGGCTTGATATGGGTTATCCAAGGCAGATCCTCCTAGATTGCCAACCACCATACAAATCCTTGCTAGTAAAAATCATACTCCCTCTATCCTTTGGAAGACAACAAATTACCAAAATAAAGGTCTCCCCATTAAAGTGGCAACAACAACATAATCTTGAAAGAATTTTACATTACATAGTCACAAATCAACAAGTGTAGAATCACAGATGGAAACATCTCAAAGAGATCTCCAATTCCATCAAACTAGCATGATCAACAACAATTAACAACAGTAAATCAGTCATTAGGGCATCCAAGGGAGATCTCAATTTTCTCCACACACAATACCCTACCAAAATAACAATTTGGCTAATGAATAACATGAACCAACTCAACAATCACAATGAAACTAGAAGCCAATACATTTAAAAGATTAACTTCATACAAAGTTGATCACAATGACCAATATCAAAGCCAATCAACAGTATGTACAACCAAGAGAGACATGATTGAACATCAAAAGAGCATTAACATTTCATCCATGATCTTAAACTAAGATTGCAAATTAGAATGACATTAAAATAAGCTATCTATTAGTTAAAATTAAAAGATTATATATGAATATGGAAAGGAAACTCTATCATCCATGAAGCAATCATCCTAGAACCCTAGTATGAGAGTTTCACTTTACAACATTATTGTAAGGGTTAAACGAAAGTAAATTTCACCAGAGAAATCCTTTAAGAAATCAAGATCATAATTAACCAACAAAAAGGTATCTTTGTTTATTTAATTAAATCCTTCCATTTAATGATAAGACAATCTACTGTCTCTCAAATTCAAATAAGAACTAAGGAATAAAGCTAATCTTCTAATGAACTAATGTTTCTAATTTCATCACTTACTATAATAATCTCACTTAATACAAGAGAACATTTTGCAAAATCTATAACTGATGTGCATATATATATATACGTTTTTTTATTAAATCAATTTCACTATAAACTCCTCTACTTGTTAATTTAATAAAATCAACAACTTACTAAGACAAAGTATTCTTTTCCTATCAATCCTAACCTATCTCGACTCATCATAAACTCATTCCATAGAATGACAATACAACTAACTACACCCTATCCTAGGGATTCCTCGCTCAGAATCAACATACATTTCATAGATTATCCTCACTCTGATACAAAATGTTGGAAGAATGAATGCACATAATTTAAGAAAAATTGATGACACACATTTCAATGAGTGTGTGCAAGAACTTATTTTATATGGGGAAGTTGCATGGTGGTTGTAACTTACATTGTCAATTTATATTTAGACATAACTAGTCTCGTGTTATTTACATCATCAACATAAGCAATCAATTCATGTGTACAAATTGTAGTCTAACGTAATATTGTATCTAATAATGTGTTCTATATAACTAATGTATGCTCCTTTGTGTGCAAGTAAATAGGTAGCAGAGTAGTGATCCTTGGTAGAGATCACTCAGAATGAGACCTTGAACCTATTGTTCCCAAAGCATGATATTGGTATTGCATTTCATATTCATAATAATATATCCTATTGAATTATGTGCACAATATAAATGCTGCCTACTACATTGGAAGTACATTTTTTACATCTAAATAGAAAATCATAACCACAAATCCTAATAAAGAAATCTCAGTTGTTCCTCATGCTAGACCTAGGTTGAAAGAGCAATTAATCTCACTCAAAGAGATAAGTCAAATTGACATTGATTTCTCCTTACAGAAAATTGGAGACATTATCTTTTTTTGATACATTAAGGAGGATATGTTAGATTTTGGATTGATTGAAAATTTGAAGTTCACATCTCACTACGCAGGGAATCTACAATGAAATTTAATGGTGCGACTCTTAATCCATTATTTTTTTTTTTTATTATTTTTTTAGATGGTGATACACATCCCTATATCAAAGACTTTCATGGGATATGTATCCATCATGTTGTGGATTGCTCAAATTATAATGCTCTACAAGTTAATTCAAATAGAATATTCTATCCATTTACGCATCACGAAGGAAGTACATAATGAAGTGATAGAATTGAAAACCACCACATAATTCCTTGGGAGGTTCCAAATATAAAGGATATATTGCATAGCTCACATAGACCTAGGTATGTGTAGGATCATGATGGTCCAAAAAGTGGCAATATGATGGGTATGTGGCTGACAACTTTTTTTTACCCAAAATTGATGAAACAAAAAGGGTTTTCAATGGAGATTCTCAGCTTTCCACCAATATAAATTATGATTTACTTTCAATTTCATAAATTATTATTATTAATTTTATATTTGAATTATGACTAAAGTCCTGATTGATAGACTGATTGAAAAACATCTATAGCGTTCAAATGGTATTACATTTTTTGAATCCAAACGTGTGTCACATTCTATGCTTTGCATACTATAGGATTAAAAAAAAAAATGAATTTCATGAATTTTTGACCAAGTTAAGGTGGTTAGATGGGTATGTGCAAGATCATCATGGAAAAAACAGGCCTTTAACTGGCAAAAAAATTTAGAAAAATTAGAGTTAGGAAACTTGACGTAAGATTTTGAATAAGTTATCTATATTATTTCAAAAATATGTAAGAATAGAATCTGTAGAAAATTGAATGTAGTTTCTAAACTACTAGGTTTATTAAAGAAAAAAATCTATTTGGTGAAATTTTGAAATTTCAATGCAGTCATACTTAAATTTCAGGGAAAAAATAAGAAGTAGTTGGCTATTTGACCACCCTAACCACAATAAAATGATAATTTTTTTTACAAGATTTTAGATATAACTAGAGGACTCATGTCCTGATGTGATACATATTTTTTTGTAGTTTTTGAGTAAATAATTAATTATGAATTTTTATTTCAAATTTTTAAAAATATAAAAATTTATGTCGACCACCTTAAGTTGGTCAAAACTTTATGAAATTCATTTTTTTAATCCTATAGTATAATCGTAGAATGTGACACATGTTTTGATTCAAAAAATGTGATATCATTTGAAAGCTATAGATGTTTTTCAATTAGCCTATCAATTAGGACATTAGTCATAATTTAAATAGAAAATGAATAATAATTATTTATTAAATTCAAAGTAAAGCATAATTTATATTGGTGGAAAGTTGATAATATCCTTTAAAACCCTTTTCGTTTCATCAATTTTGGGTAAAAAAGTCTTGACCACATACCCTACACATACCCATCATATCGCCACTTTTTGGCCCATCATGATCCGCACATACGGACATATGAGTTTTTATATTTTAAAATTTGTAATAAAAAATCATAAATAATTATTTACTTGGAAAAAAATTACAAAAACTATGCATCACATTAGGACATGAGTCCTCTACTTATATATAAAAAATTATAAAAAATATTTTCATTTTATTGTGGTTAGGGTGAATTAGGATAGACACCAACTTCTTATTTTTTTCCTAAAATTTAAGTACTCTGCATTGAAATTTAAAATTTTCACCAAATATAGATTTAAATAAACCTAGTAGTTTAGAAACTACATTTAATTTTCTACAGATTCTATTCTTACATATTTTTGAAATAATATAGATAACTTATTCAAATTTTTATGTCAAGTTGCCTAACTCTGATTTTTCTAAATTTTTTGCCACTTAAGGGCCCATTTTTTCCATGATGATCCTACACATACCCATCTTAAATCTAATGAATAAGAGACAAATCCCAAAGGTTGAGAAAACATGTTCAATCTTGGAATGCAATGAATGTACAGGTAGTACACAAAATGGAATTTTGCAAGGAAGCACTCAAAATTTTAGAAATAATGAAGCACTTAAGGGCACATCTTAATATTGTGTAAGCTTTGATGTGTTCTAAGCACATGCACCTACACATATTTAATGAGAGAGGGTTGCACACTACACACATAAGTAATCCTTATTGCATTACATATATTTTTTATCTTTAGGAGTGTGTGGTCGAATTTGATGTCGTGTTGGCTATCCTACCACCAAGATGTCTAATAAGCATGTGGTGTGAATGGCTCATCTATGAATATTGGTTGAGTATTTATAGTTTATAGATCATAGATGCAATTATTGGAACAAGAATTGGACATTGGTTTGCTAGCATAGATTGGTTTAAAAGAAAACTAAGAATTACAAGATTTCTAATAGTAAATACTCTATCTTGATAAAGTACCTTTAGGTTGACAGAAGTTGCGAGAAAATCAACACACTCGGCAAGCTTAGGAGATGGATCTAATGTCTATTGGAATTGAATACAAATATCACATGGTACAACTATTAATCTATGGATGGATATCTCAAACACTTGGTAATTAAACTCATAATCATGTACTAACAAGAGCTTGTTATCTATGAAATAGGCCTCAAACATAAGAAGAAAATGACCTTCAATTATAATGTATATCTGACATTAGCAAGGGAAAGCATTTCAACAAAGCTATAAAATTCCTTCACAAATCAAAGAGTTGCTTAGAGGGTTTTATTCCTAATGGAGTGGTTTAGCCAACCATGAATGGTATCAAATAGATAATCCAATGACTACGATAGAGACATCAATAATCAAAAACAGATATAAAGATTAATTTGGTAGAGTAATCCAAGAGGAATGGCTAATATTTTCATGTAAATAAGAAATAATAAAGATATCAAGAAGGATTAAGAAATTCATCATATAAATAAGGTATAATGCTCAAACCTGGGAAATGGACAATTCCCAATGGTAGTGGAGGAACCGAACTGCTATGTGTGATCCTCAGATATGGATTAGGTCTCTAAATATGTAATTTCCTCCAGAAAAACCACCTTGAAACCCAAATGCCTTGTCTATTGTATTAACTAAAAGCTCAAAGATTATTTGGATGTTCTCTGACACACAACAAAATCCCCCATGCAGCAGTTACAAAACATGCCTAAAAACGTGCCCAAAGCCAAGATAAACTATAAATGATTCCCTTATTTGCATTGACATGCAATAATTATAATTGCTAACCAACTTAAGTTATTCCTTCCATGCAAAGGAGTTTGATACAAACTAAAATGTTCATGCACATATAAATGCATTTAATTACGTCCCATTCAAAAACTATTTAATTGTTTTGAATAGTTTGTTTATACTTTATTATCAATAGCTAAACTCATTACAATATTTATTATTTTATATTTATCATGACCTATAATAATATAAAAGTATTTATTTAATCATTAAAATTACTTTAACTTTAGTAACTTTACCTTAACACTAATTGATGAAAACCAAGTAATACCAGACTCACAGCAAGCCAAAACATCACAAAGAAAACATAGATGGAGGGGCACTAGATCCTCCCCTCAAGGATTTGAATTACTCTTGGAAGTCGCAAGGTTAAATTAAGCATTTGCAATTATCAGTGACAAAAAAATCCAAGTAATTGAATACAATAACAACTGACAACAATTCATCACAATTTAAATAATATAATCACGATATCCATAAAACATCACATTTAAATCAATAGTGGAAGAACCAAAGAAGACAATTGACAAAATAGGATAAACCATACTGACAAGGTTACAAGGTGGGGGTGCTTATCCTCATTGAGGATGATGGAAAAGTTGGGAACCTTCTTGTCATCTCTGTGTTTCCATGTCATACCCATTGGGTTTTATGAGGCTCGCCCAGTCCTAACATTGCAGGTGGAGTCGAGGCTTGGTACCTGCAATCCTACATAAAAGAAAACATTGTGTAAAACATATATATCAAATCAACCTTGTGTAGAGGGAATTGACGTGTCGTATGCCTCTCATGAATGAGTGATAGGACATTGTCCTTCTAACACACTACAATCAATGAGACATCATAAACAATCATAAACAATAGTTACTAATTAGATATAAACATATTATTGAATAAACTTGTTAAACATAACCAATTAACTACCTTCATCATCAAGATTCGAAGCCGACTACCTGAAAACCACAAACTAGGGTGGAAACATAACACATTAGTAGCAGTTATTCAAGCTAATTCATTACCAAGGCACACATTTCTGGTTAAATGTCATCATTTACACATCAGGTAGCCCACTCTATTCATTAGTTAATGCAAAATCTCACAATATATGTGATGCAAGATCATAATATTATGCCCTTTCAAGACATGAAAAACAATTTTAACACATAAAAAACACAAAATTTTAGTTTTAAACACACACTCACTGCATAGACACTCAAATTCACTACATAGGAAACACACCACAAGGTAACAAAAGGGTCCCAAGATGCATTCCTGGCAGGAAGAATTGTCGGTGTAATTAATTATTTAATTACACTTTAGCATAAGTTTACTTAGGCATATTTAATTTCCTAGGTTAATTCTTATCCTTATCTTGTTGACTTGTCTTTTTGCTCAAGATAAGACTAGGGTTGTGCATGATTTCCTTTTTGAAGGATTTTGTATTATTTGTAAAACAATTACTTTCAATAATCATTATTCTGATTTTTTCTTGCACAAATTTGCTCTGAGGATTTACAGAACATCTCTTCTTTTTGTTCTAAATATTGTTGCATGTGATAAGTTATTGCTTGCAAGCGATTCTTGGGGACTGTGAAATTGGTTTTTCAACTTCTACATGGTATCAGAGCTCTAGACCTATGGCTTCATGTTCATGATCTGAAGATATTCTCTCACAATGTCTTTTTCTATGCAAGGGTTTCAAGTCAGACTATTTTTTGTAGATTTGGGGGTAGCCTAATTTTTTGTGCATTTTTGGGCCAAATGGATGTTTCCATCGCAATCAGAGCACCAAAAAACCCCAGAAATTCCTTTCATTTTTTTGATTTTAGCAAAATTTGAAAAAAAGGAAAAAAAAAATTAGCCAGAGAGGTCGTACGACCTCCCTAGCTCGCTTCCTGAGGCAAAAATTTCAAAAAAATTTCAAAAAAATCAAAGTGTTATATAAAAAAACCTATGCTCCCAATATAAATCAGGCCACACCACCCAACCAAGCAGCGGTCACTAGTTTGCACCACCCCTGGTGGCTATTAGAAGCGGTGCCGCTAGTCTACATCCCCCTCGGGCTTATTTCCCTAGTTGGCAGTCGCATCAGCGACTGGGAGCCTCGACTAAGCCCCCTGTCGGACTAAGCCCCCATGCCGATGGTCCTATTGCTGACCAAGAGCTGTGCACTAGCCCCCAATGGCATTTTTCAGCAGCGACGGTCATATTGATGATCGAGGGCCAAGAATAAGGTGCCAAATTTTTTCTCCCTGTTAGTGTTAAAAGTGCCTTTTATAGGCCTTTTTTCTGTTTCTTCATAACTTGGGAAAAAAGAGGCCATTTTTAAAAAACAAGATATCATCGGAAATTTGGTTCAATGATCTTTGCAGTGGTGGTGGTTTGATTTTGTGATTTTGAGTTTTTGATGCCATTTTCACCTATCAAAGCTAGAAGTTGCTATTTTGACTACGAGAGGCATAACTTTTGCGTCCAAGCTCCATTTTGCGCAAACGAATAGGCGTCAAAAATCTAGTTCAGTGCTCTACACATATATTAGACCTATTTTTTCATATTTTTTTACCAAGTATCTGATATTATTGTTTTATCTCATCCTTTACCTTTTTAGTCATTTTCTTGGGAAGCATGCAATCAGGCTATTCTTTTGAGATCAGTGAGCATTGTTTTTTTATTTGAGAGTATATATTGTTGTTTTCTATTATGGATACACATAATATTGCACACCTTAATCCATTCAACTATTTTGGTTGGAAAAAAAATGGAGATTCATTTGAAACACAGAGGGTTGTACAAGGTAACCATGGGTACATAAATTGAACCTACAAGTGCTACTGAAAAGAGAAAATGGTTTAATAGGTTTGATGAAGCTTATGGTACATTATTTATGTCTCTTTCATTTGGCCTTCTTTTTCATATTGAGTCTTGCACTACACCCAATGAGGTCTAGACTACTTTAGAGTCTTTGTTTGGGAAGCAGGATACTATGAGAGGGTTTCAGTTAGAGAATGAGCTTATTGGATTAAATCCTAGGGGCTTTGATAGAATCCAAGAGTTTTTCACCAAACTCAAGTCTCTTAGATTGCAGTTGTCACAGTGTAGTGTTGAGAAAGAAGACTCAGTTGATATTGTCCATTCTTTCTAATCTTGGACCAGATTATTCAATTTTTGTATCTACCTTGTATGCCACTAGGGATGCACTTGGTACAAGATCCACTATGCCATATCTTGATGACTTTGCTTCATCTCTCACTTGAGAGAAAGATAAGTTAGCTAGCATGGGAATGGTGAAACCTTCTTCCTCATCACAAGAACTTATTGCATCACAGGAGCATAGAAATCAAAAGGCTTCTACAGGAAAAGGAAAGAAATAGAAACAAAAGGATTCCAAACCTCATGAGCAACATAAGGAGTCCTTAGATTCATCTGCCTCTTTTAAGGGGAAATCATCTAGGAAGGAGAAGACTACATGTTCATATTGCAAGAGGGAAGGACATGTAGAACATAATTGTTACAAGAAGGAAATTGATGAGCTGAAGCATCTTCTTCAGAAACATTAGATTTATTTTCCTTCTAGGATGTCTAAATCATCTTCTTCTCCTCATTCTTCTTCTTTAGAGTGGCATAACATAGGAACAACTAGTTTAAATACTTCATCATATATGAAGGGACATGCTCTTTGTGCTTCTTCAGTTATTGGATCAGGGAGATGGCTTCTAGATTCAGGAGAATCTCATCATATGGCATCATTGCAATCTATGTTCACTTCCTTTGAGCCTTGCACTATGACTTCCATTTTGATGGGAAACAACACTTACATGAGTGTTACAGGGAAGGGGTCTATTAGTCTTGGGGACCACTCCTTTCAGGATGTCTTGTGTTTCCCTCACTTGACAAGCAACGATCTTTCCATTTATTAGATCACTCATGGAGGAATTGAGAGATTTGTGGAGTTCACACTTGATTCAGTTATCATCAAAGACTTGGAGAGTAGAGCAGTTATTACTACTAGGATAGTGGATCACTAATCTCAGTTATATTCCTTTATCGATTTTGCTACTGATGGCGCTTATGTTCCTATAGTTGTTCCTCACACTTCTAGTGTGCATCATCATTCAGAGGAGAGATTTGGCTTCTTGAAGATTGGTGTTCTCACTTTGGATCCTATTCTTGAGCCTTCCCTTCCATATCCTCCACCTCTTATTGCTATTGTTGTGGCTAATGATGTGGCTTCTTCTGTTTTAGTGCAGTAGGATCATGTTGATCATCCATCTCTAGAGGTTTCTATTCAGTCTTCACCTACTTTGACTTCTTCATTGGTTGAGATCACACTTGCTTCTGTGGAGACATCTTGGTCTACACCTACTTCACCTTCAAATATTTAATTCATTCAGCCTCTTCCCTCTCACTTCTTTTAGGAGATGTAGTTTCTTCAGTTCTTTTGGAGCTACTTCATTCTTGGGGGGATCTATGGTCTCTTCTTTCCTCTCTTCTGGGGTGATTCTTTTATGTATCTTTGTAATGGATGGTGTCCTTGGGGGGTCTTATGGAGTCCTCCATCTTTCATCACTTAGTTAGTTTATTGCATTATATTTTGGGGAGGAGTTTTCTTCCCATGTGGTTTTCTCCTTTACCCCATTTGATTTAGTTTGCATTGCATTTGTACATGAGTACCTGATAAGGCCTTGTTTTTGGGACTCATCTCTTGCATAATAATTTGCTTCTCCCTAAGTTGCACTTATGGGGGGGGGGTCGTTGGTGTAATTAATTATTTAATTACACTTTAGCATAAGTTTACTTAGGAATATTTTATTTCCTAGGTTAATTCTTATCCTTATCTTGTTGAGTTGTCTTTTTGATCAAGATAAGATTAGGGTTGTGCATGATTGCCTTTTTGAAGGCTTTTGTATTATTTATAAACCAATTACTTTCAATAATCATTATTCTAATTTTTGCTTGCACAAATTTGCTCTGAGGGTTTACAGAACATCGCTTCTTTTTGTTTTGAATATCTATTACATGTGATAGGTGATTGCTTGCAGGTGATTCTTGGGGACTGTGAAGTTGGTTTTTCAACTTCTACAAGAATATTTGTGTATTGCGCACTACATCGAGGGTCCTATCCTTTCCACTATTTTTTGTACATTGGACTGACACCAAGTAGAGACAAACTTGGATTGTTGCATGTAGATGACACAAAAGAAAAGACAAAACCTAAAGAGTTTGAGTAACTATGTGAACGTAATGGGATCATAGTGCCCAGTGTATGAACCTAGGCTCTGATACCATGTGTAATGCCATGCCATGTAATCCCAAAGGAAAATACAACAACTAAAATTTAGGAGATAATTTATAAAAAAAAAAAACTAACATGCAACATGATATTAGCATTCAACACTTGAAATGGAATAATAAATGTACAACATATAACAAGTCCCTTGGGGTTACATGACTACATTAATTTCTAGACCAAAATCTTTACATTACAAGAAAGATACCAGTATTCATAAGATAATAACATGATCATGGACAATACATAATAACATGAGGATACATTACTAAAGGATTACATTAATACAATGCTACTTCCCATCAAAAATTGGGAAATGTACAATAACATGGAATGATAAATCTGGAATGTATGAATACAAAGCTGCAAGGTTAGATCCAACTCTGGTAGAACTTAGGAGTCACAATGAAAGGTACAATTATTCACTTCTCGATCGGCGGTTGGGGACCCAGTGGGGTGCATAGCACATTCCACCCGACCACGTGGACCCGAAGGCCCACCCCCCATGCTAGGAGATGAAAAGAAGGACCTCAATGAATACCATCAGAAAGGAGAAGGTTTACAAGAATTCATGACAAGAGCAATAGTAACATAAGGTAACCACCAACACAAGATGACATAGCAAAGCATCAATGACACATAACAACATCCACTTCTAGAGCCTCAAGAACAACAAGAGGGGAACAACAACATACAAGGTTGTTGAAGGGTGGAGTTTCATCACATAGTTAGTCACAAGTTAACTTGGCGTAACCTTCCTAGGCTATTAGCCCCCATCCTGGGTTATCCTAGTAACCTCTACTGGATGTCGAACGCCCATGCTCGCTATGCGGGATCAACCTACCTTGCAAAATTAATATGCAAAGGAAAGGGAATTTATCTTGACATTCTAGGCCTTCCCACTCATCCCAAGCCTAAGCGAGCACTTGGACCCATGAGTGAGGCTACATTATCTGAATTAATGTGTGGAAACTACCCAAAACCCCTAATTAATTAATTTAGTTATCACCTGATTTAAACTCACAATGGGTTGTCCTCGACTAGCAACTTTGGGTGTTGGCCCACACTAAGAGCCACTCCCCCAACTAACAAAAATATCTCAAAATCACAAATGGAAAGCCAACTTGCATAAGAAACTAAATCCAACAAAATAATTGCACCAAGTGAGGCATGCACCATCTCATGCTAGAACTTTAGAGTAACGAAAACCACATTCAAGTGCAAGGCTCAAGCCACATAAACTCAAACCAAGTGTAAAGGTCATCCATCATCAAATAACATGAAACCACCCACTTACAGGTGCAATAACATAAAACTCAAGTAAATACTTTAGGCTTGATATGAGTCATCCAAGGTAGATCCTCCTAGATCGCCAACCCCCATACCAATCCTTGCAAGTAAAAATAATATCCCCTCTATCCTCTGGAAGACAAAAAATTACCAAAATAAAGGTTTCCCCATCAAAGTGACAACAACAACATAATCTTGAAAGAATTTTACATTAAACAATGACAAATCAACAAGTGTAGAATCACAGATGGTAACATCTCAAGGATATCTCCAATTCCATCAAAATAACATGATCAACAAAAATTACCAATAGTAAATCAACCATTAGGGCATCCAAGGGAGACCTCAATTTTCTCCACACACGATACCCTAACAAACTAACAATTTTTCTAATGAACAACTTGAACCAACTCATCAATCACAATGAAACTAGAAGCCAATAACTTTAAAAGATTAAAAAATTCATACAAAGATGATCACAATGACCAATAGCAAAGCCAATCAATAGTACAACCAAGAGAGACATGACTGGAAATCAAACAAGCATTAACATTTCAGCCATGATCTCAAAATAATATTGCAAATGAGAACAACATTAAAAAAAGCTATCTATTAGTTCAAATTAAAAAATTATATATTGATATGGCAAGAAAACTCTATCATCCATGAAGCAATCATCCCAGAACCCTAGTATGAGAGTTTCACTTTATAGTATTTTTGTAAGGGTTAAACAAAAGTAAATTTCAGAAAGAGAAATCCTTTAAGCAATCAAGATCATAATCAACCAACAAAAAGGTATCTTACTTTGTTTATTTAATTAAAGCCTTCCATTTAATGATAAGACAATCTACTGTCTCTCAAATTCAAATAAGAACTAAGGAATAAAGCTAATATTCTAATGAAATAATGTTTCTAATTTCATTACTTGCTATAATCATCTCACTTAAAACAAGAGAACATTCTACAACATCTATAACCGATGTGTGTGTGTACATATATATACATTGTTTTATTAAATAAATTTCACTATGAACTCCTCTACTGGTTAATCTAATAAAATCAACAAATTACTAAGACATAGTATTCTTTTTCTATCAATTATAACCTATCTCGACTCATCATAAACTCATTCCATAGAATGACAATACAACTAACTACACCCTATCCTAGGGATTCCTTGCTCAGAATCAACATACATTTCATAGCGTATCCTCACACAATTTAAGAAAAATGGATGACACACACATTAATGAGTGTATGGAAGAACTTATTTTGTGTGGGGAAGTTGCATGTTGGTTTTAACTTACATTGTCAATTTATATTTAGACATAACTAGTTTGGTATTATTTACATGATCAACATAAGCAATCAATGCATGTGTACAAATTGTAGTCTAACGTTATATCATATCTTATAATGTGTTCCAGATAAATAATGTATGCTCATTTTTGTGCAAGTAAATAGGTAGCATAGTAGTGATCCTTGGTAGAGATCACTCAGAATGAGACCCTAAACATATTGTTCCCAAAGCATGATACTGGTATTTTATTTCATAATAATAATAATATATCCTATGGAATTATGTGCGCAATATAGATGTTTCCAACTACACTGGAAGTATATTTTTTACATCTAAATAGAAAATCATAACCACAAATCCTAATAAGGACTCTCAGTTGTTCCCCATGTCACACCTAGGTTGAAAGAGCAATTAATCTCACTCAAAGTGATAAGTCAAACTGACATTGATTTCTCCTTATCTTTTTTTGATACATTAAGGAGGATATGTTAGAATTTGATTGATTGAAAATTTGAATTTCAAATCTCACTACGTAGGGAATCTACATTGAAATTTAATGGTGCCACTCTTAATCCATAATTTTTTTTCCTTAAATCCAAAACTTTCATGGGATATGTATCCATCATGTTGTGGATTGCTCAAATTATACTGTCCTGTGAGTTAACAATTCAAATAGAATATTTTGTTGATTTACACATCAGGAAGGCAGTACATAATAAAGTGACAGAATTTAAAACCACCACATTATTCCTTGGGAGGTGCCAAATATAAAGGATATATTGCATAGCTCACATAGACCTTAAATCTAATGAATAAGAGATAAATCGCAAAGGCTGAGAAAAAATGTGTAGTCTTGGAAGGAAATGAATGCATGTAGTACACAAAATGGAATTTTCCCAAGAAGCACTCAAAATATTAGAACTAATGAATCACTTTAGGGCACATCTTAATATTTTATAAGCTTTGATGTGTTCTAGGTGCATGCACCTGCACAAATTTAATGAGAGAGGGTTGCGCACTAGAAACATAAGTAATCCTTATTGTATTAGATGTATGTTTGATCTTTAGGAGTGTGTGGTTGAATTTCATGTCGCACTGGGTATCCTACCACTAAGATGCTCGATAAGCGTGTGGTGTCGATGGCTCATCTATGAATATTGGTTGAGTATTTCTAGTTTATAAATCATACATGCAATTATTGGAACAAGGATTTGACATTGGTTTGCTAGCACGGATAGGTTTAAAAGTAGACTCACAATTACAATATTTCTAGTACTAAATACTCTATCTTGATAAAGTAAAATTAGGTTGACAAAATTTGTGAGAAACTCAACATAATTAGCCAAGCTTAGGAGATGGATCTAATGTCTATTGGAATTGAATACAAAGATCACATGGTACAACTATTAATCTATGGATGGATATCTTAGACACTCGGTAATTAAATTCATAATCCTATACTAACAAGAGCTTTCTATCTATGAAATAGGTCTCGAATAGAAGAAGAAAACAACCTTCTTCAATTATAATGTATAGTTGACATTAGCAAGGGTGAGCATTTCAAAAAATCTATAAAATTCCTTCACAAATCAAAGAGTAGTTTAGAGGGTTTTATTCCTAATGGATTGGTTTAGCCGACCATGAATGGTATCAAATAGATAATCCAATGACTATAACAAAGACATCAATACTCATAAACAAATATAAAGATTAATTTGGTAGATTAATCCCAGAGGAATGGTTGATATTTTCACATAAATAAGAAATAATAAAGATATCAAGAAGGATTAATAAATTCATCATAAAAATAAGGTATAATGCTCAGACCTATGAAATGGATGATTCCTAGTGGTGGTGGAGGAACCGAACTGCTATATGTGATCCTCAGATATGGATCAGGTCTCTGAATATGTAATTTCCTCTCACAAAACCACCTTGAAACCGAAATGCCTTGTCTATTGTATTAACTGAAAGCTCAAAGATTATTAGGATGTTCTTTGACACACACCAAAACCCCCCATATAGTGGTTAAAAAACATGCCTAAAAACAAGCCCAAATCTAGGATAAACTATAAACAATTCCGTTATTTGCATTTACATGCAATAATTATAATTAGTAAACAACTAAAGTTATTCATTCCATGCAAAGGAATCTGATACAAACTTAAAAACTCATGTAGATAAATGCATTTAATTACGTCCCATTCAAAAAATAATTAATTGTTTCAAATAGTTTATTTATACTTTATTATCAATAGCTAAATTCATTATGATATTTATTCTTTTATATTTATCATGACCTATAATAATATAAAATTATTTATTTAATCATTAAAATGAATTTAACTTTAATAAATTTACCTTAACACTAATTGACCAAAACCAAGTAATACCAGACTCAGAGTGAGCTGAAACATCACAAAGACAACACAAATGGAGGGGAACTACAAGTTTTGCATGGGAGGAACCCGCGATGGGTGATGTAAAAGGATGATGTTGGTTACGGTCCTATGGCGGTCTGATCAATGGTGAGTGTCTCATCATTAGCCCTTATGCCATCATGTGATAATGTTTCAAAATGGGTTTTAAACCCACGATGGGAGATGCCTTAGGAATGTGGGTGGGATTTTCCCACACTTGAAATGATTGACAGTGGACAAGGAAGGACGATTGGGTAAGGATGTTGATGAGCCCATGGCTTCTTTAAAGCATCTCTTCACTATTTTTTGGTACGTTCCATAAAGTAAGTGGCGATAGTGAATGTGCCTCATCGACCGATTTTTAAATTTATAGCAATTGACAGTGGAGATATAACATGCAGTAATTGAGTTTCTATTCACGCAAGCAAGCCGAGATGGATGTTAATTGCAGAGAGCCTTACATTTTCCTATTTAATGAAGACTGGTCGTAGCTTAACCAAACCATTCATGAATTTACTAGAGTGTAGAATTAAGTGCTCTGGCTGTGTCATAGATAATTGCAAAAGTTATGAATGCAAGCATTGCTAGGGTGGTGGCATAGCGTATTATGGTGTGTAGGTTTGTGGATATTTTGCATTGGTTGTTGTGGCTCGACACTTTTCTACAATTTTGGTCTTGAGGTGTTTTCATTGCATGAATGTGTGGGTTTTTTGGCTATTGTGGTGTTTATTTCTCTTCATTACCAGCATTGATTGTTGTGATATCTCAAGAGGATGACCAAACTGAGCACTCCAATTGTACCAATTCAAAGGTCCTAAAGGCTAAGTATGTATAAACCAATTGCATACATGCTGGAAGACAAACCTCTCTCATCTGGGGTACCTTTTCTTCTTCTTCTGAAGAGGAGTATACACATAAAACATGAGAAGGTCGTAGTTCACAACACCTATACTTTGAGATCTAGAATTATCTCATAGAAGCCAACTGAAAAGAAAGAGAAGGGATCTTTGTATGTGAAAGAATTAACTCGGGTCCTGGGGTTTTTTCGGAGAAACTCAATACTCCTATCCTTGTTTCTAATAGTTCATCAAGAGAAGAAGGAGAAGTTGACCCCAACCCTAGTTTGAGTTTGGCTCCTCTAGTGCCTTATAGTGATTCAAAGGATGAAATTATGATTGTAACTCCACTCTCTATTATAAGACCCAGTGAGGGTGGTTACTCAGCGATTGATAAGGCCAAATAACCCTTGTGTCCTTTGCTAGCGGTGTTGGGTTTTGGGTGATATGGTGATGTGGCTTCTAGATGGTGTGCTTTGTTGATTCATTTGATGGTGACTGGTTCATGGGTTCATGTAGATAATCTTGATGGTGGTTACACTTATATTGGTAAACATGCCAATTTTGTTGATGCCTTTTGGAAGGCTTGCGTGGCGACTCCAACAAATGGGTTGGCACTCTTTTTTCCTTTTGCTTTTCCCATGAGCATGGAATGATTAAATGTAATGGTTTGGGAAATTAACCACAATGAAATGAATTCTAAAATGAGCATGAAATGTAATTACATCTAGAGTTGGATGCTTTGTCACTCCCTTGTGTTATAAAAGGGATTTCATGGCTCGATGTAGAGGGTTTTGGTCTGAAATTTTTTAGTCCAGTATGTCTTATGTAGAAGTTGATTATAGTAAGTAATGATAATGTTGAATGCTCAATGAATTCACTAGCAAGTTGTCTTGGGTATGAGTCATATAGGTCATAATCTAAATAATTTTTGCATCGATTATTCATATTGGGACATAATTCAAAATCCAAGTCATATACTCTCATTTGTATATTTTCACAAATTATAAATGAAATTATCAAAGATCGTGTCATCTATCATCAATTGTTCAATTGAATGTGTGACTTGATTTCTTTGCTTTAACTCAAAGGGTTAAATAAAGTGCTTAGGAAAAGTCATGAATAGTGAGAATTTACAAGGATTTGGTAAGAAGTAGTGTTTGGATAATACGATTCTTTGTAGTGTAAAGCATTACAAAGATAGTTTAAATATATTAGAACTAGATAATTGGTGTATTACTAGTTGTTTCATATTTTACTCCATATACCCAATTGATGAGGCACTAGTTATTTATTGCTTGTTTAGTAATTAAATGAATGAATCACATATCTGGTTATGGACTCAGAATCATAACAATATTTATAAAATTATGTCAAATCTAAACTATATGTTTGAAGTATATCCACATTCTTAGCAAAATGAACATTAATTCACTCAAAGGTCTGTCAAATATTTAGTGAAGTTAGTGTGCTTGGATCAAATAAGAATGGATCTATATTGAACTGTTCTTAAAAAATTTATTTGTCAAATGAACACATTAATGAAGACATTCCTTTGTCCTATAGAGCCTAAAGTGAAGGAATTGAGACCTCATAATTCTTTATTCATTATGTTGGCCACTAGTCCCTGGTGATTTTCCAATATAAAGGTTGGCTGCCTTTTAGAAGATTTTGAGGTTATTGGAAAATCACCAACAAAATGGCTATCTTAATCGGGAATCCACTCAAAAATTCTATTGTAGATTGTCTTATCAAAGAGTCATTCAAATCTTGAATAATTTGTAACTAGAGCTTGAAAATTATCGACTCATATTTGCCCATTTTGAGTCACCAATAGAATACATGGCCTCATTGGGAGACAATTTTATCCTAGTTGCGACATTTTAGTACAGAGTCGCATGGTGATAAATCTAGACATCTAGTTCAGATATTATGCAATTCTTGAACCTAGTCAAAATATTTGTAACAACAAAGTGTAAAAAATTTGAAGGTGACTCCATTGTTGGAGTAAACCCAACACTTTAGATCTACTTTGAAGTTGTTTCAATCTGTTTGAAACATAATCCTCTAAAGAAGAGGTGGTGCCCCATCTAAAGAGTCCTGCCAAAATAATATGATACTTTGTGAACTTATATCCATATGAGATACATTCATCCACCAGATAGGCATCTAACCATACAAGTTAGGTTAATGTCCATACGGGACCAAGACTCATCTATCCATCTGGGATAGGCATATAACCATTCAGGTTAGGTTAATGTCCATACGAGACCAAGATTTATCTATCCAAATAAGGTAGACATCTAACCACATGGGTTAGAAAATGCTCTAGCCAGAGACTTAGACTCGTCGAGACCATCCGGGTCTTGAGTCACTCTCTAAAAACTACACTCCCCTACTAGGAGTGCATCAAGGTTGACGTCCTTAGGAGTATGTGAGATAATAGTAAAAGCTTGAGTCCTGCCTCATAATTTGGCCTAAAGCCTCAGGGAATCAAGCGAATCCATTCGGGATTCCTTCTGAGTATAATAAGTAATTTCCAACTTCAATTTTAATATTTATTTATCTTTCTTTAACTCAAGGTATCTTAACAAGACCAACAAGGAAAACACCCTTAACCAATCCTAAATCCCCACCTCGAGCGCCTGCGTACTAGGGACAACTCCGTCCCTATACTGCCTACATACACCGTTTCAACAAGGGATCAAGGCATATAATATGTAGTTCTATTTTCTAATCTATTGTTTGATGTAAACTGTTTTGTGGGTACGCAACCCTTTCTAGGGCCATTTCCCCAGGCAGCTTCTCTTCAATTGCTACCCACATAAGGGAGCATATAAAGCATAAAGATTCATGGTGGTCTTTTGCTTGTTTCCTAATTCATCTATGTCCTAAATTCCTATAAGTCACATCACCCTTGCCTGTTAAATAACAAATCATCGAAGATAAAAGAATTAAAAGTCAATTCACATGCCCAAACCCTATTGGGGTTTTCTATGATTTTCACTAGCGGATGTAAGTCCATTATAGTATTATCTTTTTAGATTATCGATCAAAGAGGGATTTCTTGCCCCTTGGATTTTAACTCCAAAAATGTTCCTTATTACTCCCCAGTGATTTATAGGGACGATGCCACATACGTCATTGTTGCAACTTTATTAGGCTATAAATGAAGTAGTGCCCCTTCATTCTCACTTGGGATGTGTAGGTAGTCTAGCTAAGGAATTTGAAGAGGAAGATGGAATAAGGACTTCTGATGGTACTCTTGTGGGTATGAGGTACATTGTGTTGCTTTGATGTAGAGATTTAATTGGGTAGCTTAGCTTACTTGTTGCTCATGATACTTCCTTTATGACATTGAGGTTATGATGATACACTATGGTTGAATTTAACTAGTTATGCTTATGTATAGATGCAGTAGTATATTGTGATGTAGTAGACTAGTAATTATTTCATGATGATATGATGTGATCAGTTTAGTTTAACAATCTTACTTTATACTTGATGTTGTAGTTGTTATTATAGCTTTGGTAAGGGGATAGTGTAGCACCACTCGTTTGCGAGTGCCCTGCTACGCTATGATTCCTTCTCACGATGTGATGCATTTGTTTATATATATGTTGTACACAACCTTGTTTGCATGCATGAATTGTAGGAATAAAGTCTCAATTCCACCTACTTTGGTAGGACAGGGCGAGCATTAAATTATTCCAATGGGTATGATGTTGAAACAAAGATGACAAGGAAGTCTCCCCATCCCAATTCTGTCAACCCATCATGTGTCTAGTGGTATTGTGTGTCCTTGACTTTGGTTATTTCGGTATTATGTGATAGTTGTCTATCGTGAGTTGTATTTGTGTTATTTATTTAATGTTTGTGTTGTTATGTATTTGGGTGGATTAATAGTATTATTTAATTTAAATAATTAAAATAAGTGTTATTAGTTAGTTATTGGGAATAACTTTATTAAAATTTAAAAGTGTTAAACTAAAAGTTATGTAACTAATTAAAGATAAATAAATTAATTGTGTAAATAACATTATTTATAATTTTAAAACTTGACATTTTTGATAATTTAATGTAAATAGTAAGTTGAGGATAAATAATAGAATAAAAGATTTAAATAATTAATAATGTGTCAACTATGAGTTGAAATTAATAAAATATAAATTTAAAACTTAAAGATTTTATTTAAAAAAGAAAAAATCAAGAAAAGAATAAAAAGAACGAATGCATGTTCAGTTTATTTTTGAAAACTTGAGAGAGAATGGAAAATTGCTATTTTATTCTAATTTTTGGATTTTCAAAAAAGAATATTGGGATTAATGGAATGAGAAAATATTTGTTTTGTTTTCATGGGAATGGATACAAGAATTTTGTGTGAAGTTTTTTGGTAAAAAAATTGGAAAAGGCTCTTAGGGAAGTTCTGGGCTAGAATTGTTTTGCACATCTTCTGGAAGAAGAAATCTTTGGGAAAAGCTTGGGAATTGAAATATGAAGGCTCAACTTCAATCTTCATCAATTTGAGCTTGAAGATCCAGGTTCCTTATTTTAAATGTTTGTTTAAATTGTGTTTTTAAAAGATTGTTTGTACAAAACTGTAGAAGTTTGTTTTGGTTTTGTGGAATTGAAAAATTAGAGGATTTGTTTATATATTTTGAAATACTGTCTATTAATTTGTTGTGAAAATTTGGAAACCTTTGTAGAAGGATTGTGAAAATCTTAAATCCTCTGTAGGGAAATGAATTTAAAATAGTAGGAAATTCAAAAAGAAAACAATAGATAATTTAGAAAATCCCACATATAATTTAAAAAACCTCTGTAGGGTTGAAAAAAGAAATCCTTTGATAAATTAGGGAAAATGAAATCCTCTAATAAAATAGTAAATATTTTCTTATAGAAAAAATTATATATAAAAAAAAGCAGAGAGAGGGTCACTAAATTAATCATAACTAAAAATTTACGAACTAGGTATGGCTGATTTTTTTATATGTTTTAAAAGACTTGGTGGCACACCTTTAGTAAAAAATTTGGAAAAATCTAGATCTGAAAGCAAAAGTTATTAAAGTCGAAACACACTAGTTTTATGATTAATATTGTTTGAATATAGTAAATCATTTTTAATTTATTAAATAATATTTAATTATATATATTTAAATATATTTATTTAATTGGCTATTTTGGTATAATAAATATTTTAAATATATATGTTTAATTTTTACATTTAGAAGTTGTAAATAAAATATTTAAATATTTAAATGTTATATAATAAATATATTTATTTAAATGTATTTTGACAATAGATGCATGCGAATGCATGAAATTGATTATTTTTAGAATGTTATAATTTAAAAGAGGAAATTGAATTTAAGTAAATTTTTACTAATAAAATGATTTTATTAGAAAAAATAATTTTAATTAGGTGCATGGAAATGCACAAGTAGTTATTTTAGATGAAATGATTTTAAAAGAGAAATGAATATTATGTATTATTTGGTGCATTCAAAACAGAATAGCTAAGATGAAATGATTTTTATAGATAAATTGATTTTTATTGTTGTGTGTGTTATTGTGGAAATTAGAGTTAAACTATTAGTGTTAATTTTCTTATTGCTTGTAAATGAAATTAAATTAAGTTGATTAATTTTAAGTAATGCATTGATGATTTGATTAGATTTAGGGAATCTGAATGTTAGATTAATTATATGTCTGAATTGCTTATTGGTTGAGTTTTCTTTGTTTGCATTGTTGGGCAATTGGGTTGTTTGGTTTTGTAAGTCTTCTAGAGAAGTTCATTCTATGTGGGGTTGTTATATATGTCGGTTCAACTTTTGATTTTCTTTGGGTAATGCACGTGGGTGTAGACAGTTTGAATGCCCGATTACCACAGACGAGATATGTGATATAGTATGGATACCTAGTTACTATGAATGGGTTGTGTGACCTTATGTTTTAAGGTTGAGATGTGTTATCAATATTGTGCACCTTGTCTACCCATAGATTTGTGGATTTGAACCTAGTGTTTTTAGTAGGAGAGTGGCTCTTTATGATTAGTTGATTTTGTAAGTCTCTAGGAGTGGTCTATTAATGCTATGTTTTGTGATCTATTGATGTTATGATTTTGGAATCTATAGATGTTGTGTTGTTTATGTATTCTCATGTCACTCTTGTTTGGAGTTGAGTCTTTTATTTTTTGTTGGACTTCCTTGGTCGAGGATTCTTCCTTGTCATCTCCTAGCATGGGGGGTGGGTTTTTTTAAAACCCACATGGTTGGGTGGAACGTTCTACACATCCTATTGGGTTCCCCACCAGTGTTCCTACGGTGTAGTGCCTTCCTGATGGAACATGAGCCAAAGATTTTCTTGTAGCTAGATGTTAATTATGTATTTCAGTTATACTCATGTATTGATGAATTACTTCCACATGAGTTGGGAAGTTTATGATGTAAACTTATGTATTTGATCTATGTATTGTGCTAGAAGCTAATGTAAAGTATAAATGTATCACTGTAATCATGTGGCAAAAGATAGTGGTTATCGTCATATAAGCATGTTTTATATATGTGTATGGTTATTAAATAGAGTTGATCTTGTTCATAATGGTATATCTCTTGTGTATGCTTCGATGTTATAGTTATAATGGATGAATGCACTTAACTAATGAATTTTAGAATTTCGTTTTGGGCTTGAATATGTAATGCTATCTTGTGCACCCCAAAGGACTTAGGTGACGAACTTGTATTCATTTAATTGAATCTCATGTGATGGAACTTAATATGCATATATTATATATTTTATATTTTTTTTAAAAATGTGCCATAGTTGTTGTCCCTTTGGAGTTTTAAGGCGGAGCATTACATGACCATCTAAGCCCTGGTAACTCATAGCAAATGCCGTGTGACACTCTCTCTATGTCAACTAGAAGTCAGTTTGTTGTACTGCGTAAATGATCATTGTTCTCTGGAAGCATTGTAACCTTTGTGTTAAGTGTTGTGCTTATATATGATTTAGTCTCGCTTTATATTAGCCTTTTTCTAGAGGTAGATGGTCATGTATAGGAATTCCTTGTTACTATCTCCTATCACAGGGGGTGAGCCTTCGAGTATCACATGGTTGGGTGGAATGCGCACCTTAATTCGTTGGGTCTTCTTCTTGTTCATGTGGACGAGATTTCCAGTTGGAGAGCTCATGGGATCCAATTTCATTTCATGTTTATTCTTTTCATATGATATTGTATTTTATTACCCCTCATTTGCATCGAGGTGGAAGTTGTAATATGTAATCGTGCTTATTGGATTTATCTCATTCAGGGAATGAGTGTTGTAATCTTATTGTAAATTTATTGTTATCTGTAATCAAGTGGTATCTCTTATCCTTGGATGTATTTTATCTTGTATGGAATATATACATTCTTATTTGTTAAAGTAATTAATGTTATGGTTATAATTCATGTTTCCTGTTTGGGTTTCTAAGTAAACTCAGTCTCGTAACCTTAGGGGTTGTTGGAAATTGGGTAGTGAATTTGCATGTTAATTGCACTTAATCAAAAAAAATTATTTCATTTGTGTAGTTAATTGTAACTTCCCCTAGGGTTGTGAGGCGGGGCGTTACACATGGTATCAGAGCCCAAGTTTAAACAATGGGTGCTCTGGGATAATGTGGACCCATTAAGTTGTTAGTTGCATAGGATATTTTTGTTTTTGTACCTTGTCTTATGTTGTGGTGTGTATCTTTAAAGGATCATGCCACCTAGGCGAGGTTGGAGTAGAGATCATGGCCATGTAGGCGGTCGAGGAGGTAATCAGCAGGATACACCTCCCATTGTTCCCCATGTTTTTGATCATGAGGAGCATCAGGCTTCTTAGTTTGTGCTAGAGGTTGGTAATCAGCATCAGGATCCACCAAGGATCGGGGACGCTCAGTTGCGTCGCTTTCTTGAGGAGACTCTTGCTCATATGGGCCCTAAGCAGGATAGGGATCAGGAGGTCATAGGAGAGAGAGATCAGGTTCCAGCTCCATTTGAGGCAGTCATGGCTACTCACATAAGAGATCTTCTTAGAGCTTGTCCACCCACTTTTGATGGTTTGGGCAGTGGATCAGAGGCTGAGACTTGGTTGATTGATCTAAATAGGTGTTTTGCTATGCATCCGTATGGTAGCAACACCAAGGCTAGGTGTGCAATCATGCATTTGAGGGATTTCACATCTACCTGGTGGAGGTTGGAGGAGCAGAAGCTCCATTTGGATATCAACACTATATCTTGGGAGTTGTTTTCAAGAGTGATGAAAATCCTCCAGATAATTTATCTTTATCTTATTCTAAAGGTGAAAATACTTGTAAAGATGTTTGGTACCTAGATTTTGGATGCTCTAACCATATGTCAGGAAATGGGAAGTTGTTTTCAACAAAGGATGAAAGTTTCAAGTCAAAGATTCAGCTCGGTGATGATAAATCATTGGTGGTCGCTGCAAAAGGTGCTATGGAGGTCCACACAAAAGAAGGTATGAAGAGTGTTAAAGATATTTATTACACTCCTGAGTTAAAACATAATTTGTTAAGTGTTGGACAATTATGTGAGAAGAACTACAGAGTTGTTTTTGAAAATAAGAAATGTACAATTTTTGATAAGAGTAAGGGAAACAGAGTAGTCACAGTTGTTCCTATGACGAAAAATAGGATGTTTCCATTGAGATTTGGTGAAAATAACAGCAGCCTTGCCAATATGGCATTTGAGGATACAAGTTGGCTATGGCATCTAAGGTATGGCCATTTAAACTTTCACTGAAGCTTTTGACCTCACAAGCATTAGTTGCTGGTTTGCCCAAGGTTGAAGAGCACAAGGAGGTTTGTGAAGGATGTGCAAAAGGAAAGCATGCAAGGGAAAGGTTTCCAAAAGGCACTGCATGGAGGGCCCATTACCCCCTTCAACTTGTTCATTCAGATATCTGTGGACCTATGCAAACAAAGGGTTTGGGTAAGTCATCATATTTTATCACTTTTATTGATGATTACTCATGCAAATGTTGGGTGTATTTTTTGAAGGCTAAGGATGAAGCCCTTGATACATTCAAGAAGTTTAAAGCACTTGTAGAAAATGAGAAAGGGTGCAAAATCAAATGTTTAAGGATTGATCATGGAGGAGAATTTTGTTCAAGAGCCTTTCAAGATTATTGTGATATGAATGGCATCAAGAGGCAGCTCACCACTCCATACACACCTCAACAGAATGGGGTAGCTGAAAGGAAAAACTGCACTGTGGTAGAAATGGCAAGGAGCATGTTACAAACCAAGGGATTGAGTAACTCTTATTGGGGAGATGCAGTTGCTACAACAGTGTATATTCTCAATCGAAGTCCCACTAGTGCACTTGAGAAGATGACTCCTTATGAAGCATGGTATGAGAAAAGGCCTAATGTTAATCATTTTAGAGTTTTTGGATGTTTAGCTTATGTTCATGTACCTAATTAGAATAGACAAAAGTTAGATGCTAAAAGTGAGTCATGTATTTTTGTTGGGTATAGTGAGGAAAGCAAAGCTTACAGGTTATATAATCCTCTCACTAATAAGCTTATTGTTTCAAGAGATGTGATTTTTGATGAAGGGGGAGTTTATGGTCATCAAAAAGGCCAAATGGAGAAGTCAAAATCTATTTTGAATGATGATATTGATCATGAGCAGCCCACTAATGTTGCTGTCCCAATTGCTATAAATCCACCAAGCAGCCCCTCATCTAATTCTTCAAGTCCATCTTCAACTCCAAGTTCTAGAAGGAAGGTAAAAAGTTTGAGTGATATTTATCAAAGGAGTGCCAATCAAGCACATGAAGAAAATCCAATAGGTGAGACAGTTAATTTTGCTTTATTTACCAAGGCTGATTTTGAACCATCATGTTTTGAAGAAGCATGTACTAATGAGGTTTGGATGCAAGCAATGCAAGAAGAGATGGATTCCATTCATAGGAATGATACTTGGGAGCTTACAGAGCTTCCACATGACAAGAAGAAGATTGGCACCAAATGGATCTACAAGACTAAGCATAACAGTGATGGAAGTGTTGAAAGGCATAAGGCAAGATTAGTTGCTAAAGACTTCACACAGAAATATGGGATTGACTATGAAGAGACGTTTGCACCAGTTGCAAGACAAGAGACCATTAGAATGCTGATTTCATTAGCAGCTCAAAAGAATTGGAGCATACATCATATGGATGTGAAAAGTTCCTTCTTGAATGGGCACTTAGAAGAGGAAGTATATGTGGAACAACCACAAGGCTTTCAAGTGGAAGGAAAAGAGAATCATGTCTACAAATTGAAGAAGGATTTGTATGGACTCAAGCAAGCACCAAGGGCATGGTATGCAAGAATTGATGGATACTTTCAGGAGAATGGCTTCAAGAGAAGTAAGAGTGAACCTACCCTTTACTACAAACAAGAAGGTAATGATATTCTTATTATAAGTTTGTATGTTGATGATTTGTTGTATATGGGTAGTAGTTCTAAGATGAAAGATGAGTTCAAAATTGCTATGATGAAAGAATTTGAAATGAAAGATCTTGGTCTCATGAAATATTTTTTAGGAATGGAGGTTTATCAATGTAAAAATGAATTTTTCATTTGCCAAACCAAATATGCAAAATATATGTTGAAGAAGTTTGACATGGTTGATTGTAAACCATACTCCACTCCAAGTGCTCATGGAGTTGTGTTGAGTAGGAATGATGGTGCTGAATTAGTTGATGAGACTGCTTACAGAAGTATTATTGGGAGTTTGATGTTTCTGACCCACACAAGACCTGATATAGCATATTCAGTTTCACTTGTTTCAAGGTATATGACAAATCCATCAGAAATACACATGAAGGCAGCTAAAAGAATTTTGAGGTATGTGAAAGGCACTCTAAATTATGGTATTCATTACTATTCTTCTAAAAGATTCAATCTTGTTGGCTTTAGTGATTCAGATTGGGGAGGTAGTATGGATGATCATAAGTCTACATCTTGAAATTGTTTCTCTTTTGGTTCTAGTTTGATTACTTGGAGTTCCAAGAAACAAAGCATGGTTGCTCTCTCATCCACAGAAGCAGAGTATGTTGCAGTTACCTCAGCAGGTACACAAGCTCTTTGGCTTCGAAAAGTTTTAGAAGAAATTGGAGAGAAGCAGATTCAACCTACAGTGGTTTATTGTGACAATGTAAGTGCCATCAAGTTAGCAAAGAATCCGGTTCATCACAGTAGAACAAAGCATTTTGATTTGAAGTATCACTTCATCCGTGATTTAGTACAGAAGAAGGAAGTTGAATTGAAACACATTAGAACTCAGGATCAGTTAATAGATATCTTCACCAAAGCAGTTGCAAGAGATCAGTTTATGTTACTGAGATCGTGATTGTTAGCCTCTGCCATCATGTGGTATGAAGACAACGATGCTCACGAACCTTGTTTTTCCAGCATGGAAAAATCTGCTATGCGTGGCAAAATCCTTCTATTTTTAGCTAGCAGTTTAGTTTTAAAATAGTTTCTTTTAAAGCTTTATTTTTCCGCTTTCATTGAATAAAGCATGCACTGCATGCTTAGTTTTCTTTGTAATAAGGATAAAACATCTGCTGTTTTTTTTGTTTTTTCCTTTAGAGGGCAGCGTACTGTTTTTGAGGCTGCATCTTAAATCTTTATAAATTATCCCCTCTGTATTTCGTTTTTTAAAAAGCTGCAATACAAGAATATGTTTGATAGGAAACAGAGCACTTTGTTTTCACAAATTCATTGTGTGATTAATCTAGTTTTATATGTTCATTGATATTCATTGAGCTGTAAGTAATTACTGTGTTTCATTTGTTTTTTCTGTTAAATTTAAATGAGCTTATCAGCTGGCTGTGAGAACAGGGGATTCAATTTTGAATCTACATTACTGACCTCTTTAGCAATTTTCTCATTGCATAAGATATTATTTGTTGTTAGTGATTCTCTGAGATAATTAGAAGCAAACAGCCTAGCTTCATCCATAATCTTTTCTCCAGGGAATGCAAGGTCAGATGCTCTAATCAGATTCACTATACTTCTATGCTCTATGTGTCTTTGGCCAGAACAGGAGAAGAAGCACCCGTTTTCATCTTTGAAATTATTTAGCACCTCTGAGATTTTATCCATGTCAGTATTATAAAAACAACACAGTTTAATAATAATATACTGCACTAATTTCTTTTTCAGAGCAAAACTTCTACCCGGGGAAACATTGTATCCATGGATCCTAAGGGCTCGAAGGCCCAATGCTATAGTATTGAGGTCTGCAAAAAGGTTGTCTCTACCCAATCCAATACCCTTTTCGCTCCAATATCTGCCTCATAATTATCATTAATAAAAAATTGTCTGGATCAAACCAATATGACTATAGCAATACAATTAGAAGCACATACTTACCCGTAAACATAGTAAAGAGCAACTTTGATTTCATCTTCGAAATGTCGACCTATTCTGAGATGCTCTATATTGTCAACCAACGAAAGGCGTTCAAGCAAATCGATTGGGTACAAGCATGGCACTGTTTCACAAATTACATGTAATCACTAATACGTTTAACGGAAAAGAATGAAATGTATCACTATTAAGGAAATGTATCATACCGAACCCACTGAATTTGTGCACCAGATTATTCAAAAAGGTAAAGCATCTCTCATCGCCGGTATTTATGAGTACACAGGCAGTGGAAGCAGGCGAGCTAAGAAAAGATCCATCTTTACTCTGGAACATCATTATCTTTTCCCAGTCAATTATTTCCTCAAGCCCCTCCAGTGCATTCAGCATGTGTGTGGGAATACCCCGCTCCATTGAGATACTGCAAAAGAATTATAAGAAAAAAGAAATTGCAAGAATTTCATTTATTGGAAAAGTATTAATAAAATTTGGTTCATCTGAAATCATATTAACAGGTGGACTCTGTTAGAGAAACTAATATGATTTCAGATGAGCCACCAAAATAAGTAAAAGCTTAAAGCATGCTGTTTAAACTTGACCACAAAGCTCTTACTCTGCAAGCAGTGTTGCTCACTTTTTCGTCAAAAAATTATCATATGGTAGACTTACTAGAGATTCTGCTCTTTTCATCAATGTAGGAAAAATTATTTCAAAATCTGGAGGCTATCCTCCTTTCTAGTGAAGATCGTTCTGACGCACGAAACCCAAAGTTGTTTTAACCATTGAGCGTTGCTGGAATGTTTCTTTGTTGAGGACCAATGTATTCAACTTAGACGCTGAATAAAAGGAAAGTGCAGCCATTGAGGAAGTAATGGAATGCCAACCTCCTTAACAACAAAAAAAAATTGAGATACCTGACTACGCCAAGTGAGTGATTTAAATAGGCGTCCCCATCTCGAAGCATCTCTGGATCACAATTGGTATCTAAATTGCCTTGAATACTTCCAAAAATAATTGAGTTACTTCTTGTGCTTGTGATCCAGACACTGAAGTTTTTAAATGAGTGACGGTATTTATCATATGCCTCTTCTATTGCCTTTTCAATCTTTTTAAATTAATTAATTAATTTATATTGTTATTCGATTCTATATTTGGCTCTTCCAAAATAAATTAGGTTCCTTTCATTATCACAATTGTCTTTATTATCGTAAGAAAATGACTTTTTAGAATTAGAATATGATTTGATGAATTAGTAAGTAATATAATTTAATTATCTTAATAATGGGATTCCATTGGTTGTAATGGCTCTCTCACAGTGAAATTTCTGCATTAATCAGACTTCTTTTATTATTGTAAAGAAATAAGAGAAAGGGATTTTTTCCATTTAAAATTAAATTTGATAAATTAGGTAAATATAATTTTATTAATAGAATAAGTAATTAATTTATATTAATTTTATTTTATTAATATATTGGTGTAATAGGTTTTGTGACTTGTCAATAAAATTTGAAGTTTTTTTTTTTAGTGAAAAAAGTTTGGAAGCAATCATTATTAGGTATGGATGGATATGAATTTTTTTTTATATAGGTTTTATATATAATTTTCAATTTAACTTGGTTCTATATATAATTTTCAATTTAAGTTTTTTAAAAATTTTATGTAGAATTTATATATTTGAAACAAATCTAGAGAGAAAGAATCCATATTTTTTAAATGAGATTTTCAATCTTTTTTTTTATTTGTTGTAGATAAATGTGAAAGAAATTGTTTGAGAGGATTTTTAGAAAATAGTCTTATAGGTCTAATTTATTCAATCCTTAAAATATAGAATAAAATATTTTTAAAAAAAACAAATAATTACAAATAATAAATAGTAAATAAAATAAATCTTAAAATAAAAATAATATAAAATAGTTTTTAAATAAAAATTTCAATTTATTAATTAAATAAGAGGTTTATGTGCATTTATGAATAAATAAGTGGTTGTTTTATATATAATACAACAATAGGGTAGGGGATTTTAGGAGAAAATAATATAGAAGTTTAAGTTTTATGTACATATTCATGATAAACTTCAACACTCAAAAAGTTAAGTATGTTGGGTAGCTAATAGATACAATATTTAAGGAAAATTAGTTGTAGAACATTTTTTATATTTTATAATAGTGTGTTAAAAATGTAATCACTTAATTTTTAAGTAATATATTTGTACATATAATTATTTCTTAAGATTAATCTTCAACTTTTAGCGATATATATAGCATCATAAATTGTCACCCTTGACAATTTCACATTATGTTGACACCCTATTATATATATATAATTAATTACATTAACAATTTGATCATAATTAATTACATTAACAATTTGATCATTTTGAGTCCAAATTAAGAAAATAAGTTAAAACCCCTGACATCCCTAGAATTTCAAGCCAAAAAAACCCATACTACGGTGAGGATTCCCTAGTCCCAAAGTGGTGTTTTTCTAATATTTATCACTTTGGTGTAAGCCTTTGGTGATTTAAAAATGGCCCCAAACCAACCTATATCCAAAAAGATCAATTAGGATGCATATAAAAACAAGTTTTCCTTCTCAATTCTCATTTGAATATCTACACTCTCTAATGAACTATGAACAATTATTATGTGTAATTTGAGAAGATATGTGTGACTCTCTAATGCTTCCAAATTTTACATATATAATTAATTACATTAACAATTTGATCATTTTGAGTCCAAATTCAGAAAATAAGTTAAAATCCCTGACATCCCTAGAATTTCAAGTCAAAAAACCTAGACTATGGTGAGGATTCCCTAGTCCCAAAGTGGTTTTTTTAATATTTATCACTTTGGTGTAAGCCTTTGGTGATTTAAAATGGCCCCAAACTGACCTATATCCAAAAAGAACAATTAGGATGCATATAAAAACAAGTTTTCCCTCTCAATTCTCACTTTAACATCTACACTCTCTAATGAACTATGAACAATTATTATGTGTAATTTGAGAAGATATGTGTGACTTACTCTCTAATGCTTGCTACAACAATCTATTGTGTTATAGGATTAAAATCTTGCAAGTCTTCAAGGTAATTCATGCATTATTAATCAACCCTTTGTGGAAACTTCTACTATGATATCACTTCAACAGAGGTTTCATGCCTAAAGTAATATTATCAATTATCATTCATTTATAACAGTAATTTATTATTTACTTTGCCTCTATCTAACCTAGTGCATGTGATTTGTACCATCATCATTTGCTATTGTGGAGGTGGGAATTCTAACACTGAGATTTGATTGGGATAAAATCCTATACAACATAAAATTTCCCCTCTTTTGATATGTGCAAGTCATATTTGGAACTATCATCAACAAGTTACAAAAGAGCAGAGATAAGACTATGATCTAGGGATATAGCATCTAAATAATCTAAAACAACCAAACCAGGGCACCCTCGCCCCTATCCCTCCAATTCAAGATTAAATTTCATACATAGGTTCCTCTTTATTTGTATTTCCTAGAGCTATATTTGTTTATGTAATTTTTTAATTTTTGTCTATAAAATTAATTGCATTTTTAGATCTAGAGTTTATGTCAAATAGGTTAATTATTTCATACATCAAATTTCCCTCTTTGCAACAAATGAACCAAACCATATTAGATTGGTTCTCCTTTGAGGTATTTATCCAATCATCAAACCCTAGATAGCTTGTGTTCCAATGCTAGGTCCAAAAGTAAACAATATATCTAGGCTAATTTACTTCTTGGATCTTGGATCTCTTTTCCACTTAAAATTTTAGTGAACCTGAAATATCTTACACTTGCATTTTTTTCTAATTTTCATAACATAAATTGTGTAATTTGATTTAGCATTAATTTATTTGAATATCTTGTTATTCATATACACTTATTTAACTTTGAAAACCAACCATTTGCACTTATTGTTCATTAAACACTAAACACCTTGGTGAATTCAATTTAGATCATATTTGCAAAATATTTTGATTCAATTGTGTGGTTTTAGATCTATTTTTTCCTTTATACAGTAGTAGGTATGAATTATCTCATTCTAATTAGCAAATGTTGTATGTTTACTAGGAAAAATTATAACATTTATACACTATGTTCTTTACACAAACACATACAAAAACACATTCTTCTACCATTTCATTGGCATATTTGTCTTGTAAACACTTTCTCCTACTTTTTACCCCCTAAGGGAATTCATATGTAAAGTTGATTTCACCAATCAACTCTTTTGAATGCTTAAGATCCCTAATTCATTCCTTCATGTGCCTCTTATCATCAAATTCGGGCACATTGATTTCTTGAATTGTGTCAGGCTCCAATTTGTTTTCACATAAAAACCTACATAAATAACTTTAGTTATACAAATTTTAAAACTTGAAACCTATGTACTTCTATACTAGGGAGTCCATGCCACTGTCCTATAAATTTGACCTCAATTTTCTATGCAAGATCTAGCTTTGTAGCCTTATCTCAAACTTGATTCCTATTTCTGATAGTTTATCTTGAAACTTCTAGATTCTATTATACATTGCCAATTTGACCCTAAACCACCTAGTTCATTGCATTACCCTAAAAATCCTTGTTCCCCATAGTAAAAGTGATCAAAACCCTACCTAGTCTAGTTGGCTCTCCCTTGGAGATAGTAGCCAAACAACATTTCTTGCTTCAAATTTATGTCATTACCAAATTACCTTCTCAAGATACTTCCTCTTGCCACTTTACTCTCTCCCAAGATGTTTCCTAATCTAAAAATTACTATCTATCCTCCTTCTCGTGTTCCTCAACCATAAAATAAACCCATTCTCATTATTGGAGGTTCTTCAAACTAGCCTAAACCCCTTGGTCACATTCTAAAATTTACAAAACAACTTACTCAAAATAATAATCTTGATCAATTTTTTTCATGTCACCAACCTATTATAGTTTCTTACACATACAACCCTCGAAACAACAAACAACAAAACTAAACACAAATCACTCCCACTTCCATTCCATTTCCTCAACCTTATCTTCCTCCCACAACTCATCTTCCTCAATATGTGGACAAAGAGTATGATCTTGTTGAAAAAATTCATAATACTCCAACTAAGATCTCTCTTTGGGAATTAATATAAACCTCACCTACATAACACGAGATACTCCAAAAAACCTTACAAAAGATAGTGGTGCCACCTTCTATTAGAATGAATGACATAGAAACCCTATCTGATTGTAAGCATGCAACAAACTATGACATTACATTCCCTCAATGTATGAATTACCTTCTCTTGAAAAATAAAATAGATATGATGCTCCCATGATTTTTTGTCATCATTAATGAACATGAAATTAGGTGTACTCTAGTCGATAATGGATCAAGTCTTAATATTTTTAGCATTGACCTTTTACATAGCATCAATGCGGATACATCTCTAATCAAACCTAATACTTTGTCTATTCATTGCTTTGATAATGTTAAATGGTAATCACTAGGTACAATCAAACTACTAGTTCTGGTGGGACTTGTAATTTTTCCTACCCTTATCCATGTCATGCATGATGTACTATTTCATACAATCTTCTTCTTAGTAGACCATGGATTCATGCCATGAGGGGAGTCCCACCTACTCTTCACTATGTAATCAAGTTTGAATATAATAAAAAATTATATACAATTAAAGAAGATCCAAAAAATTATTTACAATTTGAAGTCAGACATAACATTTCAAACTCTCTTAGTACTTGTTGTGTGGTATCACAACATGCCCCATTTTTTCCTCCAGCAAATGTGGAGCCCCATTTTTTCCTACTGCCTTTTTCCTTTTCTTTTCTTTTCGCTTGCTTTAGTGTGCTACTTTTGGAGGAAATTGTAAAATATTGAGATCTTGATCCAACTTTCCTGACCCCACTTAAGTTCCTATATTATCAAACTTGGAGTGTTTGAAAAATATTTTCCCTAGTCTTGTTAACTAATTGGATTCTCAAGTCCTGAGTATCAATTGTTTTTGCTCTAAGGATATAGTATCTTCTGTAAGTTTTTCTTTTTCCCTAGCTAGTCGTCACACTCGATAAGTTTGCACCTAGGTAAAATTGTCCCAGTGTTTGCATGGCAATTTTCCTTGGTTAGCTTGATAGTGGCTTTTCTTCTCTTCAGAACCAAAGATCGAAAGTTTTTGCACAAGTTTCATTTTGAACCAATTTGGTCTCATTTACACCCGGTCTTGGGTATCCTTTGCACCCGGTTCTCTTGAACCCGATAGGAAAAAGTCTCGACTCTCGGTAATTCTTCAAAGCTCAATGTTAGATGATTCATACCTTATTGATTGTCAATCTTTAAGTATCCAAGGTTGATGTTTCCCCTAAGGCCTTTTTCCTCATAAGAATTAAAGTGACACATCAATGTACCACATTGGCCTCTTGTGTTGCTTTTCTCTCAAGAGTGGGCCCCTGCATAGGAATCAAGGAGTTCATAATTTGAACCCTAATCTTCCATGATTGCACCTTTATTTAGGGTAGTTAATGCATAGTAAAATAAATTAGTTAAGGTGACAAATAACACATGTACTTGGCACCACCTCAAGCATGTAGCTGCTTCTACAATACTCTACCTCACATTAGATTATTGTAGGTACATCAAAGAATTAAAACCAAGATTGTGGCACATAAAGAAGGGTAAGTTTTAAAACATTAAAGAACACAACTACTAGGGTTTGAACCTGGATTCATTCAATCACATTATCAGTGAAACTAGGTATGCTTCTAGTAATTTATTTTTTATTAATTCATTTATGCATGTATGGATAAGGATAAATGGAATTAACACTAGTTAGGTCATTAAAACTCTGATAATTTCTAAAGAATTTAACCTAATTGCAGACTATAAATGTTATGAGTAAGGAACTTTCATGAATTACTAAAAATGTATGATTAAATCTAGCCCTAGCTCACACACAAGGCACATATTTTCTAATAATACAAAAAATCAAGAGAAATATGAGAACTTCCAAAAAGAAGCAAATATATGAGGAATTTGAATTACCCATTTTACAAGTTGTATCAATTGGTAGGATAGTTACAAATACTCACCCAAGGGAATTCACTGAGCACGAATTTACCATGAGGACTCAGCAAGCATGTGCCTCTTAGTGTACCAAGAATATTGTTTCAAGTGGACTGCAATTGGTAGGAGGGTTTTTGTTGGCGATGGACACCCCTGAACTAGTACTAGAATGCATGAGATGGTATGACCCAAACAAGAGGGTCATTGAGAAAGAAGGAAGAGTATATGTAGAAATATCCACAGAGGGAATTGTGTACACATTTGGACTCCCCACATTAAAATAGACAAATTCATTGGATATGTAGGTCTTGACCACAACATACTAGAATATAGAGGAACAAAACAAGAAGTTTATGATTTCCACATGGTTTTGGGAGAAGCCCACAAAGAATATGAAGCAAATGTTAAGATATGCATTTATTCAGGATATTCAGGACATAATGACCCTATTGAGCAAGATAGCTAGATGCAAAGTTGCGAGCAAATGTGAACCTTGGATGTTCAAGCTGACAATGAAAATAATGGAAGGCCCTGCACAAATGTATTAAGGAAATTTAATTAGTGATAGACTAAATGAATAGATAATGACATTCTCAGACACCCAATGGTTTT